>OZ014513.1:41736292-42143576 GCA_963966075.1 Aphodius sticticus | reverse complement strand
CGTCCACTCAAATTTTCCGCTTGGAGACGTCGTTTCCCTGTGCTTACGAAAATTTGTGTTTCACGATCGCGATTGACTTCAGAGGTGATTTTAGGTGCGGTCAATTTTCTGTTTTGCTTAAAAATATATTTTAATCGTTCTTCATCCATTATTCGTGATAGTCCCGGCCGAACACGTCATCCAAATTCCATGCTTCTTCATATTGGTGGAAAGAGTCACTTATCGTTGACTCACTTATCGTTGACTTATTTCTTGCATTTTCACGAACTGACAATCGTTCCTGATGAAATGCGATAATTACATAACGCTGTTCCTAGCTTGTTGGCTTTCCGCGTCGCATGATGTCTTCCGCGTGACATAATTGTCTTGTGCAAACTACAGATTGCAGGCACAGACTCGTTTGAATACGAATTCTAGCATTTAATGCAAAAATCTGGTAAAAATGGGGTCGCAACATGTGTCCGAGATGCAGTATTTATGGCTCTATTTGTTATTTCGTATTTAATCCTTTTTAATGGAAACTAGAAAATCCCCAACAACCAGTTACAAAACAGTATAAATGATGCATAATAATTAAATATAAAAATTATTTTAAATTAGCACATTTAATGATGTCGTATGTTACTGGAAATCAACGTTAAGAATGTGTTCGCTATTTGGTAGAAATGAGGTGCCTTTTACTGCGTTATCAGTGCTTTTGTCATTATTTCCTATATGTTTACTATGTGTCCGAACTTCCATGAGCGGCACTGTATATATATATATATCTACGCCTCGTTTCGCGCTGTGTAAACTTTTAATTGCAAAATGCTCGCACCAGAGGCGTCCATTTTTCCTGTCAGAGATGTCGATCAGACAGCATGCTGGCTCCAACCTCCAACACGTAACAACGACGCAAGAAATGAGTTAACGAACCAAACGGAACGTGCCTCATTTGCGCCACAGAGCCGCTATTTTCAAATACTAGACCAGGAAATGAACTATTCTACCAGTAATTAATAACGCGATGTACGTATTTTAAAAATAAGAGTATCGTACGACTAAGCCAGCGTTTGTGGTTATTCTTGTAGGCAGGTACAACATATGAAAAGTTGAAGTAAATGAATTATACAAAATACGATATATTTTGCACCAAAGCACATTGACCCAAAAAGCTGGCCATAAATCAAATTTCTTAATTGTTAAATTCGAAAAAGTAAACCAGTTTCTGGGATAGGTAAAGGACCGATGTATTAAAAGGCGGCAATATTTTTGCACCTGAGCCCTGCGCCACGTGTCCTTGTCAGCCAAAAGTTAGATTTTACTATGGCTAAACATAGATGCACATAACTCGACGCTCTTGAAAACGGTTGTAATTTTGTGTGTTAAGAAAAAATGTGACTTTTTGGTTATACCTTCTTTAGAACCTAAATTTTCATTCGACATTGTTTTTATTAAAATTTACGCACAATTTTGTTTATTGCAGGGCCGAGAACATTCGCTATTATAAAAAAACAGTTTTATGCAGAATTTAAGTGTTTTAGTTTAGTGTTTAGCTTAATTAAGCTCTTGAAAGTGGTTCAAATTATAGTCCACATATTTGACATTACAACTACTGCAAAATCTGCTGGGGATAGGTGCGGATGCGGCTTTTATGATTTTATTTCTCACGTTGCATAGGAAAATCCAAAAATTGATGTACGGGCTCATGTAATTTGATGCAATTCCTTGAAACCGTGATAGTAGAGGTAATTTAGAATATATTTAACCATATTTAGCTATAGGTATACAAATGATGACGGTTATCAAGATATTGATAATTTTATGTTCAATGCATCTTGTATGTTGTAAGTGCCGTTATGTACGTATATTTTTCCGTTTTGGATCATGTATTGCAAATAACCCCGATGACCTAGACTCCGAAAAATCCGAAAAAAACCTTAAACTTTGTACTTGTATGTGAATTTCTTGGAAATTTGTTGCTTGAAACGAATCGTATTTATACTCAGAGCAAGAAAATACATCGAAAGCACATACTCGCATACACAGTTCTCTGCATTAAGAGTCGGGTCCAACAGCTGATTGACAGAGGCTTGGCTGTTTTTGATAAGTTTAGAAAAATCAGTCGAGAATTGGCCTTTGCGTGGGGATGTCGACGTTTTCGCTAAAGCTAGTTTGGAACAAGATAGACTTCGCCGACGTGCGGTCAACATTATATGATCTAACGTCTTTAACGCTGTTTCAATTTATTTTTGCACACGTAAGCAGGCTGTCTAGTGATTTTACAACGGTTCCCAACACAACATGGTAACTCTAAAAATTACTGTGATAAATTGTTGACATAACCGTGACAACCTATGTGGAGAATGTGAGATATTTATCATATATTTATATGATAAATAACTTCAACATTTGTCTACGGTTTATGAAGTGATATCTGCAAAAACACACGTACTATGAATACACGCACACGTACTAGGAATATGTGGAATATTTGAAAGTGTATTGAGATTATGCGCCCATATACATTTATACCTCCTAAAAAACAAACCCCGTACCAATAACTTTGGTCACAGATTACTTACTCTTGGTACGATAGATTATGCACTCATTTCTCAGCCGATAATACACTTATGCCTAGCTACTGAAAAACAAATACATATCGACCCATGCAACGAAGACTATCGTAACTAACAAACTAAATGTAGTTACTATAGTCTTTGTTCCATGGGTCGATATTACATACGTAAGTACATCCACAGCACAGGGATCTGATGACGTATAAGAAAAACAAAACAGTTAATAAGTTATTCTTTATTTACCAATTTGTTATTCATATATTATTTATAAAAGACAATTAGACAACATAAGCTTTATAATATTATATAGCTTTATTAATATTATATTATAATATCAAAATCACAAAAATGTTGATCCTCGCTATCATCAGACCACACGCATACGGGTCGTAATGCTTGTTCGGTTCTTCGGGGCTAATTGCAATACTATCTGCGGTTTGTTGTGTTAAACGTAATTCTCCATACACTTTGCACTTGAGAAGAAAAACATCTGGAGTCAGTGGTTGACAAGTCGACTATGTCCCATTATACATTTCTCATATAATAATGTTATAGACGTCTTCCAGTAATATTACCAAAAGATTTGATAAAAAAATCGGTAATTTTCAGCATACCTCGATAATTTTATTGTCAGTTCATGGAAATTATGAAAATTAGTAATCACATCTCTTGTCTAGAAATCCTCTTCGATCAACAAAATAGTACGTAAGGATTTTGATTCCTCGTAATGTGATTTGAATCCAATTACAAAACCCGTAATGAGCTATCTGCATCATACCATACTTGGAGCTTGAATTCTCTGGTAGTAGAATGGATAAAACAGCACTGTTTATATGTATATTCTGCTAACTAACCTAACAATGGAAACGGAAATTAAAAAAAAACAATAGTATACTTCTTTAGGCACAAACCTGATTGATGTCTGATAGAATAGTAGAATGTTTATGTAATCTCCTAATTTCGATTAGAATACTTCTTTGTGCACTGTCCCCAAGTTTTCTACATTTTCAGATTATATCGGATTTGTAGGTTAGAACTCTCGAAATCTGTCCCAGTAAATATAAATGTGAATTTTAGCGAGTAACAGCCATTTTTTGTGGTATATGGTAGATAGAGATAGACCCATTACTATTATCTTCGTCTAATGACGACTAGTTCTCGAGAACATCGTAGATGGACACACTGTTCAGACTCGAACATAGATGGAAAAATTGGGAAAATACGACGCCGATTCTTCAAAGGTGTGGCTTTATTTCTTTTCATTTATTGGGTTTTTCAAATTGTACATTGACGTAAAGTGGAACTACAGCGGCAAATCGCAAAAATAGATAATTGAAATGTTATTCCTGAAATCAGGATATTACCCGTCCTCCAATTTTACGTCTATCTTTCAGCAGCAATTGTTTAAAATTGGGCATGGGTATAATAAATATGGTACTTTGGCGCACTAAAATAGTTAATTCAGATTGTTGTCATCTTATAAGATGCTATCATTATTCAATAATTAACCCACAGGAGCACTGAACAGTTTGAATAATTGGACCAATAGGGGACCACCAGAACTGACCTGAAGTTAGGCTGAACCAGCAATATCGACTGGTGTAAACTTTTATTTTCTTCTTACAACATAACAGACCCAAAAATATTATCTCATATAACTCAGAAACGACATGTATTGTTCAATTTTAAATCCGTCTATTATGCGTATTTAGACAGGACATGCCATATATATTTTTGTAAATTTCACACAGTAATAGAAATAAAATCACAAAAAATATTGATGACCTAGGAAAGTCTAGTGGACTCAAGCTAAATAAATATCCTGCAATCACAGGATGACCACCTTTTTTATTTGAACCTTTACCCATCCCATCAATTACATCAGTTAGTAGCACCAATCCTGACGGCACCAATTACAAAAAATCGTCGTAGAAAACCGTCGATTTCAATTCCAGCGCCTCATACATGCTCAAATTAGCCATCGAGTCTCTGGTTGGTGGCATTTAGCGACCCCTGGCGTCGAGGAAATGAATTCGATGAATTGGGTGACCAATTCCAGTGTTGGGAAAGCGGCTTTCCCTTTCGCATTGTCGCCTGTCGATCGATTGATGTCGGCTGGGACAATGCTAGAGCTGCTGGTGTTAGGCAATCGAAGACGAGAGGTAGTCTGGAGCGGTGAACAAATTGAAGATGGCGATAAATCACGGATTAATCTGCCCCCTTATGAGGGTGGCAATTGGATCCCACCCCCTCCTGTGTTTTGCGTCTATGGGGTGATGCTCTTTTATAGTGGATCGGGTGCGTATTGGAATTAGTTGGGGAAAAAAAGGTTTTGTCCTGAAAATGGTTATTGCTTCCACTATTACTTTCTTGAAAAGAACATTATAATATATGAATCGATAGCCAAAATGTTCACTATGATTTATCCTATCGAATAGACCTAAAGAGGATGCTTGGGCGAAATAAACAAGTCCAGAACAGTGTTTTTGCTCCCTCATGCAACGCATTTCTGCTCAGTTTTTACTGATATATCAGTCGTAAACTTTAGCCAACTTCGTAACTTGCATTAAAATCGTTGTTGAGATACGCCGATGTAATCAATACAAATATCAATATCAAAAAGATAGATAATATTAAAAAAAAGTCCTCAAGTATGTAACTGTGAAAATTTAGAATTTTACTACCACACGACTTCCGGAGCGATTACCGCCGTAGAAGAGGAAATTTAATACTATCATGTATATAATCATCAAGCTCTATATCATACTGTATCATATCGCCATATACAGGTTAGTCAAAATTACCGGAACACCTAAATAATATTCCAACCGTAAACAATTTTTAAAAAAATTTCAAGTAAACGTTGTTTTGCTTTAAACAATCGTTTAAATCATTTAAACATTTAATCAATTAAACATATCGTTTAAATATATTTTTAATATGCAGGATATTCACTTTATTCTGGTTATTTGGTAACCTTTCCTTTTTCAAATAGAACCATCTTGCATAATTTAACATTTTTTAATTCTAAGATTAATTCTAAGAATCTTTTGTATGATTTTTTTTTATTAAATCCATTGGTTTTGAGTTAGGAACAATTAATCAAAAATGGACGAAATTACCGAAATACCTAAATAATTCTCCAACTGAAGAAAAAATCAAAAAATATTTCTGGGTTTAAACGAACTATTGTTTATTCTGGAAATTTGGGAACTGATAGCACACGATATTGATACATTTTTAATTATAGGATTAATTCTTTTGTAGAAATCATTTTTTTTTTAATACAATACTATCATTTTGTACTTATAAACGAATATAATCAAAACTCCTGGACACATTTCGTTTAATTTGGCAGCTTGAATATTTAATATTTTATCCGTTAATGATCGATTATTTACTCATATTTCAAAGAAACTTTTAGAATTAATCTTAGAATTAAAAAATGAAAAATATACAGGGTGTTCTTCTATTATAAAAAGCAAAGTTTACCCAAGTTCCAGAGTAAAATGAACATCCTGTATATTGAAAACATTTAGACGATAACTTGTTTAAAACCAAAAAACTTTTGTTTGAATTTTTCTTTGAATTTCTTTACGGTTAAAGAATTATCTACTAAGGTGTTCCGGTAATTTTGACTAACCATGTATAATCCGTTATTTTTAACTTATTTTGAAAATCTGACATGACATTTTTAATTGCCAATCTTCAAATATTACGGGAAATAAGTTTCATGCAACGCCAAGATTTCTTACATTTTCGGTCGCCATATTGATTCCGCCATTTTGAATTTTGAAAATTTGACATTGGATATGGAATCTAAGATCTTCAAATATGACAACAAATAAGTTACATAAGCACCCGACATCTTTCTAAATTTTCTAGTCGGCATATTGAATGTAATCAGGGTTGTTTTTTACTTTATCATACGCAGTATGTAAAGTATTGTAATCGTGCCAAACAAAAATTTTTGAGATTTTAGCGGAAATATGTCTTTTTGAGTCCCCTGAACATTTTTGACCAAGGTAAAAAAAAATTTCTGTGTGTGTGTGTGTGTGTGTGTGTGTGTGTGTGTGTGTGTGTGTGTGTGTGGGTGTGGGTGTGGGTGTGTGTGTGGGTGTGTGTGTGGGTGTGGGTGTGTGTGTGGGTGTGGGTGTGGGTGTGGGTGTGGGTGTGGGTGTGGGTGTGGGTGTGGGTGTGGGTGTGGGTGTGGGTGTGGGTGTGGGTGTGGGTGTGGGTGTGGGTGTGGGTGTGGGTGTGGGTGTGGGTGTGTGTGTGGGTGTGTGTGTGTGTGTGTGTGTGTGTGTGTGTGTGTTATCGGGACGAAACTTCATATTTAGAAGTTTGATTAGCAAACTTAGAGCCGAAAAGCTTTCTGTTGAAGAGTGTCCAAAGGAACTGGACGTTTAGTCTTAGCATTTTTGAAAGATTTTGCAAATAAGCCGCCATTTCTGTAATTTCGTCGAAATAGTTAAATAATAAATTAAAGATGAGGAAATTCTGAATAATTTATCACTACGACATTTTTTGGTACAATCAATAGTTTAGCTGCATGACCAAATTCTATTTCTACGAGATCGGTCGTACTGCATTACAACTAGTAGCCAGGATTTGTCGGATTTTTTTATTCTAATGACAGTAGGTAGTCTTGTCGTCAAACGCTAATGTTTTGACAATAACTTCTGTCAATATAAGCTGCATTCGCATATTGCATTACACTTTTTACACCCAATAACACGTAAGTGTCATTTGGACGGTGTACCCGGTGTCACCGGAGTACAATATCCGAACGCAGCTTTAATCGACATATCTGTCTAGTTCTACTAGTTTTATTTTAATGCAGACATGGCCGATCGCGATCAAATAGAATCTCATGCAGCTAAACTATTAATTTTATATATAGTATGATAAAGTCATGTGCCTGGCCACATCAGATTTTTTCTTTTGAACATATCAAACATGTTTTTTTTTATAAAATGATGTTTTTAAACACGAAACAATGTTTTTAAACACTTCACAAAAAAAAACATGAAAAAAAACATGTTTTAAATCATCCAAAAAAAAACATGTATAAGGAATAAACATTGTTTTAAACATGTTTTAAATCACGCAATTGTTTTATTGTAAACATTTTCATCGGCGCTTTTTCATACGTCAGTTCTCAGTGGAGTTAAATCTGTTGTGCGAATGACTTTTTGTTGTCACGCTAGAGGGCGCCAGTAATGCAATGTCGGCCAAAATCGATTTAGTTAGTGTTTATTTGACAATTTTCGACTATTTTCAATTCATAGCCACGAAGGTTAATACACAAAAAAGTTATTTTGGCGTTGCGTTGGTGATAAAAATTGACGATCGTTATATTTTTGTGTTCAGAATATCACCTGATAGAATTTCAATGATGACGTCATTTCCGGAAAAACCGGAAGTCATATTAACCTCAAGAGTATCCCAAATAATGGATTTTTTTGTCTATTAACACTTTCCCAAATTTCATTCGTCCAGTTTCATAAACAAAAAAAAATAAACGGGAGTACCTATGGCGTGAGTCACCCGTGTTATAAAGTTATTATAAAAATTTTTGTTTACAGTAGTTACATGCTATCACTGTATGTATTATTATATTTTATAAAGAACTTTTTTTTATTAATAAATACAATATTTAAATATTTTTTTATTGATCCATGCATAAAAATCTTGAAGACCAGCATACAACTCTGATTAAATAATTAAATATGTTGTCCAAATTTCGGTAGTTAAAACACATGTTTTAAACTTTTAAAACAAACTGTTTTAAACAAATTGAAAATAAAATAGTTTAAAACAAAATATTTGTTTTAAAACATGTTTAACACAATGTGTTAAAACAAAGTATTTCAAACATTTAAAAAACAAACTGTTTTAAACATGTTTAAAACAAAATATTTGTTTTAAAACATGTTTAAAACAATGTTTAAAAAAGGTGTTTTATACATTTAAAACAAACTGTTTTAAACATGTTTTTAAAAAAATGATTGAAAACAAAATATTTGTTTTAAAACATAACAACCCTGAATGTAATTCTCTGTAAACTACTTTATATTTTGTCCGTTGGCACAAAATAGCGAACTGCTATACTTTTCAAGATATTGCACAGACAAAATTATTTTGTAATATTTCTCAGAACTCACTTTTTGGACTCGTACTGTTTCGCGAACCGACCGATTCATATGTTTACATAATGTTGTGTATATGGCGTATACCTAAGGTGACCACAAATCCCAAGATTTAAATAAAAATAAAAAAAAATTAATATATTACTACTGGAAACATAAGCTATCATATATATATATATATATATCAAAAGTCTATTCATTAATCTCACAATATCTCAGAAACAGTTGATTCAAGCCTAATACAAGTGTCTTCTAGAATGATTATGAGAAAATCTTAACCAAAAACAGCAATAATATACCTAGTTCCTCCATTAAAAAAAAAACAAGTTTGTGTTTTGTACGTCATTGTGGAACGTTCTTGTATGTTAGGAAATATTTTCTGGCTGAAGAACAAAATGATCAACTACAACTTTCTTATATGGACGAAACACGTATTTCACTCTGTTAAGACCAATAATGTACTCAAGCCAACCTTCAGCAGGGTAACCTTTAGCAAAAATACCACCGGAACAATTAACACCAAAAACCAAAACCAGGATAGGTACCACAATGTATAGATTTGGCCATTCTTGTACGTCTTGAGGTCGCGCGGGACCAAGGAAATTCGCCTTTCCTTGCTTTATGTGGATGAAAGTCAATCACCTAGAGGCATAGTCGAACACCGCGCCATGGCGGACCACGCCAAGTCTCGCTCGCAAATAAGAACAATATAGAACTGGTTACCTCGGAGACTACAGGGATTTGAGACCAGTTAGCCTTGTATGCTTTTGCCTTCTGAGCTCTGACCAGAGCACCATAGTATAGCGGTGACCGACTAGGCCAACACCCTATGCTCGATGCACTTAAAGAGCAACTCGAGCAACCTACACGCTACACGTTGAGAATGCTAGACTTGCATATTGTGTGTAAACGGTTTACGAATAGTTACGTTAATTATTTATTATTTGTAGCGGTAGAAGATTACCCAATTCATAGGTGAGCTAGATGTAGGTAGATGTAGGTGTTTCTATATAGAGGAAAAAATTTCAATTCTATTTAAGTCAAATATGTATATGTTACGGTCATAGTGATAAATAGGTTATTATTAATAATTACCGGTTATTATTAATAACAGCCAAGTGGCGAGGTTAAAGTGAAGAATTTATCACATGAACCGGCTATTATTAACAATTTCCGGCATGCTGTGGTCAATGTGATATATTGCAATTCGATATTGCATTAAGGTGATGCTACAATATAATAGAGCCTCAGATTTGGAATTCTGTTAGTATCTACATAATCGCCACACAACGAATCTATTCACTGGGTTTTCAGTGTTGGATCTTTAGTGACGTTAGTCCTGACTAACTTATTTAGTTACTACTCATGACTAAAATAAGGAAGATTATCAAAACGAGACTAAAAGTGCTCAAATGTGATACAGATTTTATTTGAGTTAGCTACTGTTAATTTTATTTATTAAGAATATATTTTATTTTTAAACTGATTCCTGGACTTGAGAATTATTTTGTTTTTGTTATTGTTATATTTTTTCATAGATCTAAATAAATAATGTATTTAAGTCTTTTTTTGTTGGTGATAAACACTTTTATAATATTGTTGTTAAAAGACATAAGACTCAAGGTAACTAAGAACCACATCTCATTTATAAACATTTGTTTAAACGAATACCTCACACCTAATTTTGCAAAGATTAAATCCACTATGCTGACAACGAGGGAGAAGCTGGAGAGATGATACTAATGTATACTAATTAAGATTTCTAACTTCTTTGAAGACTGTATACAAAAGATCTTTTGTAAAAAGTAACGTTTGTATCACTTACCGTGCCCGGTTGGAAATTATTAATAATAGCCGGCCCATGTGATTATTTAAGTGTTTCTAATCACATTGACCAAATGATGCGGTTATTATTAAGTGGCCTGTCCAACAGCTGATCGACAGAGGCTTGGCTGTTTTTGATAAGTTTTGAAAAATCAGTCGAGAATTGGTCTTTGCGTGGGGATGTCGACGTTTTCGCTAAAGCTACTTTGGAACAAGATAGACTTTGCCGACGTGCGGTCAACATTATATGATCTAACGTCTTTAACGCTGTTTCAATTTATTTTTGCACACGTAAGCAGGCTGTCTAGTGATTTTACAACGGTTACCAACATAACATGGTAGATCTAAAAATTACTGTGATAAATTGTTGACATAACCGTGACATAACCTATGTGGAGTATGTGAGATATTTATCATATATTTATATGATAAATAACTTCAACATTTGTCTACGGTTTATGAAGTGATATATGCAAAAACACGTACTATGAATACACGCACACGTACTGAATATGTGGAATATTTGAAAGTGTATTGAGATTATGCGCCCATATACATTTATACCTCCTAAAAAACAAACCCCGTACCAATAACTTTGGTCACAGATTACTTACTCTTGGTACGATAGATTATGCACTCATTTCTCAGCCGATAATACACTTATGCCTAGCTACTGAAAAACAAATACATATCGACCCATGCAACGTAGACTATCGTAACTAACAAACTAAATGTAGTTATTATAGTCTTTGTTGCACGGGTCGATATTACATACGTATGTACATCCACAGCACAGGGATCTGATGACGTATAAGAAAAACAAAACAGTTAATTATTCAGTTATTTACCAATTTGTAATTCATATATGATTTATAAAAGACAAATAGACAACATAAGCTTTATTAATATTATATTATAATATCAAAATCACAAAAATGTTGATCCTCGCTATCATGAGACCACACGCATACGGGTCTTAATGCTTGTTCGGTTGTTCGGGGCTAATTGCAATACTATCTGCGGTTTGTTGTGTTAAACGTAATCCTCCATACACTTTGCACTTGAGAAGAAAAACATCTGGAGTCAGTGGTTGATAAGTCGACTATGTCCCATTATACATTTCTCATATAGTAATGTTATAGACGTCTTCCAGTAATATTACCAAAAAATTTGATAAAAAATCGGTAATCTTCAGCATACCTCGATAATTTTATTGTCAGTTCATGGAAATTATGAAAATTAGTAATCACATCTCTTGTCTAGAAATCCTCTTCGATCAACAAAATAGTACGTAAGGATTTTGATTCCTCGTAATGTGATTTGAATCCAATTACAAAACCCGTAATGATCTTCTGCATCATACCATACTTGGAGCTTGAATTCTCTGGTAGTAGAATGGATAAAACAGCACTGTTTATATGTATATTCTGCTAACTAACCTATCAATTGAAAAGGAAATTTTAAAAAACAATAGTGTACTTCTTTAGGCACAAACTTGATTGATGTCTGATATAATAGTAGAATTTTTATGTAATCTCCTAATTTCGATAAGAATACTTCTTTGTGCAGTGTCCCCAAGTTTTCTACATTTTCAGATTATATCGGATTTGTAGGTTAGAACTCTCGAAATCTGTCCCAGTAAATATAAATGTGAATTTTAGCGAGTAACAGCCTTTTTTTGTGGTATATGGTAGATAGAGATAGACCCATTACTATTATCTTCGTCTAATGACGACTAGTTCTCGAGAACATCGTAGATGGACACACTGTTCAGACTCGAACATGGATGGAAAAATTGGGAAAATACGACGCCGATTCGTCAAAGGTGTGGCTTTATTTCTTTTCATTTATTGAATTTTTTTCAAATTGTACATTGACATAAAGTGGAACTACTGCGGCGCGTCGCAAAAATACATAATTGAATTGTTATTCCTGAAATCAGGATATCACCCGTCCTCCAATTATACGTCTATCTTTGAGCAGCAATTGTTTAAAATTGGGCATGGGTATAATAAATATGGAGATGTGGCCCACTAGAATAGTTAATTCAGATTGTTGTAATCTTATAAGATGCTATCATTATTCAATAATTAACCCACAGGAGCATTGAACTGTTTGAATAATTGGACCAATAGGGGACCACCAGAGCTGAGCAGAACAGACCTGAAGTTAGGTTGAACCAGCCTCTTAATAATAGCCGGTAATTATTAATACAAACCGCATTTATCACTTTAACCGTAACATGTGTGCCTGGATATGAAAAGGAACCAGTTGACCGAAATTGAGTTATGAGTGTTTTTAGATAGAATAAGTTATGGCAAAGGTACTCCAACATTTTAAGCCGATTACCATAAAAAGAAATTGAAAAAAAAAATATTTATGTTGCTGGTGCAAAAATTAAACTTTTGCGCTATAACGCTTCAAACTTTTGCAAAGTTTAAAAGTTAATAACTTCCCGCATATTTGGAAGTTACGCTGACTCCAACATTTTTGGAACAATGTCGATATTAGTTTCAAGATTTTTAGTAGAATTTATTATTTCATTATTCCGTTTGGGTTTTATAGGTTTTTTAATCTATAGCGTCATTGGTCTGGGCCTACAATATGTATAGTGTAAGCTAGGTATCTTCATCTCTCGAGTCTTAAGAAGACTTAAGCATTCTCGTAAGGGGTTTATGGGGGTCCTCTGATTCCAAATCTTATTTATTTTTAGATTTTTAGAATTCAAAATGGCGGATCTAATATGGCGACCAAACATGTAATTAAGTGACGGATTTATACAAAATTAAATTATGTGATATATGAACGTTACGGATTCCTAATCTGTTGTCAGATGTATAAAATTTAAAATGGCGGATCCAATATGGCGACTAAACATGTAATTAACTGTTGGATTCAGAAGAAAACAAATATCTGATGTTAGATGTTTATAATTCAAAATGGCACCGAGTGTAATCTGGCAACCATACTATATTACCGTGAATTTGCAACTTTTGTCATCCTATTTCCTGTTACATAATTATGCAGCTGTCTGATTTCAACACTTATGTCAGTTAAAAATCCAAATTGGGAGTTCAAATAAATCAGATAGTATCAAATTATTTTAAACGTTTAATGATAAGAAATAAACATAACTAGGGACACAAACATGGAAATACAATCATAATAAATTTATATAAAAAGTGCATTTTTTAAAAACTACGCTTTATAAACAAAATTACAATTTTTTAAAATTTTCTTCAAATTTTCCATTTTTTTAGTCATTTTATTTATTTCGAGCATTGTCGCCGGCAATCTGTCCACATACAAAATTTTAACTCGATTGGACATATTTTCCAAACTAAAATTTTTTTCAAAATTCTAGAAAATTTTCCAAATTTTATTGCTTCATGTCATTGTCACCGGAAATCCGTCCACAGGCAAAATTTCAAATCAATTGGTCTAATTTTCCAAATTTTGAAATTCTTTTCCAATTTTGGAAATGTTTCCATATTTTTCTTATTGCTTCTTGTATTGTCACCGGAAATCTGTCCACATGCAAAAGTTTAACTTGATTGGACACTGAGAAGTAGAAATAATATCGATTACAAGATTTGTACATAGCAAACAGACAAACAATCAAATAGACAAACAAGCAAACAAAAAGTGAAGTTAATATAAGCGTAGTAATTGTCCCGGAATATTATATAACTTTGTAATTATATTTTATACAAACAAGTTTATAAACTGCTATCATACGGATATTTGTTTCTGCCACTGTATGCGGCAACACCGTAATGCGCTAGAGCGTAGCGTGATGTCGACAACTGGTCCCTTTTTCGTTCGCAATAAAAACGCATTTTTTCATGCTTTTCCAACCGCAGACGGGTTTCAGACGAACACATCTGATAAAAAACACAATAATGAGAGTAATTAACCAATAAAACAAAAATGTGTATTTTGCACAAGTTTAACTTTATTTGCGATTATCTGCGTAACTAGAAACGGACAACTGGTCCCTTTTCACATCCACGCACACATATACATGACTGTTGAGTATCAGCAACGAAACTCCAATGTGAAGCAAACATCTTTGGTTAGTTATTATTAGGGCAACCAAATGTAATATGCATATTTTTTCTTTCATACGATTGACAAAAAATAGACCTGATGGAAATCCGTTTCAGAGAAAATCACTCATTTTGAGCCATATTTGCCTGGAGATCGCATAGATCTGTTGACCGCCGAAATCGGTAGCCATAGCACAGAAAAAAAACCAGAACATCTACTGCACGTTTGATATACAGTAGACTCTCCTATAACGCGGTTCCTACAACGCGAAATACTACAAACGCGCTAAAAATTTTGCGACTACATCTTCATATAACGCGATTGTCGTACAACGCGCATGCGTCCTATAACGCGTTTTCATAAAACGCGTAATATTAAACCGCGTTGTAGGAGAGCCTACTGTATGTTGACCAGATTGGTTGACATCGCGCCATGTTCTCGTGTAGATGTATCAGGGCCGGCTTAAGGAACACGTTCACTACTTCGCATCATATGTGTCGGATTTATTTTTGTAATAGAGTAAACTTTACGTTCCGTACGATGCGGACAGGTGGACGCACGTACCTTAGAAACAAGGTAAAATCTGCTACATATGATGCAAACAAGTGAACTTATTTTGCATTAAAACAATACAGCGAATCACTAATGACTGAGTATAGCTCTACAGGTTTCAGACTAAAACACTATTGAACATGTACGGCATTAGACAGAGTGACTGAAATAGAATGATTCTTTCTAGCGGTAAAATTAAAATTTGAAATCTCTAAATTGAGGTGATCGTCGGTAGATGTAGAGAGGACGTTTTCCATGTACAAAGGTGTACTAAGGTCAAACCGGCAAAATTTTTTATTTCAAAACTTGTATCATATGTTTATTATTTACTGCAATAAAAATTTAGATTAAATCTGTATTTTTTAAAGTGTATTTACACATTCTTTAGGGCATATTTTCAGTTTTTTAGAGCATATTTTCATATTTATGGGGCATATTATAAGCGCTTAAAACAGTTTTTTAGAGCACATTTTTGGTTGCCCTAGTTATTATACTTCTATATTTCTTATTAACGTAATATATTGTTGTAGGCCAAAGAAATATTATATTGTAAGTAAACTGAGTAAACTGCACACAACGAAACGTTCTCACAATCCAAAGCACCCTTTGTTAATCTAAAACAACGGTTGTTTTATACATAGGCAAGATTATACAGGGTTAGCAAAAATTACCGGAACACCTAAATAATTTTCCAACCGCAACGGTAAGAAATATCAAAAAATTGTTCAAACAAAACTTGGTTGGCTTTAAACAAGCTATCGTCTAAAGATATTTTCAATATACAGAGTGCTCATTTATAGAAATTCGGTAACCTATCCTTTTTTACTTTATCATACGTAGTATGTAAAGTATTGTAATCGTGCCAAAAAAATTTTTTGAGATTTTAGCGGAAATATGTCTTTTTGGGTCCCCTGAACATTTTTGACCAAGGTACAAAAAAATGTCTGTGTGTGTGTGTGTGTGTGTGTGTGTGTGTGTGTGTGTGTGTGTGTGTGTGTGTGTGTGTGTGTGTGTGTGTGTGTGTGTGTGTGTGTGTGTGTGTGTGTGTGTGTGTGTGTGTGTGTGTGTGTGTGTGTGTGTGTGTGTGTGTGTGTGTGTGTGTGTGTGTGTGTGTGTGTGTGTGTGTGTGTACCCGTTTTTGTGGCGACGATTCCGGAGAAACTACTAAAGGTATCGGGACAAAACTTCATATTTAGAGGTTAGTCGGTCTGAGGTTAGTTGGTAAAAAATGGAGAATTTCATCACACATTCATATTTAGAAGTTCCATAACCAAACTTAGAGCTGAAAAGCTTTCTGTTGAAAAGGGTCCAAAGGAACTGGTGGTTTACTCTTAGCATTTTTCGAAGATTTTGCAAATGAGCCGCTATTTGTGTAATGTCGACAAAATAGTTAAATAATAAATTAAAGGAGAGGTAATTTTCTATAATTTATGTATATGACAATTTTTGGTAGAATTTATAGTTTAGCCGCATGAGCAAATTCTATTTCATCGAGATCGGTCGTACTGCGGTCGTACTAAAGCTAGTAGCCAGGATATGTCAGATTTTTTTATTCTTATGACAGTAGCTAGTGTCAAATGCTAATGTTTTGAAAATACTACTGTCAATATAGGCTGCGTTCGGATATTGAACACCGTTACACTTTTTACACTCAATAACACGTAAGTGTCATTTGGACGGTGTACCCGGTGTCAACGAAGTACAATATCCGAACGCAGCTTTAATCGAGATATCTGTCTAGTTGTACTAGTTTTATTTTAATGCAGGCATATCCGATCTCGATCAAATAGAATCTCATGCAGCTAAACTATTAATTTTATATTTAGTATGATAAAGTCATGTGCCTGGCCACATCAGATTTTTTACTTTATCATACGCAGTATGTAAAGTATTGTAATCGTGCCAAAAAAAAATTTTGAGATTTTAACGGAAATATGTCTTTTTGGGTCCCCTGAACATTTTTGACCAAGGTACAAAAAAATGTCTGTGTGTGTGTGTGTGTGTGTGGGGATGTGGGTGTGTGTGTGTGTGTGTGTGTGTGTGTACCCGTTTTTTGTGGGGACGATTCCGGAGAAACTACTAAAGGTATCGGGACGAAACTTCATATTTAGAAGTTTCATGGCCAAACTTAGAGCTGAAAAGCTTTCTGTTAAAAATGGTCCAAAGGAACTGGAGGTTTAGTCTTAGCATTTTTGAAAGATTTTGTAAATAAGCCGGCATTTCTGGAATTTCGTCGAAATAGTTAAATAATAAATTAAACTAGAGGAAATTCTGAATAATTTATAGCTATGACATTTTTTGGTACAATCAATAGTTTAGCTGCATGAGCAAATTCTATTTCATTGAGATCGGTCGTACTGCATTAAAACTAGTAGCCAGGATATGTCAGATTAAATGTCAGATGTGATTTTAATGACGGTGTAGATAGTGTCAAACGCTAATGCTTTGACAATACTACTGTCAATACAAGCTGCGTTCGGATATAGTACACCGTTAAGGTGCGTTTTCATTAGTGCTAATGGCAGTGGTAGTGGACGCCATTATAATATTTCTAATAGAATTGGCTAGTGACTCAAGTTTATGTACATGCAAACTAATATGTGTCACCATCACGACATGTGAGAAACACTATAATTTCGTCTGCTACCACCGCCATTACCAACCATTGTCACCAATCGGAACGCACCTTCACACTTTCTACACCCAATAACACGTGTTATTTCGACGGTGTACCTGGTGTCAACGGAGTACAATATCCGAACGCAGCTTTAATCGACATATCTGTCTAGTTCTACTAGTTTTATTTTAATGCAGACATAGCCGATCTCGATCAAATAATATCTCATGCAGCTAAACTATTTATTTTATATATAGTATGATAAAGTCATGTGCCTGGCCACATCAGATTTTTAAATAGAACAATTATATATCATTAAATTTTTTAATTCTAACATTAATTCTAAGAATTTTTTAATAGGAATCATATGTTAATAAAATGCATTATTTTTTATTTGACTATTAACCAAAAATAGTCAATTTACCAGAACACCTTAATAATTCTCCACCTGTAAAAAAACCAAAAAATGTTTCAAATAACATTTTTTTGGGTTTAAACAACCTCTCGTTCAAATATATTTGTAATATACAGGCTGTTTATTTTATTATGGAAATTTGCAAACCTTTCCTTTTTCTAACAAAACAGCCTGTATATTTAACATATTTTAATGGTAAGATTAATTCTAAGAATGTTATGTTGGAATTATTTCCTTATAAAATTTTTAACTTTTTAGTTATAAGCAATTAATCAATACTCATAAACTTATACTTTAAAGAAACGTTTAAAAAATAAAAAAAAAATCAAGAGAAAATAACAACACAATTAAATAGAATTAAATTAAATGTTCAAACTAAAAATACTCTTAATTTGAAGTTCTGTAGTTTTGCTTAATTCCTCATAACTAAAAATAATGCATTTTCAAAAAACTTATTTCTATAAAATGTTCTTAGAATTAATCTATTAGAAAATGAAATGGTTTGCGAATTTCCATAATAAAACGAACACGCTGTATATTAAAACTGTATTTAAACGAGAGGTTGTCTAAGCCCAAAAAACTTTTATTCGAAAATTTTTTCGGATTTTTTTGCGGTTGGAGAATTATTTAGGTGTTACGGTAATTTTGACTATTTTTGGTTAATAGCTTCTAATTAAAAAATAATGCATTTTATAAAAAAATGATTCGTATAAAAAATTCTTAGAATTAATCTTAGAAGTGAAACATGTAATAATATATAGGCTGTGCTATTTAACAAAAGGAAATGTTACCAAATTTCTATAATAAAATGAGCATCCTGTACATTGAAAATATATTTAAAACATAGCTCGTTTAAAGCCAAAAAACTTTTGTTTGAACAATTTTTGGAAATTTCTTACGGTTTCGGAATTATTTAGGTGTTCCGGTAATTTTGGCTAACGCTGTATATATATATATATATATATATATATCATTCATTGAAGAAAACCGTTGTTTTGACCGGTTGACTTACTTTAAGATTGTACAATTTTAAATAGGTGTCACGCGGTGTCCCTTCTTAGTCTATACGTAATATAAATATCTGTTTAGGGCCAATATATTATTTTAAGAAATGGATTCTTTGATTCAACACTGTTTTTTTTTCTCTCAGTGTCAATCTGACGGCAGTACCTTTGACTTTGTGACAATTTTTTCTCTAAACCACAGACACAGTTTCACATTCAGAATCTACGAAAAAAAGACACCAGAAACAAACAAGGCTGCTCCTAAATAAAGCCTTTGAAAAGCTGATAATTCCAGTTTTGCAGTGATTCAATATCGGTCTCTAACTGCTGTGTGTGTGTAGATTATTTTTCCATCTTCATCAGATATGAAGATTATATGGATTATTTTCGTATTATCAACCTTGCGTGACCTGAGAATGACGGGCGTGAGACATGTCACAGGTACGGCCTTAAGCGAACATTGCTCCCAATTCTCCAACTTAACACAAAAGAATCTGAACCTGAATCAAGGACATTCATGACGAGGAGAATATATTGTCGTCCTATAGTAAAGCGTTGAGAGATTCAAGATCGATACATTTCCGGCCACAGAGTTTTGTGGTTTTAACAAATCATCGTAAAAATAAATACAAGGATCATACAGACGGTATTTGTGGGTCAATAAATGTTGATTGGACGTTTTACCTATTTAAATTACTGAGGTTTACCAGCGTATTATGACGTATGTACCACTGAATTATGGATATGGTCCTGCTAATTGGTCGATTGATTTCCTGGAATCTAGTGCGGGGAATCGAACGGGAAATAATAAAAGAAAGAGCGAGAAAAAATAACTCATAAGAACAGAAATAGAGGAATTTTTATAGGAGCTACAGTTTGGCTGCTAATTGCTTGAAAGAGTTCTAAGTAATACCGTCGGTTCACTGTGTTGTACATACACTTCCTGTTCACGCATTTCATCAAGGACAGCCGTGAGAATAACGCATTGCAATACTTTTGCTGTTAATGAACTCGTTGTACGGTTCTTGCTTCTTAAGTAACCATAACTTGAATTATAAAAATACTTAATTAGAAATATATGACCCCGAACGAGAGAATCGCCCTAACTGCCATCTCTCGTTTCGATAGTATTGACACCTGTGTTTGAAGGCCCATAACTCTAAAACAACTGAACAGAAAAAATTGGACAAAAGTATGTCATACTCCTGAATCATTTCTACGTACGTTGTATGACTTTCAAAATTGAAGAGTTGAAGTAAATAATGAACTAAGTGCCAAAAATTGAAAAATTGGTTTTATTACATTAAAGTGGGCTGGATATCACTGGCTTTAATGTAAATAACGGGCTACGTAAAAACATGTGCCTTTAGTCTTTAGCCTTTAGTCAGTGCCAGTAGTTGCTTATAATTAAAATATCATGCATTTTATAAAAAAAATTATTCCTACAAAAACTCTTAGAATTAAAATATAAATATACAGGATGTTCTATTAGAAAAAGAAAAGGTTTGCAAACTTCCATAATAAAATGAATAAAATATTTAAAAAGACCTTGTTTAAACCCAAAAAACTTTTATTTGAAGCATTTTTTGAAACTATTTACGGTTGGGGGATTATTTAGATGTTTTGACAAATTTTGATATACCTATAAATTTTGTATACTTTTAACTCAAAAATGATGGATTTTATAAAAAAAATGATTCCTATAAACTATTCTTAGAATTAATCTTAGAATTAAAAAATGTAAAAATATATTTGAAAAAAAAGGGAAAAGTTACCAAATTTCCATAATACAATATATTTAAACGATTACTTGTTTAAAGCCAAAAAAGGTTTTGTTTGAATTTTTTTTAATTTTTAACGACTGGCAATTTATTTGCGTGTTCTGGTAATTTTATTATTACAAAAAAGTTCTGTTTTTTATTTTAGAATTATTACATTTTATTTTGATTTTAATAAAAAGAAAATGTACGATATTGTTAGTATCAATACTGTGTGATACCTTGAGTAGTTTGAGAAAAAAAATATTAAAGGTTATTTTTGTTTTTTCTAAAATCATAATTCAATATACTTACTTTTTCTGAAGGAAGTTACTAAAATAAGTCATTTTCAATGTAGACCTTATATAAACATCTTTAGATTAGAAAGATTGCACAAAAAACAACAGTTTTTCAGTACATTTGCAAAATAACAAATAAACGCATTTTTAAAGAAACTTAATGACTATAAAATTGAGCAGAACTATCAAATTTTGCATGGCTTTCAGTAAACGAGGTCCCCATGTATTTTTTCGAACAACGGACACTCTGTATGAAGTATACTTGGCCAAGCAACTTATTTTTATTAAGTTTTACTTTCTAGTATAAAAAAATATCAACTTAGCTTAAAATATGTACAAATAAATATTATGGCACTTAGCACCTTCTACGAATTTTTGAATTTGCTTTAGATTTGTTCTTGCGATACAAAACCTCGGCAAAAAACATCACCAACATGTGTGTGATGTACAATCTGTTCAAATGTGCACAAAAAATTAGGGATGGCTTTCTATAAAACATTTATCTGGCTGCACACTATTTTCTAAATATCTCGGAATAATGTTTTTGGCACTTAGTTCGTTATTTACTTCAATTCTTCAATTGTTTGCCTCTCGGTGTAAACATGAGCGCGCGAGAAGTGAAAATAAAGTACATACCCGGTTTTTGCAGTTTTTTGCGATTTTTTTTTCCTCTTAAACCACTTACCACAAAAATTTTAGTTTTTGTTTAGGTTGCATCTAGAGTCTCTTCTATAGATTGGCGTTTTTGTTTTGTTCAGTTTTTATGTAATAAAGGCTGCGCACAAGATTTTGATGTAAGCCGATATTTCAGTAACGAATGTTAGCAGGACAACGCAATTATTATGCAAATAATCCTTATTTACTGCGATACACATCCCTTGAATTTAATAGCATTCCGACTATTTGTTAATTTTTAAGACCGAAATAAACATGAACAATATTTTGCGCAGTTTGGCTTACCTTGCTTGTGTGTTTTGGTGCGAGGCAGTCGAACGAGATGCGGGTATAATTAATTGTTTATCTAATAGCCGTTTTACACTACGCAATTCTTGTGCAAGAAGTTACACAAGAAGTTGTTAAGCAACTGAAATCTACTAACAGAAAATGGTTCAATTTCTGAACAAACTAGTCAGCATAAGAAAATGCGTCACAATTTCTGTTGAAGATGTTGTTGTATCTACGTACTGCACAAATTGTGTACTAAATTGCGCACTAAATTGCGTAGTGTAAAACGGCTATAAATTCATCATGTATATTTAACTCGCACTACAATTCAAAATTCCACAATTAAATTATTCTGATCGTATCGTACTAATAGTAAATAATCTTCCACTGTCCCAGCTACGTTTCCATTTACTTACCGTTACGATTGACGTAGTGCGCGCTGCACGTAATTTATATCATTCATATTAAATCGGTTTAATAATTACTTAAAAATTATCATGCAATTCTTTTTCTACAGGCGCATTAAATAAAATATGACTATTGTTTACGTGCATATCCCGTTATCGTGTTAATATTCGTTACTGAGATATCCGCTTCCATGGAAATCTTGTTCGCCAACCTTTATTACACAAAAACTGAATAAAACTAAAACGCCAGTCTATAGAAGAGGCTCTAAATGCAACCTGAACAAAATTTTAAATTTTTATGTGCGAGCGGTTTACGAGGAAAAAATTGGAAAGACGAGTGTTAATTTAAAAGAGCAAAAATCGGGTACCTTCTCTCATTTCTCGCGCGATCATGTTTACACCGAGAAGCAAAAAATGTTGACAGGCATACAACTTAATGTAGAAATGATTCACGAGTATGACACACTTTATTTCAGTTTTTTCTGTTCAGTTGTTTTAGAGTTATGGGCCTTCAAACACAGGTGTCAATACTATCGAAACGAGAGATGGCAGTTAGGGCGATTCTCTCGTGCGGGGTCACATATGCATGTCTTCTGCCAAATTTCGGATATTTCGCCGAAATAAATGGCTTGAAAATATTTACCATTTTGCAAAGCAAACAATTTAGTTAACGAATACTTCGCAATATGTGCTGCAACATATATTATTGAATACAAAGCGAATTGAGTCAGTAAACAACATGTCCAAATCGAACTTTTTGCCACAAGAATAGAAAATTATCAATTCGAAACAATTTGCATCTGGCATTCCATATTGTAGTATAGGATGATTGAATTTCTATTTGTAAATCGTTTAACTTATGCTAACTTTAATAACATTCTATTATCACGTTATTGGTAATGTCCAAGCAAAGGTGTATGAAAAAACCCTGCTGCGTTTGAATATTTTCTATGTGAGTAGCTTTGTTTGTCTAATTTTACTTGGCTATACATAATAAGTGGATTTTTATGCAGTATACAGTATGTCTCACGGGACGTTGGATTGTATGGGTACTTTTGTTATTATTAGAGATAGAAAGTCGGTTAAATGGACAAAGTAGTGCATATTTAAGTGATCTTTCATAATCGCTCCAGAAAACAGTTGAATTCTAAACGGTTCCCAAGATATTTTGAAAAAAACAAAAAATGTAATTTTTTAATTTTGGGCATAAATTCTTTATTTGTGATCCAATCAAAAAAGGGTTTTGACATTATAAAGGCACATTTTTGTCTACAATTTGATTATGTCAGTTTAAATTCTTTCGCCAATGAATTCGTCAGAAACAAACGAAACTTTTGTTTTTCTTATGGACGCCATACTGGCTTTATACATGTTTGGATTCATCATTTCGTTCTGAGTAATTTGGTATGCCACATGCCAGGTTTTTAACACAATAAGATAATAGAATTGACTGAACCACTTCGTGAATTGTTGAAAATCGCATGGTGCCATGGAAGACATTTTTTGAAACAATGTGATATCTACCCATCTGTACCCATCTGTTGAATAAAATTTGTGAACACCCAGAATTTTATAAAGAAAAAAGATATTATGGTCCGATGAAACATATTTTCAAACTGCGGTATTTTAAACTGAAAGAAGACGCACTACTGGGTACTGGGCCCGCGAAAATCAGCACCTTTTTGTACCGCGCCATAATCAGGTGCGGTTTGGTTTTAATGTATGGTGCGGTATAGTGGCCAACCGATTAATCGGACTAATGTTTTATAACAAAAAATTAACTTTCGAGAGATATCGGACTATTGCTCTCTGAGGACGTGGAAGAAAGAATGGACGATATACCGTTGGCCTTACGCTAAGGTATGTGGTTCCAACAAGACGGAGCACCTTCGCTTTCACCCTTCGAAATTCACGGTAGTTGGTGTGGTGTTCCTATATTGTTAAGGTTAATAAGGTAAGTAGGTATATTATCATCGCACTACGATTCATTAACATAGATTAACAAGCTGTCTTAAGGTCGATGTCGTTGGTCAGTTGTAAAATAAAATTACATCTGATTAGGGTTTCCAATCCCGAAATTTCGAGATCCCGAAAGTTCGGGATCCCGGACAATTTCTCTATTCGGGATAATCCCGAAAAATCCCGAATTCCCCGAAAAGTCCCGATCAGTCCCGAAACTAATTTCAAAATAGCGAAGGACGAACATTACAGAACGCGGCACGAATTTCTGACTGCTGAGTAAGAAGCAGGGTTCTTATGTTTAAAACACTTCGTGTTAAATGTGTTTTAACATGTTTTAAAACAAATTTTATTTTCAATTATTTTGTTTTAAACTATTGTGTTTTAAACTATTTTATTTTACGCATGTTTTAAACAGTTTTAAATCCATGTTAATCATGTGTTTTAAACATGTTTTTTAAACTACCCAAATTTGAACAACATATTTAATTATTTAATCAGAGCTGTATGCTGGTCTTTCAGATTTGTATGAATGGATCAATCAAAGAACTAATCAAAAAAATGTATTTATTAGTAAAAATGTTTTTCATAAAATATAGTAATACAATAACCAATAACAGTGGTAGCAAGCAAAGGAAAGGAATGAAAAGACGCCCATAAAAACGCTTACAAATAAAATAATTGCGTGATTAAAAAATGCTTTTTTTTTGTTGTGTTTAAACAAATTGTTTCGTTAAAAATCATTTATAAAAACAAACATGTTTCTCTAGTTTAAAATTAAAATAAAAATGTTTTTTTATAATATCCCTGGTAGGAAGCGCTGGTGGAACGACTAATCTACCCGAATACACATTTCAGTCAATTAAGGTAACCAAGTTACAATTAGTGACCCAGAATTTAAACTCTTACAAAATATTGTTATCTGTCCTGAATGACTTAAACTAACAGTGGAACCAATTTGTAGAAGGGACTGGAATCTCTGCAATGCCGATGCAAGTTTTAAATTTTAAGCCATATCAGTGGCTACTAAAGAAATAAATCCATTGCAAAGAAGTGAAAATTCAAAATAGCGTTTAAGGGTTATAAAAAAGGAATGACTCTACATATTTGAAAATGTGGGATTGCGTGGATTATAGTTACAGACATGTTTTGATTATAACTATTCCACTTACCAGCGTTAGAGTCGGAAACAACCTTGTCATCCGTTGCATTTGCAGCAAAAAAATCAATACCGTTTAGGAGATTCTACGTTAAATGCTAAGTGTTGCTAAGATCGTACTTTCTTTTTAGTAGAATTTGAAATACGTATTTAGTATGTTTTGAAATATATTTTACAAAATTCTTATTATAAATAACTCTTATTGTTGAAATTGAAAATTAAATAATTAAATTATACACTACCTACTAAGTAAATAAAAACGTTTCAAATGATTACTATATGTTTATAGTTGCTTGTTATAATTTAAAAAATAGCTGATATGAAAAAATTCGGGATTTCGGGATTAATCCAGAAATCCCGATGTTTTTTTGATAAGTCCCGAAATCCCGAAATCGGGATCCCGATCCCGAAAATTGGAAACCCTACGATCTGATGGCATTGATGATCCTGATGCCACTTTGTTGCAGGATGAGGAATAGAACTTCTGAAGATACGCATAATCTGCCGGTAATACTCCGCGTTGTACAATCAGGTAATAATAATAACACTCTATATATGTATAATGTATATACATATATTTTTATTGTTTTAGGTTTTTAAGGTGCTGTTGGAGAGTAAACCGATCAATCAAGAGAGCACGTACGATAGATAGCTCCACGTTTGCGTTTGGGGTTGCCTTTTCAATATATTTTATAGCATATTTGCAAGATCAAAAACAAAAAAAAAACACACGATGGAGTTTGTACAGAAATATTATGGAAAGATCCACCTGATACCGGATCAAAAATTACCTACCAAGAAAAGCGTCTCAAAGGCTCGTATGTTAAGACTTGTTCGTAGGCTGCACGATGTTGTTTAAATAAGTAGGTATAGCGTAAAATTAGTAGTTTTTACAATATGAGTCAA
Source organism: Aphodius sticticus (assembly GCA_963966075.1). Classification (NCBI taxonomy): domain Eukaryota; kingdom Metazoa; phylum Arthropoda; class Insecta; order Coleoptera; family Scarabaeidae; genus Aphodius; species Aphodius sticticus. The sequence goes on along the minus strand of OZ014513.1, from coordinate 42,116,972 downwards.
TATCTTCAATTTATTTATTTCTTCTTAGTTTTTAAACTAAACAATGTCGCGAAAGCAAATTCTTTCTTCCATAAATAATTTTTTGTATATTGATTTTAGTTTCATATAAGTAAGTGTTATTTCTATTTTGCTTTGTCCTGTTTTCTGTTAACTGTCTTAACTTGAGTATAACCCCCATTTTTTGTTCAGTCGTTCAGTTGTCTCACTTCCATTTCCTCAGAAAGTGGGGGGTACAGGTTTGCTAACTCACTCTGTATAATTAAAATTATTGTAAGTATATCATATTTACATTAGTATGTATTTTTATTTTAAACAATACAGATTTTCTAAAGTTAAAGTTGTTTAATAGTGTCCTCTGTATTATTGGAAGTGACGGTACATTTGATTTAAAAGAATAACAGAAGTAGGTAAGTGGGTATATTTTAAGTGGTATTTTTAAAGTTATAATACAAACATATATTTTTGCAGTAATTAATTAATTAAATAATTAATTCATTGATGATACCTACGTATTTACACAATGGATTGGGTGAGTTGCTATTAGTATGCAAATAAATACTAATAGCGAATACACCAAATTCATTGTGTAAATACAGTGGTATCATTTATGTAAAAATATATTCTTACGTTACATAATATTGCATGTATTTTAATACACGCAATTATGGAAACTGGTTTACATATATTTATGTATGAAACACATTTATATGTAATAATACTTCTGACATGTAAACTGATTTACACATACATATGTAGGTTACATATTTATCTGTATTAATACTTCTGCCGTGTAAACACAAATACATATTTTTATGTATGTTACACATCGATTTGTATTGATACTTATAATTATGGAAAGTGGTTTTACATTGTTTATGTACAATGCACTTAAACGTGTAGAATATACATATTCTCTTGTAATGAATTACATTTTTTTTTGTGGCTACAAATAACCAGTTAGATATCGTGTAAATTCGTTTCAAGCAGTCGAACAAAAAATATAAATAACGGTTCACTTTCTTTTCAATTGTCACTTTCCAATCTAAATTCACTTTTCTTACACACCGTTGCCTAATAGAGTTAAATTAAACTTTTCCTTTTAACTCGCCAGCGATCCAAATCTACTTTTTCATCACCCAACCTGACCTAATTAATTAGCTTGTTTTATTCTTTTTATATTTATTTTCGTGTCCACACGACAAAGTGGTTACACATATTATTATTATTTAATTAAACGCTTTTCACTGTATCACATAATAATCTTTGAGCGGTTTAACGTGGTTACTCGTGGTAAGCATGCAAGTTTCCATGTTCGCCGGTAGATGCCGCTGATAGCGCTACCCTGCTTTGTAGCAATTATCGCCCACCCCTAACGACATAACTAGATTATGACACCCCTAGGTTGTACCATCAAAACTAATTATCGCACAAACCTGCTCATTATTGCTCAAACTATGAACCACTTTGTTTAATTTAATTTAATTTAATAGGCTCATCTTGCATATGAAATAGTTTATATAATTAATAAGGGTGAGTAATTAATAATTGTAAAAAAATACCTCCGCCTGGATTAGAACAAGGACCCTCTCAATTTCCGGTCGAAAGATTAAACAAATGTATCATTTTGCAACAAAAAACTGTGCCAATACTTTTGAGACATACATTAGATTGAAATTTGTTATTTTCCGCTACTGTGCTAGGAAATGGAACAGTTTAAATCGATGTACTGCGGAGCTACTTCAATCGAAAAGATAAACAGGTGATTTTGTCGTTAGATAGCAGCACTGTGGACGATCGGTTCCAACCTGGACTCGTTCCAAATACACGAAACGCCACTGTAGTTCTTTTTAACCCGCATCTTTGTAAGGCTTAATTGGATCCTTGTCGATAAGATCCTGAGAGTCCTTGCAGTTATATCATGGGGCGCTCTGCACGGGACAACAACGTGTCCTTATCGTTAAATATTACTATCGAAATGGTGAAAGTTTGGTTGCTACAATGCGTGAATTGCCCCCAATTTTTGGTAGAAATAATGTGCCAAATTTATTCACTGTGAAAAGAATAGACGAGAAACCGTTCAAATCCAGCAAATGTGACTATGCTTGTGTACAAAGTACCAACGTTAGAAGTCATATGAGAGCGCACAGAGGTCGTTCCGAAACAATTGACAACAACTCCCACCAGAGCATGCTCAGTAGGGATGGGCATTCTCGGTCATTTCAGTGAGCCGGATCAGTCGAACCGGCTCACAAAAATGACCCGTTCAAACGGACCCGTTCAAAATGAACGACTTTCATATGGACCAACCGAGCGACCGAACCGTTCAAAACGAACGTATTTCATATAGGTTATAGACGGATCTAGTGAACGAACCGTTGAAAAAGAAGGAGACACACGACGCGCGCGTTGCTGGTATCTTCGTTCAGACATCGCAGCGGCCCTATGTGGCAGGGGGGGGGGGGTCATTTCTACAAATATATCGACGCGCGACGGCCTAACTCCTGCGAATATTGTTTTTCTTTGTCAGAACTGGAATTTTCTGATTTAACTTAGTTTTTATTGTAATTTATGGTGATAGAAATTACCTCCATTCAGTAACAAAAACAAAATAGATCCTATAAAAATGCTACTAAGGCTAATAAGTCAATGGTATTTGCATATATACATATAATTTAAATTAATTAAATCTAATTTTGATCTTTTAGCGATTTTCGAAAGCTGAATTTACCGAATTTATACAATACTTTTCAATAAGTTCTGTATGGTTAACTAAACAAATCGTTCAATTTTACCGCAAAAATCCCATATCTTTCATTCTGCTTTTTATATTTTTCCTTATTTATTCTCAAACTGTCATTTTGTTTAATAAATTATATTTATTTCAATTAATGGTCTTCATTATCAACTCCCGATTCAATATAATATCCCAAAAAAAATCATTGGTCAAAATACAAAAATTAAGAAACATTTATTCTGAGTAAGAAGTTTCATATGGACCTATTGATAACAAGTTAATATTCTTTAAGAAGTTAGAGCCATTTAAAATACAGATTTATTAATATTTTGTTATTTTTTAAGCTATTGAAAAAATAAATAAGTCCTTACGAAACATTCTAGTCGGAACAATAATTACATTCTGAGAAAAAGTGTGGGAATAAACACCCAAGTAGAAGATATCTATACACACTAATTTTATCTATAACAAATGATCTCTATATTTTCTCTTAAAGTTTGTTAAATAAGAAACAGCTTGCTCATACATACACAATGTTGAAAACTGAACTGATACAACGTAGTTTGTAACTCGAGGTGAAAACTAAATGCAAAACACACCAAATTATAAATAGAAATATGAGAAGCATTTTTTAATTTTTTTCATTGTCAAGATTAGTACTTATTTCAATTTAATTTACTTATTTTTTGTTTATATAAATACAGTCACGAAATTACACTTTAGTTTCCTGTCCGTGTAAATTTTCGTCTATAATTGCAAATCACTGTATACTTATTGATTTTCTATGAATGGGACCGATATAATTTTCGTCATAGAAGCTCAGAACTTGTCTGGTGATAGGTGATAGGTTAAATTATAGGTTTATTTTGTCACACATTTGGAAAGGCAAAACTATGGAAAACAAATGATGTTATGTTTACTCGATCAGTTGTTCTAATTGTTCTTCGTCTTACATAGGCCAGACTGGAAGGAAAATTTCACAAAGAAGCAGTGAACATAAAACGAGAAATTCTTCCAATTTATTTAAGCACAAATTAGAAACGGGTCACAATTTAAATTATGAAAACTTTAAAGTTTTGCATAGATGTAAAAAAGGTTATAAACTCGATTTACTTGAACAATATGAAATCGAGAAACTTAAATCTAATAAACATGTCAATCTACTTAACGATCAAATCAATTTTCCACACCAACCCCTTTTCAAATACATCCTTCAGTCTGGCCCGTTTGAAGCGAGATAGAAACCTGTAATCATGTGTGACGCTAGTTGCATACTTATTGTCCTGGTCGTTATTTTTCCGTGTCATCTCCGTTCACTCTCCAAACGAGACGCATGTTAATTCGTCGCTGCTCTTCGATTTTTATTATTTTTCACAAATTGACCGTAAGTGTTGGTTATATTATTGTAACTCTATTTTACAATAGTTATTTTTTAAAATGTAGTATTGTCCTTAACTTTAATTTTCACATGAAGCTTTATCTAATTATTGCTTCTTCTGCGTTTTAGATTTAGGCTGATGATGATCACTTAGCTGATTGAAAGCGGTATCTATTAAAACAAATATCAATCAAAGGATCAAAGAGGTTTTTATTTCCAACACCTAAAATGATGTTAGAGTTTGACCAATAACTTTGCCAGATTGATCATGATCATGAAGAAAACTACCATGTCAATGTTCTAGTGGTTGAGGTTATGTGTAATAAATAAAATTCAGCAAGGTACGTACTTTATTGAGCATGTTTAAAATTGTCTATAACTAGTCGCGTTTATGAATTATGAATATTTATTTTATGGTCAATCAATCTCGTAGATTATACAGCATTACCTAAAGTTTTGGACACAAACTCAAAACTTTATCACTGTTTACACAACTGTTTACTATAATTTTGTAGCCAATAAAATATTTGATCAAGGACAGAATGAATTAACTGCCCGAATGTGCCCCATCTTTTTTAATTTGTTTTTTAGTCTTCTCGAACGGGGTTGTCCGTTTGGATCTATATGACCGTACTTGGCCGTACTTTGTCATTTATTATTTCGTTTTCTGTTTACGCATATTCAAAAAACAGTACTAGGTAGCGGTAATAATGTTGTTTACTGTGAAATGATGTAATGCAGTATCCTTACCTAAAATAATAAATGTAGTGTCCGGTAGAAAGTTGAACACAAGGAAAAATTTTGTATTTCTCAGAAATTGTTATTTTTGATAAAAGTTTCTGTATTGTCTTGAGCCTAAAATACAAATATTAGAATGTAATTATCTGCTTGCATGTACCGGGTGTTACCAAAACTATGAAAGCTACTTAAGAATAAAGTACCTTTATTTTAAAAGCTCTGCAAAAATTTTCTTTGAGAAAGTGATTAGATATATTAGATGGCATTAAATACGAAATTATAATTGCATTCCTCGCTGCATGTACCGGGTGTTGTAAAAAATATGCAAATGACTTAAGAGTAAACTACCATGATTTTGAATGATAAGCAAAAATGTTAAGGGAAGAAGCTATTTAGAAATTTAAGAATCTACTAATACGAAATTACAATCACCTTCGTCGTTATACCGGGTGTAATCAAAATTATGGAAATGACTTCATATTAAAATACCTTTATTTTGAAAAGTAGCCAGTGTTTATCTGAAATAGAGATGGAAGACTACGAAAATAGTTTATGGTGATTGTATAATATTCCATTAATAAACATAAGTATTTTGCGAAACCTTTGAGCGTTTAATGGTTCGCGAAAATAATACTGGAATATGGTCATCTAACAATCCGCAACAATTATTGATTTTAGAAGAATATTGGTCTCGAGTTTGGATTGTAAACTATGGCTATTTTTGCGCCCATCATCTACAATTTTGTGAAGGAAATGAAGGAAGCCAAGGCTGGATTCTCGTCATGTATTAAAACAATTTAAAGCATTTCTTGTGTATTCAGAAGCATTACAATAACAATCTATTGTGCGTTGACTTAAGTCAAACTCTCATTTATGATGTCCTTATAATATTTCTAAACATCATTTTCAAGAGACTGCGTACCTTTCAAAATAAAGGTAATTTAGTGTTTATTATTATTATTATTATTATTATTTATTAAGTTATTTATTAAGTTATTTTCATCTTTTTGGCAACACCCGGTATATGCAACGTCGAACGTGACTATAATTTCATATGTAATTCCTTCTGACATATCGAAATACCTTTTTCAAATAACATGTTTGTATAGATTTGAAAATGAAGGTACTTACTCTAGACATATTATTCATCTTTTTGGCAACACCCGGTATATGCAACGGAGAAAGATATCATAATTTTGTATTTAATGAACTATTTAATATTTCTAAATACTGTTTCAAATAACATTTTTGCATAGCTTTGAACATGCTACTTCTCACACTCACGTGTTTTTCACAGTTTTAGTAACACCCGGTATATGCAAGCAGATACTTACATTTTAATATTTATATTTTAGGTTTAAGACAATTCAGACACTTTTATGAAGAATAAAATTTTCTGAGAAATTGATAATAATGGTGTTTGCCTACTCTCTGCCGTACACGGTATACCACAAGCTTGTTGCGACGCCACTGGAATATCTATCCAAAATAACTATAAAGTTGGTGCATTTTAATACAAATTTTTTAGATATGCGAACCCAATCACTTATTTCTAATCTCACTCTATTTAAGGACAAAAAATAGTTTTGCCCGTTCAAAATGTCTGCATTATAATTTATAAATGAATAAATACACAAAAAAGAATAACGGAATAAACGATTAGGTGTGCTCTGCATTTTAAAATTCACCCTACGATAGACCACGTACACTTTTACAAATGCAAAACTCATTAACGTAGAAGCGTAGCGGCACCAACCGTCAAGTTCTGCCTATGTGGCAAGATAAATCAAATTTGGATTTGCAGCGCTTCCCGCTGGTCGCTGTGCTACAAAACGTAATTCTACATTCCCATGGGTTGTCCCTTGTACAATTACAACCATTTCTGTCCTGACAAACTGATCCGCTGGGCCTTAATTTTGCCCACAGGATAACTCTGAATTCTGCAGAATGTTGAATGCATCAGTTTTTAGAAACCGTGAAAAAAAAAATAATAGTAAAATGAAACCCATTGGAAAAGGAAGAGAATATAACAAAAATGAAAGGAAAAATAATTTACGGGCGATGTGAGGTCGGGAAGTGGAAGAGGGTGAGTTTTTAAGGGTAAAAGGCGGTTTATCTCGATTTCCGGCAAAACTACAAGTCCTATGGGAAAAAGTTAAATGGCAAAGTTGTAGGTAATAAGAAGATCTACAACTTTTGTTCTTACACTGTTTTCACATAACCTCAAAATGTATGTGAAAAATTCAAATAACCAAGTTTTTGGTTTTTTATTTTTATCTTTTATAAAAATAATTTTTTTCCACGAAATTTTTAAAAAAACTTACCCTTTTATGTTCCAAACACATTGTAATTTTTTCGATTTAAAATATTTATTTTTTCACCTTATTTTGACTTAATATCGAAAAAGCGCCCCAATTTTCAATCGAAAATTGTCACGTCTAAATATCTGACTTTTTTTTAAAAAGTCGGTGGTTTTTTTGTTCGTTGAAATCTCTACTTTCTGATGGTGTAAAAAAAAATACATTCCTATGGTAAATGTTCTCAAAAAATGCAAAGAACGAAAAAACTCGAATCCGAAAAAAACTTGAATCCTTCAAAAATATCGTTCCATTTCTGCATTGTTTTTCTGGTTGCGATGCAACATCCAGATTTGCCGGAATAGGAAAGAAAAGTATCGTAAATTCATTATTAGACGATAAAAATTTGTCAAATTTGGCCAATATATTTTTTAAAAAAAGATGCAAACAAAGAAGATATCGAAAAAAAATGGATTACAATTAATCAAATCTATTTATAAATGTAAAAATGATAATATAACACTGAATCAATTACGATTTCGAGAATATCAATCGCAAAAATTAAATCATCTTTCATATTGGCAAATCTCCCACCCACAGAAGGTGCAGCAGAACAACATTGTTACAGGGCATATTATCAGCTTCAAACTTGGCTGGTTAACGAACTGACAGCAACAGATTGGAGCTGGAAGCAACATCAACGTGGCATTATGCCCAAACTTACAGAAAAGGAATTAATTCCGGAAATATTGCTCAAAACTATTTGCTGCAGCTGTGAAACTGGATGTAACATTTTAAAATGTGGCTGCCGAAAACATGGTTTCAAATGCACAAATTTATGCTCAAATTGTCATTGTTCTGATAAATGCTCCAATGTGGAAGAAACAAGCTACGAGGAAGTTAGTGATTCAGATGAAATTGTGGATGAAGAACCAACACAGACTGGAAATAATATTGGAGATGAAGACGGTGATGGTCTTGAAGATTTCGAAGATCTACTAGAATCGGGAAGGTTTGTCGAATCTAACGATGAAGAAATGCTATGAAAGAGACAAAAAGTAATGGATAGTAACAAATGTAAATAGAATTTAATAAATCAACTTTTTTACTGAAAAAAATAGCAGCAGTCACATTTTTTAGATGAAATCCCCTTTAAATCCTACCTTTAATTATATTTAGAACAACCATTTTTGCATATTTTTTGCAATCTTCATGTTTTATGGATTTGTAATTTTTTTGTTTATCAATGTAACATGGAATCTTACGTCTTTCGAGTAATTAAAGCATAAATTTTAATAAATAGCTCAAAATCATTTACCATAGTAATGTATATTTTTTAAACCATCAGAAAGTAGAGATTTCAACGAACAAAAAGCCCAGTCTTTTTTAAAAAAGGAGATATTTTGACGTGAGAATTTTCGATTGAAAATTAGGGTGCTTTTTCGATATTAAGTCACAATAAGGTGAAAAAATAAATATATTAAATCAAAAAAATATTACAGTCTGTTTGGACATAAAAAGGTAAGTTTTCACCAAATTTCGTGAAAAAAAATTTTTTTGTAAAAGATAAAAATAAAAAACTAGAATCTTGGTTATTTGAATTTTTCACATAAATTTTGAGGATATGTGAAAAAAGTGTGAATAGAAAAGTTGTTGATCTTTTTAATACCTATAACTTTGCCATTCAACTTTTCAACTTGTAGTTTTGCCGGAAATCGAGATAAACCGTTTTTTAACCTTAAAAAACTCGCCCTCTTCCACTTCTCGACCTCAGATCGCCCGTAAATTATTTTTCATTTCATTTTTGTTATATTCTCTTCCTTTTCCAATGGGTTTCATCCTCCTATTTTTTTTTGTTTAAAAAATTATCGACCCTTGTCTAAAAAGGTTTTGCCTAGGCAAAAACTAATTGCCTACACAATAGTCCGTTCAATATCATCACTTCCTCCGAAAACACCTTGTATATTTATGTATATTTTAAAACCCTGTTACGTCATACATTCTCCTGCCAACGAATACATATTCTGTACTTTTCTCCAACCCTGTATGTCGCCTATACCCACCCCATATTCATCTTATGTTAATTCCGAATCCTGCCACTAATACTGCCTCCTGCTGACCTATGAGTTCGACCATCCTTCATCCTCCGAAGTGTTTGCGCCGCCACTTAAGCCCTTCACCTCCTGCACACCCCTCGTCTTCACCCCTCCAAAACCTACCCCGAGAGCGCATTTGTTCTTCAGATGTTTGATAGCGTCGTGTGGTTTTGCAGGATTCCCAGCAGGAAATTCAAAGGGGTTCTAATGGCCGTCACGGTTTACCCCAACATGGAGCTCAAGTGGTGAGTAGGGCGCCATCTATTATATCATTCATTCGCATCACCTAATATATCTCCACGTCACAACGTTATATCTATTTAACACACGCTCATCTAGTCTAACAACTAGTCTGTATATTATTAACAGTGAGCGGTGGTTAAGATTTACATTAGGGAGGTTCGACCAAAAAGGAGCATGGTGGACAAGGGTTCTTAAAATTTTATTTTAAGAACCCTTGTCCACTATGTCGGTTTTTGGTTTGAATTTTTTCGTGTTGGTTTTCACTACCGTTTGCGAAATAATTGTCCCTAACCCCCCGTACATCATGTGCCCAATAACAGTTATTGGTTAACTTGTTAGTTATTTTAGCATGTACCTCATGTTATAGGTAATAAATTACTGAAATATCACAATAATCTCGTTATATAGTGTCGCTCCCTAATAGTTTTAGATGTTTCGAAATAGCGGTATCTTGTACTTACTATGTATTAAGGAGGTATTTTGAATATTACTATTGTATCTACTTATTATAGTTTTAGTATAGCACCACATCTTGTACGTATGTATATGCCGTTTGATTTTGGGGTTAGTTTATAAATAATATCGTTGGTTTTTCTATCTCACACGTTTTAGAAGTATATGTATTTTGTTATGCTAATCACGGTTTATTGTTTTCCTGGGGTTTAGATACTTTAGGTTATTACTTTATTATACACTGTGGTACAATAGTTGACGCTTGCTGTGTAGTTAATTAAACTAACTAAAATTTTAAATTAGCTGTCTAATTAGTAATATTGTGACCGCGCACGAGAGAATCGCCCTAACTGCCATCCCGCATAACGCTAAAACTACTGAACAGAAAAAAATGAAATAAAGTGTTTTTGTTTTTGCGTCTCGGTGTAAACACGAGCGCGAGAGAAATGAGAAAAGGTCCCCATTTTTACAATTCTAACGAATATGAACACGATATCGGGATATGCACGTAAACAATCGTCATGTTTTAATTAATGCGACTGTAGAAAAAGAATTGCATAGTAATTTTTAAAGCGATTTAATATGAATAATATAAATTTCGTGCATCGCGCACTGCGTCAATCGTAACGATAAATGGAAACGTAGCTGGGACAGTGGAGATTATTTACTATTAGTACGATACGATCAGAACAATTTAATTGCGGAATTTTGAATAGTATTGCAAGTTAAATATAAATAATAAATTTAGATGTTCAATAAATTATACCCACCAATATTTTGCGAACATGGACTCGCTCCAAAAACCACAAGCGAGGGAAGCTGAACTGCGCAAAATATTGTTCATGTTTACTTCGGTCTTAAAAATTAACAAATAGTCGGAATGCTATTAAATTCAAGGGATATGTATCGCAGTAAATGGGAATTATTTGCATGATAACTGCGTTGTCCTGCTAACATTCGTTCCTGAGATATCGGCTTCCATCAAAATCTTGGTCGCAACCTTTATTACATAAAAACTGAAGAAAACAAAAACGCCAATCTACAGAAGAGACTCTAAATGCAACCTGAACAAAAACATAAATTTTTGTAATAAGTAGTTTAAGAGAAAATAAATCGGAAAGACGAGCGTTACTTTAAAACTGCAAAAATCGGGTACTGTCTTTCAATTCTCTCGCGCTCATGTTTACACCGAGAAGAAAACAATTTTGACAGTCATACAACTTATGTAGAAATGATTCAGGAGTATGACATACTTTAGTTAATTTTTTTCTGTTCAGTAGTTTTAGAGTTATGGGCCTTCAAACACAGGAGTCAATACAATCGAAACGAGAGATGGCAGTTAGGGCGATTCTCTCGTGCGGGGTCACTGATAATATATATCATAGTAATAAAATCAAGACAATTTTTCTAACTTATTTGCCGAATTTAAAACTAAATAATCAGGTGTCTAAATATAATTAAATGAACAAATTACTTCTTCAATTGGATACCGCAATTATTCTCAATTGTTTAGCAACGATTTATTTAAAATAAACCTGCGTCTTACTACGTATTACTACTGAAACCATTATCTTGCTAATTTTGGTTAACTGGTTTAGCCTTGCCTTTGTGTTAAAAATCCTTGAACTACAAGCATGGTACAGAATGTACGTGACTGTTTCAATTCGAGAAAACCTGTTTGCATTAAATCATTACGCACACTCGTACTATATAGCCTACAGAATTATAAAAAAATACGCACACAAGTATTTATAGAGTAAAACAACATTTACGGTCGCGAAAATTGACCTTAAAATGGGTTTCTCGAAACTCTATATACCCACATATTATACAACTCTGGAACACTAGAACATCGTATGTACACTGCCGCTCATGGAAGTTCGGACACATAGTGAACATATAAGAAATAATGATAAAAGCACTGATAACGTAGCAATAGGCACCTCTATTTCTACTAAATAGCGAACACATTCTTAACGTTGATTTCCAGTAACATACGACATCATTAAATGTGCTAATTTAAAATAATTTTATATTTAATTATTATGCAACATTTATGCTGTTTTGTAACTGGTTGTTGGGAATTTTCTAGTTTGCATTAAAAAGGATTAAATACGAAATAACAAATTGAGTCATAAATACTGCATCTCAGACACATGTTGCGACCCCATTTTTACCAGATTTTTGCATCAAATACTCGAACTCGTATCAAACGAGTCTGTGTCTGCAATCTGTAGTTTGCACAAGATAACTCTGTCACGCGGAAGACATCATGCGACACGGAAAGCCAACAAGCAAGGAACAGCGTTCTGTAATTATCGATTTTCATCAGGAACGATTGTCAGTTCGTGAAAATGCAAGAAATAAGTCAACGATAAGTGAGTCAACGATAAGTGACACTCTTCACCAATATGAAGAAACGGACGCGTTGCCGGACGAAATCCATTGCTTCGTCGTGGAAATCGTCAGAAACGACTTCAGTGGGCACGAACACATCGAATTTGGACAAATGAAGACTGGAAACAGTAGTCTGACCATTTTCCCGACCAAGCAATGGTTAGCGTACGGCATCGCGCCCATGCAGATTTTCCGCTTGGAGACGTCGTTTCCCTGTGCTTCCGAAAATTGGTCTTTCACGATCGCGATTGAATTCAGAGGTGATTTTAGGCGCGGTCAATTTTCTGTTTTGCTTAAAAATTAATTTTAATCGTTCTTCATCCGCTTGGGTGATAGTCCCGGCAGAACACGTCATCCAAATTCCATGTTTCTTCATATCGGTGAAGAGTGTCACTTATCGTTGACTCACTTATCGTTGACTTATTTCTTGCATTTTCACGAACTGACAATCGTTCCTGATGAAAAGCGATAATTACAGAACGCTGTTTCTTGCTTGTTGGCTTTCTGCGTCGCATGATGTCTTCCGCGTGACAGAGTTATCTTGTGAAAACTACAGATTGCAGGCACAGAGTCGTTTGAATACGAATTCGAGCATTTGATGCAAAAATCTGGTAAAAATGGCGTCGCAACATGTGTCTGAGATGCAGTATTTATGACTCTATTTGTTATTTCGTATTTAATCCTTTTTAATGGAAACTAGAAAATTCCCAACAACCAGTTACAAAAGAGCATAAATGTTGCATAATAATTAAATATAAAAATTATTTTAAATTAGCACATTTAATGATGTCGTATGTTACTGGAAATCAACGTCAAGAATGTGTTCGCTATTTGGTAGAAATAGAGGTGCCCATTGCTACGTTATCAGTGCTTCTATCATTATTTCCTCCTATATGTATACTATGTGTCCGAACTTCCATGAGCGGCAGTGTATGTAGTTGTGTGTGTAACTTGATCAGTATAATGCAATTTGAGGCTTACTATCTGTGACATTTGGCGTGTTCTTACATTAACAAATGAAGGACGACTAGCTATATATCGGGATATCCAATACGTGAAACCCTTGTGAGCAAGTGAGCCCTTTTAAGGTTGCACAGGATAACGGTATTGATGACAGGATATGCTATAAAGCTTCACTCTAATGTGATTAAAGACGTAACTTCCTAACCGTTTCAAATAGAACTGGAATAGCGTCATATACTAAGTATGCTATGTGGAAAATTAGCATAATTAAGATAATTTGCTTATTTTAGATAACACATACTTGTATTAAGATTATTTCTTTCATATAAAGCGCCCTAAATATTTGCTTTAAGAAAACGATCGAATTGATTTAAGAAAGTCGTTGTTTTGAGAATAATTCGAAGGATGCCGATAGATGGAGCTTTAGTCTCTCTTCGTAAGAGGGGTCTCCTAGAGCAGCGTTTCCCAACCTTTTTACTCTTGCGGAACCCTTTAAATAGGGTTGGAACCTGGTGGAACCCCAACAAAAAAATATACAATGTCCTTTCCAAGGCATTTCGAGTATTTTTTGCGTGAAAAAAATCGTGTAACGTATTTCAAGTAAGCAGATACAAGTCTGTAAAGAAACGCAGTTCAATGATTAAATATTACTCACTACAATGAAGTATTTTTCCAGTAATTTTTAAAAAAGACCTTGTAAAATTAAGGTGATACTGTTCTAATTTCACAGGAATATGTTTGTGGAATATGTGAATTCTGTAAAAACAAGACAGAAATTTAGCTGGTATCCAATAACCAGCGATGTTACAGTTAATTCTTCTTTTACAGTTTTTTTGGTAGATTATTACATTCATTTTCTGAAACATTGCAGATATTTCTCTCTAGGTACCAAAGGAAGGAAGAAGAAAATACATATCAAACAATGCGAAAACGAAAAATACAAAAAGTACCTTTTACAAATAATTAAATAAATAAATTCAGTATAAATTTTAAAAAAATCATTGGTCAAAATACAAAAACTAAGAAACATTTATTCTTAGTAAAAAGTTTCATATGGACCTATTGATAACAAGTTAATATTCCTTAAGAAGTTAGAGCCATTTAAAATACTGTTTTATTAATATTTTAGTATTTTTTAAGGTATTGAAAAAATAAATAAGTCCTTATGAAACATTTTAGTCAGAACAATAATTTCTGAATTAATTTCAGAAATTTAGCTGGTATCCAATAACCAGCGATGTTACAGTTAATTCTTCTCTTACAGCTTTTTTGGTAGATTATTACATTCATTTTCTGAAACATTGCAGATATTTCTCTCTAGGTACCAAAGGAAGGAAGAAGAAAATACATATCAAACAATGCGAAAACGAAAAATACAAAAAGTACCTTTTACAGATAATTAAATAAATAAATTCAGTATAAATTTTAAAAAAATCATTGGTCAAAATACAAAAACTAAGAAACATTTATTCTTAGTAAAAAGTTTCATATGGACCTATTGATAACAAGTTAATATTCCTTAAGAAGTTAGAGCCATTTAAAATACTGTTTTATTAATATTTTAGTATTTTTTAAGGTATTGAAAAAATAAATAAGTCCTTATGAAACATTTTAGTCAGAACAATAATTTCTGAATTAATTTCAGAAATTTAGCTGGTATCCAATAACCAGCGATGTTACAGTTAATTCTTCTCTTACAGCTTTTTTGGTAGTTTATTACAATCATTTTCTGTAACATTGCGGATAGTTCTCTCTAGGTATAAACTTATTTGTTCTTTTTAGTTCCTTTAAGTATTACCAAAGGAAGGAAGAAGAAAATACAAATCAAACGATGATAACAAGTTAATATTCCTGAAGTTAGAGCCATTTAAAATACTGTTTTATTAATATTTTGTTATTTTTGATTAGGTATTGAAAACATAAATAAGTTCTTATGAAACATTTTAGTCAGAGCAATAATTACGTTCCGAGAAAAAAAAGTGTGGGAATAAACACCCAAGTAGAAGATATTTGTACACACTAATTTTATCTATAACAGATGATCTCTATATTTTCTCTTAAAGTTTGTTAAATAAGAGTTTGTTAAAAGCTTGCTCATAGATATGTTGCGGTCATAGTGATAAATAGGTTATTATTAATAATTACCGGTTATTATTAATAATAGCCAAGTGGCGAGGTTAAAGTGAAGAATTTATCACATGAACCGGCTATTATTAATAATTTCCAGCATGCTGTGGTCAATGTGTTATATTTCAATTCGATATTGCATTAAGGTGATGCCACAATATAATAGAGCCTCAGATTTGGAATTCTGTTAGTATCTACATAATCGCCACACAACGAATCTATTCACTGGGTTTTCAGTGTTGGGCCTTTAGTGACGTTAGTCCTGACTAACTTATTTAGTTACTACTCATGACTAAAATAACGAAGATTATCAAATCGAGACTAAAAAATGCCAATCCATACAAATTGCATGCACGAGTGTATAACTCTTTGGGGCATGCTTATTTGCTTATTTAAAAGCTAAGTAAAGCCTCAATTCCAGTGAGCGAGTTTACACGCTGCTAGTTGGCGAATTCACTAGTTGCTAGTAAACTCGTCCAGTGTCATCATGTTCGCAGATAGTTTACAAGCTGCGAGTAACGTTGTGAACATGATGACACTGGGCGAGTTTAAGAGCAACTAGTGAATTCGCCAACTAGCAGCGTGTAAACTCGCTAAATGTAATTGAGGCTTCAGTAATAAATTAGAAACTCGGTTTGTATTATTCTGCCAGTGCATACGTACATAGTGCTTTTGTATTTTGCAATTCGTGGCAAGAAAAATTAATTTTATTTATAACTTTTTATTTATTTTCTCTTTAATACAAAACTTTAAAAAAATGTTTTTTATTTAATTTTGAATACAAAAATTCTTCTAGACCTTTATTTTTTTGTGGTAGTACAACTATTACACCATTTATATTGTAAAAATAAAGCAAGATAAAGTTTGTAACAATAGGACGTCATCTTCTTTTGTTTTGTTCACAAATGTGAACTGTACCTGTATTTTATTTTTATTTTATTATTTACTATGAATATTGTTTATTTTTGATTTGTAAGTGCACAAATGTGATACAGATTTTATTTGAGTTACCTACTGTTAATTTTATTTATTAAGAATATTTTATTTTTAAACTGATTCCTGGACTTGAAAATTATTTTGTGTTTTTGTTATTGTTATATTTTTTCATATATCTAAATAAAAATGTATTTAAGGGGAATCCATACCCCCACGTTTTACTTGCAAAACACGCAAAAGTTCTGAGGCTTTTTCTCAGCAATTAGTTCACACAATCGTAAAAGAAATACACCAAATTAAAGATAAAAGATATATAATTTTGCGTCTAGTGGTAGATTTTTGATAGTTCTGTTCGTTTTTGACAAATTTATTTCTATAAGTGTACAAAAGTTCACGTAAAAATATCAATATCTTACATGCTTTTTTCATTCAAAACTTTACTTCTTCGAGTACAGGAATAAGTTAAGTTATATTGTATCACGTAGCGTGGATACAACAATAACAAGTAATACATATAAATTACAACAGCAAGTAATACACCTTTATCTATAATTTGATGTATAACATGAGAGAATTGATACAACATTAAGCTGACTATGGATGCTTATTTTATAGGACGTACCAGCAGTATTGATTCCTCTTAAAAGTCTTTTTTTTTTGTTGGTGATAAATACTTTTATAATAGCCGCCTTATAAAACAGATTATATCCGTCAGATATTAGATATGCTTACGGTAGGCATAGGTAATAGACAACCTAATGTAGGGAAGATTGGGGCAAGTTGTTACAATGTTTAATCATTTATTTATAAAATAGTACTTTATTGTCAAACACCAAAAGTAAAAATACCGTGTTAGGAACAGAACCATACAAAAATGTTTGCATCATTTGTGCGGTGCAATTTATGTAAAAACATCTATGTAAACTAGTCTCGCCTATTCTTGCATGTATTTGCATGAAAATACAATATTGAAAAAAATATTATTAAATGCGCAAAATTTCAAGATAATTGGGATTTGAGAATTTACTTAATAAATTATAATTGTACATTTACAAAAAACTACCCACATGCATTAAAAATCGATATAAAATGGTTAACTTTTTTGAACACTCTGTATAAAATGTTCTTTTTATGTGTTCGTCATTGAGCCGTCCTTGGGTGTATACCAAATATCATTACCAATATTATATCCAGTAGTTTCTAAAGTACAAGGGAGACAAAAGAAAACATTCTGTATTATCAATGTTTTGTATTATTCGTAATTTTGGTCATTGGGCTAGCCGTACTGATGATTTGCGTCGAATAAATAAATATAATAGCTTACATAGTAATCAAAATAACTTAGCTAACTTCTTTGAAGACTGTATACAAAAGATCTTTTGTAAAAAGTAACGTTTTTATCACTTTTACCGTGCCCGTTAGGAAATTATTAATAATAGCCGGTGCATGTGATTATTTAAGTGTTTCTAATCACATTGACGATGCGGTTATTATTAATAATAGCCGGTAAGTATTAATACAAACCACATTTGTCACTTTAACCGTAACATATACACAATGTTGAAAACTGAACTGATTTATACAAGGTGGTAATTTATAACTCGAGGTGAAACTTAAATGCAAAAACATACCAAATTATAAATAAAACTAAGTGAAGCACTTTTAAATTTGTTTCATTGTCAAAATTAGTACTTACTTCAATTTAATTTAATTATTTTTTGTTTATTTAAATGCAGTCACGAAATTTGAAATTACACTTTAGTTTCCTGTCCGCATAAATTTTCGTCTATAATTACAAATCACTCTGCATATTCATTGATTTTGTATGAATGGGACCGACATAATTTTCGTCATAGAAGCGCAGAACTTGTCTGGTGATAGGTTAGTTATCTTATCTGGAAAGTAAGATCATATCGAAATCCACCACCTACAACTCTGTTCTTCTCCTAAAGTACCATTATGAGCAGCAGATTCAAATTATAGGTTTATTTTGTCACACATTTGGAAAGGCAAAAATATTGAAAGCAAATAATGTTAGAGTTTGACCAATAACTTTGCCAGATTGTTGTTTTCTAGCGGTTATTTTGTTTTTATGTAACAGATAATTGTAATATTGGCAATTGGGTCAAAACAAACGTCCTTTTGGATCAACAAATGTTGCTTGGAATTGAGACAACGGTTCGTTGTGTGTAGACACATCGAATATTGTATCGATTATGCTGAACTATGCGTTATGTTTACACTAATTAACATTAATAATACCCTTGTATTAGACAATAATTATGGCAAGGGGAGTTCATCTAATTGCTCTTGACTTGCACCAATAACATTAAACTAATTGGTGTGGAGATGTTGGTAACTCACTCCACTCATGTTTATTTTGCAACCGGAAGTTTCAAGTGGTAACAAAAGTTTACATTTCGCGGGACAAGTGGGTTAAGGGGTTTGTTGGAAAAGCAACCCAGCGCCCTCTAGGTGAGATTCTAACGTCCGTAACCGTTATTAAATTAGTCTGACGTCGGGCAAAAGTCGAGCCTTGCTTGGTGCCGCGGACCTCGCAAATCAAATTAAATGCCAGAGCGCAAACCGGAAGGGAAAAGGTCGCATCTTCAGAATTTCTCGACATTTTCAATTTCCAAAGCGTACTGTTTCCGATATAATCGTCCGGCGTTGGAAGGGAACTTAACCTATTTCAGAGCGAGAGAAACGTCGTCGCATTACTAAATAATTTGAGATGGAATAGCAACTGTGATACTTCATAAAAATATTTAAAAAAAAATTATATTTTGTACGTAAGAGTCTGAATTCTGACCCCATTATTGGTACTAGTATCGGTTGCAAAAGTATTGATCCCTGTGTTTGGAGGTTCGTAACTCTGCAACGACTGCACAAAAAAAATTGAAATAAGTGTGTTATCCTCCTCAATCATTTCTACATAACATGATTGACTATCAAAATTTTCTGCCCATAGGTTTGGGCAGAAGCGCGAGAGAAGTGTAAAAATGTACCCGATTTTAGCACTTTTTTATAAACGCTCGTCTTCCCAAATTTTTTTCTGATGAACCGCTTGCCCAAAAAAAATCAAATTTACACAGAGTATAACTTAAGATCTTGTCTACAGATTAGCTTTTGTATTTTACTAATTTTGTTTGCAATAAAGGCTATAAACAAGATTTTCATGGCAGCGGATATCTCGGTAACGAGTATTATCACGATAACAAGACAGGTACGAAAACAATCGCAGAATTTTGTTTAATGAGACTATTGAAATAGAAACACTTTTCAGATGTTCATTAATTTTATAAAGCGACATAAATATTGGATATAAATTTGGTACAGCGCGCAAGTACATCACGTCGCTCAACACAGTCGTCATCGGCTCGGGTTTGAGGTCGACTACAGCATGTATCACAGGCCCGTACTTAGAAATAAAAGAAACATCGTACATATTTATTATTGTAACTAGCATTGAACTTGAAGGTTAGAAATGGTGGATATTTGTTTAATGAAAGAATAGGTTGCAAGTGTACAACGAAGAGCTGTACCTAAGCTTATTTTTTTTGTTCTTAATGCCTTTTGAATCAACAGCAGCAATCAAATATTATCAGGTAGCATAAACAAATAAAATAACAAAACCAAATAAATATTTTTTTCTCAGGCCCCAATAATATGATTTTGGGTAAAATCAAAATAACATAAATACATACATATTCATTGAATAAAGTTTCTTGAGTAACTGCGTTGCGTGCGTACGTGTTTTGCAAGTATTGAGCAAGAATGCTGAAGTATTATTCCAAGGAACTAAAACAATTAATTATCAATGTCAGAAATTCCTATCTCAAATAACTAAAGCACAGCTGTTGTATCTGTCAAAAAATCACCATCAAGAGAAGGTACTCCTATTAGATTTTATCGGAGTTATATAAATCGGAAGCAATGAAGTAAAATTATTGTGGTTACCTGTAGCCCAATTGCAATTGAATTAATCTGGGCATATGTACAAAATAAAGTTACAAAATACATTTGAAATTAAAGATATGTTAAATTTATGTAACAAAGCTCTGTCTCAAAAGAGATATGGCAAAATTGTGTTGCAATTTTGCAACACAATTTTTAGTTTTGAAAATCAAAACAAATACATTGATATTGATCATATTTTTGACTCAATTATAGAAACAATTATAATATCAACTAGCATGAAGATGATGATGACTTATTAGACTGCAACGGCAACAGTACAGATAATGATAAAGAAGTTTCCGCAATATTGTTCCAATGTTGGTGGTTCTTCTGAAACTGCACAATTCGTTCAAAGTTTAGGACAAATACTTGTCGCAATTGAAACATCAACTACTGATTTTTGGCAGAAATAATGTTGTGAAATAATAATAAATCACAAAACAGAATATGTATACAATTCCAGAAATAAAAAGAAAAAACACATGCTATTTTCAAAAATAAAATAAGAAAATGACAAAAATATTGAATACGGTCCTGAGTGTTGTTCGTTTGAAATCGTCGCGCAAAGCGTCACACCATCTCGCGCGCATTATCCCCTTTCCCCGAGGGGAACCATCCTGCGCACCGCATCAATCACATTATTTTCCCTATTTAAAATTCCCAAATAACTTTTATGTTATTATACATCAATGGATGAGTATCACAATAAATAAGGATTGTCTACGTGCTAACTGCCTTGTCCTGCTATCGTTCGTTTCTGAGATATCCGCGTCCATCAAAACCTCGCTTACATACTTTATTACATAAGAAATCAAGAAAATAAAAACACCAATCTATAGAAGAGATTCTAACTGTCACCTGAACAAAAATGTTAATTTTTTGGTAAGTGGTTTAGGAGAAAAAAATCGAAAAGTCGAGAATTATTTTAAAACCGCAAAAATCGGGTACCTTTTTTTACTTCTCCCGCGCTCGTGCCTTAACCGACGGGCAGAAAATTTTGATAGTCATCCTGTTATCTGAAAATGATTCAGGAGTATAACGCACTTTATTTAATTTTTTTCTGTTCAGCCGTTTCAGAGTTACTAGCCTTCAAACACAGGCATCAATACTTTTGCAACCGATAGTAGTATTAATTTGTATTGCTTATCAGCGTTTGTTTAAAGATTTATATAGAAGCGTCTCATAAGTTGACTTCATATTTACTTGCATCCAGTTTAGTTCTACAGTTGTAGATATGTTTTGACGATATTTCTGTTTATTTTCCTATTTTAATGCGTTTCGAAGAAATGAGATGCCAACTTCGCAATGCATATGTTAGCATCTCACCGAATTCTGACAGTTCTGGGTTCCAAGAAATTATATACAATAGTTCTAGTGATACCAACTAAGATACAAAACAGTTCTGGGCCCCACGAGTCCATCAATAACCATTAAAAATTTTATTTTAAGGAATAGCTGAAATGATGATATTTAGAGGACGGTTTCTAGGCTCCCAGAATTTGTATGAGATAGATTTTTAGCTGGAAATTAAAATGCACAAGAATTCTGGGGCTTACGAGTCCCTAAATAATTATTAAAAATTATAAACACATGAAATCGATGCGATGCTTTGAGGACAGTAAAATTGTTTATAATTTTTAATGATTATTGAGGGACTCGTGGGGCTCAGAACTATTTACTATCTTAGTTTGTATTACTAGAACTATCGTATATAATTTCTTGGAAGCCAGAACTGTCAGAACTCGGTGAGGTGCTAACATACGCACTGCGAAGTTGGCATCTCATTTCTTCAAAACGTATTAAAATAGTAAAATAAACGAAACTATTGTTAAAACCTATCTAGAACTGTAGAGGGGGCAGAACTGGGAGCCCAGGACTGTCCTTTAAAGATAAGCATCTCCCCTATTTCTTGAAAAACTAAACTGTTTATAATTTCTAATAATTATTTCGGAACTCGCAGGATCCAGAACTTCTTTATATCTTAAATTGGATCACGAAAACTATCATATATAAATTCTGGGAACCCAGAACTGTCCTCTAAGTGTCAGCAATCTCATCGATTTCGTGAAAAAAAAATTGTTTCTAATTTTTAATAATTCTTTAGGGACTCGTAAGGCCCAGAACCCTTGAGCATTTTAATTTCCAATTATAAAACTAACTCATACAAATTCTGGGAGCCTATAGATACGTCCTCTAAATATCAGCATTTCACCTATTCCTTGAAATAAAATTGTTTATAATTTTTAATGATTATTGAGGGAGTCGTGGGGCACAGAACTGTTTTGTATCTTAATTTGTATCACTAGAACTATCGTATATAATTTCTTGCAACCCCGAACTGTTAGAATTCGGTGAGATGCTAACATATGCATTGCGAAGTTGGCATCTCATTTCTTCAAAACGCATTAAAATAGTAAAATAAACGGAACTATTGTTAAAACCTATCTAGAACTGTAGAGGGGCAGAACTGGGAGCCCAGGACTGTCCTGTAAAGATAAGCATCTCCCCTATTTCTAGAAAAACTAAATTGTTTATAATTTTTAATAATTATTTAGGAACTCGCAGGACCCAGAACTTCTTGGTCTCTTAAATTGGATCACGAAAACTATCATATATAAATTCTGGGAACCCAGAACTGTCCTCTAAGTATCAGCATCTCATCGATTTCGTGAAAAAAAATTGTTTCTAATTTTTAATAATTATTTAGGGACTCGCAAGGCCCAGAACTCTTGTACATTTTAATTTCCAATTATAAAACTATCTCAGAAAAATGCTGGGAGCCTATAGGTCCGCCCTCTAAATATCAGCATTTCACCCATTCCTTGAAATAAGATTGTTTATAATTTTTAATGATTATTGAGGGAGTCGTGGGGCACAGAACTGGTTTGCATTTTAGTTTGTATCACTAGAACTATCGTATATAATTTCTTGGAACCCAGAACTGTTAGAATTCGGTGAGATGCTAACATATGCATTGCGAAGTTGGCATCCCATTTCTTCAAAACGCATTAAATTAGGAAAATAAACGGAACTATTGTTAAAACTTAAAGGGGACAGAACTGGGAGCGCAGGACTGTCCTGTAAAGATAAGCATCTCCCCTATTTATTGAAAAACTAAATTGTTTATAATTTTTAATAATTATTTCGGAACTCGCAGGACCCAGAACTTCTTGGTATCTTAAATTGGATCACGAAAACTATCATATATAAATTCTGGGAACCCAGAACTATCCTCTAAGTATCAGCATCTCATCGATGCCGTGAAAATAAATTGTTACTAATTTTTAATAATTATTTAGGGACTCGTAAGGCCCAGAACTCTTGTACATTTTAATTTCCAATTATAAAACTATCTCATAAAAATTCTGGGAGCCTATAGATCCGTCCTCTAAATATCAGCATTTCACCT
This sequence comes from Aphodius sticticus, assembly GCA_963966075.1. Lineage (NCBI taxonomy): Eukaryota > Metazoa > Arthropoda > Insecta > Coleoptera > Scarabaeidae > Aphodius > Aphodius sticticus. The sequence goes on along the minus strand of OZ014513.1, from coordinate 42,093,241 downwards.
ATTCCTTGAAATAAAATTGTTTATAATTTTTAATGATTATTGAGGGACTCGTGGGGCCCAGAACTGTTTTGTATCTTAGTTTGTATCACTAGAACAAGTGTATATAATTTCTTGGAACCCAGAACTGTAAAAATTCGGTGAGATGCTAACATAACGCCCACAAAAACACGAGGAAGCGATATGCATTGCAAAGTTGGCATCTTATTTCTTCAAAACGCATTAAATTGGGAAAATAAACGGAACTATTGTTAAAACCTATCTAAAACTGTAGAGGGGACATAACTGGGAGCCCAGGACTGTCCTGTAAAGATAAGCATCTCCCCTATTTCTGAAAAACTAAATTATTTATAATTTTTAATAATTATTTAGGAACTCGCAGGACCCAGAACTTCTTGGTATCTTAAATTGGATCACGAAAACTATCATATATAAATTCTGGGAACCCAGAACTGTCCTCAAGTGCTAAGTATCAACATCTCATCGATTTCGTAAAAAAGAATGTTTCTAATTTTTAATAATTATTTAGGGACTCGTAAGGCCCAGAGCTCTTGTACATTTTAATTTCCAATTATAAAACTATCTCATAAAAATTCTGGGAGCCTATAGATCCGTCCTCTAAATATCAGCATTTCATCTATTCCTTGAAATAAAATTGTTTATAATTTTTAATGATTATTGAGGGAGTCGTGGGGCCCAGAACTGTTTTAAAATAGGAAAATAAACGGAGGTATTGGTAAAACCTATCTAGAACTGTAGAACTATACTGTATGCAAGTAAATATGCGAGTAAATAAAAGTCAACTTATGATGACACTTACAGACGTCCAAAATCAGGTCACATATGCTTGTAAAGCATTTTCAATATTCTATATAAATCAACAAATGCTGATAAGCAACAAAAAATTAATACTATTACCAAAAATGGAGTCAGACTTCAGACTCTTGCGTGCAAAATTTGATTTCTGGCATTCACCTTTAAGTTAAATCATTGCTAGTGTCAAAAACAATAATCTAATAGTCCCAATCAAGTAACAATTGCTGCAAAGTTTAATCGCGTATCAAATTGCAAAGGTTTACAACGCAAACCGCTACTAGAAATTGTGTATCTTCCATAAAAAATGAGATATTGGAATGAACCAATAAGCAAAATGTGGAGAATAGGTATATGGCTTCATAACGGAATATTTCCGAAACCTCTCGTCAATATAGCAAAAACGCTAATGTTGGTACCGCTAAACGTCAAGTAACAAACATGGCGGCCGCTTGTTTCCAATTCTGTAACAATCGGCGATAAAAATACGCAAAAAGATCGTACCTTTTTCTAGATTGAGTGCGTTGAACATGTAAGATCGATGCTAGGGACTTCAACACACACACTGGTCATGTTCATCACTCAAACCGAACGATTATTACCGAAGATTATTGAAATTATTGCGGACGGACACAAGCCGACTACACGTTTCGCCCGTACACTGGAGTACTGAGCGATACGGCGTTGTTTTGTACCGGCCAATCGCGTCCGTGCACGTATGTTAGAAGATTTTGACTGCCTGACTGCGTGTGAGTCAATTTAACACCTATAATAATTCGCATTAACCCATAATATTTATTGTGTATTATTTGATTGTTGCTCTGTATTAGTTTCATGTTTGTTTGTTATTAGGTATTATTCCGGTTCAAAAAGCTCGGTTATGTTAAATATTCTTAATCAATCAACGTGTCTTCAAGTATCTGTCGGAATCAGTGGCGTACCGTATTTTGGGATACATAAAATATCCAACCTGTATTTATGCATACTTTGAATTTAGAGTCATTTGAAGTCAAATTTACAATCGTATAAACACCTCATGTGCCCGGCCCTGTGAAATTAGTTCGTAAATTTAGAATTAAACTAAAAGAGTTACGACTTGGTACCGGTAAAAAATATGGGTTTTATTTAGAAATACACGACCTAGTAAAGTCTCAACTCGTAAACCGTTCTGTGAGAATACATAAAACTTGCATCTTTATGAAGCAATAAGGGCATTTCCCTGCTAGTTGACATGTTTATTGAGAGCTAACTTGCTTGGGAGAATAATAATGAAACCAAATCGCTATTCAAGCTTATCAAAGGGCGCCTAACTACGTACAAATTAAAAACAAATCGAAACTGTTAACTATGTACACTGCCGCTCATGGAAGTTCGGACAAATAGCGAACACATTCTTAACGTTGATTTCCAGTAACATACGACATCATTAAATGTGCTAATTTAAAATAATATTTATATTTAATTATTATGCTGTTTTGTAACTGGTTGTTAGGAATTTTCTAGTTTCCATTAAAAAGGATTAAATACGAAATAACAAATAGAGTCATAAATACTGCATCACAGCCACATGTTGCGACCCCATTTTTACCAGATTTTTGCATCAAATGCTCGAATTCGTATTCAAACGAGTCTGTACCTGCAATCTGTAGTTTGCACAAGATAACTCTGTCACGCTGAAGACATCATGCGACGCGGAAAGCCAACAAGCAACGAACAGCGTTCTGTAATTATCGCTTTTCATCAGGAACGATTGTCAGTTCGTGAAAATGCAAGAAATAAGTCAACGATAAGTTAGTCAACGATAAGTGACACTCCTCACCAATATGAAGAAACATGGAATTTGGATGACGTGTTCGGCCGGGACTATCACGAATAACTTCCCAAGCGGGAAGTTGCTTTGAATTGGTTTATAATGATTTATATGTTTCTATTTATTAGCTTAATGTGTAATTAATTAATGTAGTTCCTACATTGCAATGTAACTGTGTTTTTATTAAATATGACGTTAATTTTATATTAATAAACATAAAAGTTTTCGATAACATGAAATGAAAATCTCATTTCAAGATATTGCATCTACAACACTTATTGCATCTAATAGCTTTTTTTGTGTTCATAAATACAAAAATCAATTTGTTGTTGTCAATATTTTTACTTTTCAGGTTATTTCAGAACTGACATATGTATTAACATTTATTCACGAAATAGAAATAAATTAAAATTAAATTGCTTTAAATTTGTCTGTATGGTAATTTGTTAATTGTGGTTTACTGGTGTTTTCGAGATATTTAGCTTCAACGATATTTTGCAGTGTTTAACTTAATAAACAGAAAGGAGTACTATTTTTTATATAGTTACTATTTTTTTATATTATTATTTTGAATTTTCTTTACAGCAATATGTTTCAAATATCTGACAACTGAAAATAATGACAATTATGTATATCACTAATTTACAAACATTTTTGGAAGCAAGCTCTAAATTTTCGACGAATTTTGATGGAATGTAAATATGTTATAATTATTATTAAAAAAATAAACCAAAATATACGACCATCTAAAAGAACATTTATACAACATAAAAATTAACGGGTATATAATTTCCCAAAAGGAGACGCTTCAGAAAGAAAAGTTGTAAGAGCATTCTCTTCGTATAGCTTTTATTGCTTATTAATTACTCACAGTCATATGCAATAAAAGCTATACGTAAGAGAAACCAACAACTTGACGATTTGAACCAGGGACCTTTGCGTCGCTAGCACAATGCTCTCCCATCTGAGCTATTGACATTGTGCTAGCGACGCAAAGGGCTTTGGTTCAAATCCAGGTTGTGGCTGTAATTTTTGATATATTTAAAATTTACATCCCGCTTGTATGTTACTACATTATTAACTTATAATATTACTTTGACAAAGTATGCGTCGTTAAGCATTTACAGTTATAGTTTATATTGTCTGGAAATTAAAAAGACCTTCATTTTTAATGTATATGCATTTTAGCTAACCTTACAGTACACAATTTATAAGTCAAAATGTTATTTTTAACTTATTATCGTTGTTAATGCACGCCTCTTTATTTATTTAGAAAACAAATTTAGAAATAAAATTTCCAATATCGTTCCAGCTAATATATAGTAAATGAAAAATGTGTGCTTATTGAACTGGAACTATATTACAATAAAACTTCTGTAGAGCTCGTTGAAATATTAACAAAAAAAGAAAAATAAAAAATGAATTAGTTATCAAACAATGCAAAACCAAAAATGAAACACAATAAATACATATTACAACAATAAAAAATTATTAATTAAAGTAAAATTTTAATAATTTGTCTTAACAAATGAACAAAAGAAAATACCAAAATGTTTTGTTTTCTTTTCTAGAAAGTAGAAAGTAATATGTTTCATATGGTCTTATTGGTTTTCTCTGTTCCTTCTGAAGTTGGACCCTTTAAAATAAGATATTGTTAATAATTCAAACGGCTGTAACTTTTTAATGAATTGAAAAAGTAATTTACTTTCTGAAAACAATTGTTTTGCGGAAGAAACGTGGGACAGCCTGTATATATTGCTATAATTTAAATTATTTTGGTTGTCAAGCATGTATTAGATGTCATGAAAGATAATTGAACATTAACTGCTGTAAAGTAAATACAGATATAATATTTCCATTGTCCTTAAGGGGTCATATACCTTTCACCTGACTAAATATTGTCTATTTTCACAATACTTTTTTCAAAAAAAGGAAAGAAACTATAGAGGTGGGGGTTTTTGTGCAATAATGTAAAGGCTTTGTACTAATCAAAACCATTTTAATTATCGAGAATTTGTTTGCAAAATCCCAAGTCACCCCTTCTGAAATTGGTCCTGCTGGTGAAGTATGGTTTTGCGGTACCAATGATTTCTGCTATCTCGTTCATCTAAACCAAAAAATACCAATGCTATTTTAAAATATGTTAAATTATCTAGTCCTTGTCGTATCCGATTTTAGAATTTCCATTTTTTTAAAAAATAGTGGGCTTTCAAACTTAAAATTCCCATTTTTTGCAACAAATTTCATTTGTTTGCGCAAGAAAAAAATATAAGGAATGGAAATTTTAAAAATCGGATACGACAAGGACTAGCGAATTTTACAAGCTTTTAACTAACGAAAAAAAATTGGAAGTTGGTTGATCCGTCTAGAAGGAATCATTGGTACCGATTTTGAAAACATGGTTTTGAGAAAACACGGTTTAAACTTTTGAAACAAGTTTACAGTATTATAAAATTAAAATTTTTCAACTTTCTTATATAATTTAATCCAGGTAGGCCTTGGCAAAAAAAAAGCGATCGATTGATCTGATCGATGTGATCGATCTTTTCGATCAGATCGATCTATTAAAGATACGTACCTCGCAGTCGCCGGACACGTATCGTACATAAATGGAAGATCTAATAGATCGATCATCAAAAGATCAATCTTATCGATCTGATTGATCTGATCGATCATCAAAAGATCGATTTGATCGTTCATCAAAAGATCGATCTGATCTATCATCAAAAGATCCATCTGATCGATCACCAAAAGATCGATTTGATAGAATCACGCTTGTCTTCAAGTTATTAGGACTGGGCCATACTGCTTTAGAAAAAAAATGTGGTTTGGTGCTCTTATCGTCAGGCAAAGGACTCCAGTGGTTTGACGGACTATGCTAGAGCTGGGCAAAAAAACGATTGATCCATTTTCGACCTTTTTATTTGAAGACCGAAAGATCGATCAGATTGTCTAAATCGCAAAGATTGATTTGATCGATCTTTTGATGACACGTACGTTGCCGGAAACGTATCATACTTCAATGTGGGATAGCTAACAGATCGGTCATCAAAAGATCGATGATCGATCCTCAAAAGATCGATCTGATCGATCATCAAAAGATCGATCTGATCGATCATCAAAAGATCGGTGAGCGATCTTATCGATCATCAAAAGATTGGTGTGATCAATCACCAAAAGATTGGTCTAACCAATCACCAAAAGAACGACTTGATCGATCATCGAAAATGTCGATTTGATCGATCATCAAAAGATCGATTTGATTGATCATCAAAATATCGATTTCATCGATCATCAAAAGATCGATTTTATCGATCATCAAAACATCGATTTGATCGATCATCAAAAGATCAAATGATCAATAAATGATTGAATGATTGCTCATGATCGAGCAGATCGATCTCCTATTGTGATCGATCCAATTGTGAACAAAGATCGATCACAAACTTCCAAGATCGCCCACCTCTAGTCCATAGATGCCGAATGGCTGAGCAGCTCCTGACAAAAAGGATTGCAGCTTCTTAGTGTTTTGATTTTTTTTAAATAGTTTTAAGACCAACATTCTTAAACGTTTAAACTATCAAACAATACAAATAATATTAATTATCTGATCGATCTTTTGATGATACGCACGTCGCCGGATACGTATCGTACATATATGGAAGAACTAAAAGATCGATCATCAAAAGATCGATCTGATTGACCATCAAAGGATTGATTTGATCGATCATCAAAAGATAGATTTCATCGATCATCAAAAGATCGATTTGATCGATCAAAAGATCGATTTGATTGATCATCAAAAGATAGACCTGATCGATTTTTATCAAAAGATCTATCATGATCAATCGATCGATCATGATCAATTGATCGATCAGATCGATCTCCAATTGTGTTCGAAGATCAATCTCCAATTGTGATCGAAGATCGATCACAACTTTCCAACATCGCCCACCCCTAGTCCATGGCATGCCGAATAGCTGCGCAGCTCCTGACAAAAAGTATTGTAGCTTCTTTAGTGATTTGATTTTTTTTAAATAGTTTTAAGGAAAACATTCTTAAACAATTATACTATAAAAAAATACAAACAAAAAAAAATCATAAAAAAAAATATTTCAAAGGTATATAACCCCTTAAATACATAAATGCATGCTCGTCCTAAATGTAAATTTAAATTAAATTTAGAGAATTTATTTACATTTAGTGAATATATTTTAATATTACAATTCTGAAATAGTCGTAATATATTTAGTGATAATCCTTGGCATCAAGTTGATTTGCGCATTTACTTACTTACGTACTTAAGCCCGTCAGCCTACTGCTGGGCAAAGGCATTTACTTGCGTAATTAATATGTGTATTAGTTAACATAAATTTATATAATGTGTCATGATATTACGCAATATCTTAAAATGAGCTTTTCGTATCATATAATCAAATTTCATGTTTATTAATATTATTATAAAAGTAATTCTATATTTAATTAAATACATTACCTACTCGTAAACTTAACTGTAGTGATCATATTTCATTTACTACATTGCATTGAAGATATCACATTAAGGAAAAGGTCGGACATGCTACAAATAAACTAAATGCCGTTACATTACATCCATCGAAAAACCACCTCGTGGCGGACAACTTTTTGCGAACCGGCCGGGTCGAGGTAGAACAGTACACGAATATATAACCGACATACTATTTTCAAATCCTGCGATAGCGATACGAACTTACTTATTCCATGACTGTACATCAAATAGGTTTGCTAGCTCTGGCAACATCTCTGATCTCTAAAGTAAAAACTTCTATTCCCCAAACAAAGGTTTCCAATAAAATCACACTCCTTAATTACAGCGATCAATTAAAATCGAATAAACCTAGATTGGCGTGTACGTATATGTGTTATAAATAGGTGAACTTTAAAACTGTGAGAATAATAGAGAAAGGTATGCACGTTGTTACATTTGTATGCAGCAGGAAGTTGATATAACCAACAATCTTGCCAAACAATCGGATATGAACGGTATAATTTACATGAGAACCAAACAACAAAACAAATTTGTGCACAGGCAAGTCTGCTGTTTTGAGACGTAAGAAATTTGCTGTGGAAAGAATAAATTTATGTCTGCAAACAGATATAACTTCTGGACTTGACTAGATATGCCACCAAAACGGTTCCGTTAATAAAATATTCATAAATATTTGCCCGAAGACTTCGTACTATTTCTGTCCGTATGCGTTTAAATATTTACAAGTTTTTCTTACTGGATACTGGTATACGCTACGTATACAGGGTGTTCCTATAGTCGATTTAATAACCAGGAGGAACCAAGTTATAATGCTTCTGCATCGTCTTGTAAATAATTAAAAAGGCAATATGTACATTTGTGAAAACTTTGGTTGGTTAATATTTCGTTACCAATCTCAAGACAGATATACACTGATAAAACTGAAAAGGTAATTTTACCGTGTGGATCGGCGGTCATTTTTAACCTCCGTGTATCGAAGGGAAAATACCATGTGGTTTGTAATTTTACTTTGAGCTAATAAATTTACTTCTCATATGAAATGAGGTTTCCGATGTGTACGGTTTTATATATACTTTTGTAAGTAAAATTACTGACGTTCAGTAAATTTACCGTAAACACGGAATTGCAGTTAATTGTTGTACAGTAAACTTTCTGCAATTTTAATATTAGATTTGTCCAAGCAACTGCAAAACCAGTTAACAATCAGTACTTTTGTGATGGACCACATATGTTGCTATGATAACTTCGTTATAAATACCAATGAAACATTATCTGGTTTCTCACAAAAGAACTGTTTGTAAACTGGTTTTGCGACTGCTCGGACAAGCCTGTGTTGTCAACTGTAAAATCACTAGTAAAATCCTATTAATGTGGAGATCATAAATAAGAACAAAAAATAATAGTTTGAAGTTTTATTATAATTTTAACAATAAATAACATGTGAAACATATTTATAATATATATATATCTACATATTTTTTATAAATATTTCATATTTTTAACATTAAATAAATAGAAGTTCTTTACAAAAATGTAATCATACGTAAATGAAATAAAATAGGAACCCATGGACTATACTTATTTACATATCATATAATAAAATAAATCGATCTGCTTCACAGAGAGAAATATATCTTTTAAATATAAATTAAATATTATTTCAACAATATTAAGTTGAAATACCTATGGTAAACTTACGTCACACACTTACTTAGACTGCATACAACATTACTTATTTATTTTCATAATAAGTTTGATCACCTTTCAGTGGATTTGGTTTTATCCCTATTCGCTTTTGAACCCTGACTTGGAATAATTTTTAAAAAGCTAAACCGTCTCCAGAGTAAGAGAACCACCGCATATAATATAGTCCAAAATATGTCACCTGAAATCAAAATAAGAAGTACATGAGTCATATCATATACAGGGTATAACAATGTCAGCAGCTGCTTTCCTTTGAGGTACAGAGTGTGTGTAAAGTTATTAATGAGTGTTTATAGAAAAGTATTTTTTATAGTGGTGATTAAAATGATGTGTTATACATGTTAGTAATAAATTTTATTGTAAGACCGCATGTACGAGACAGAACAATAAACGAAATCTTACCTATGGACACCACACAAGTGCTTGAATTTGTAGAATGTCAGTATCATCAACACTTGTATCCTAAAAAGAACATCCAATTAGTGAAAGTGGAATTATACATATCAAGACTGCAAACTTTTACCTGCACTTTGTAGTATATATTTGCAAAGTCCTCCATAATACACAAAGAGATGAATGTACCAATATTATATCTTTTAATACTATAGAACCATATGGAGCAAATATTCCACACCACACCGATAAAGGATAATTCACAGAGGCACTAACAGTGTTAAATTAGTTGTATATAACAATCGCACTCAATAAAACTCTAACTTAGCTGTAAACACAACCAAACTGATGGCGAACGGAACTCGAACTGTATATCCCATTATTGCGCAAGCGCAAGAAAAATTATCTCGGTAGCACTTTACCACCTAGAGAGGAAAATTGCACGAGCAGAAGGCAAATTTACATATCAGACAGTAGTTTTGATGTATAGATATGTAATTTTATTCCGTTGAAGGAATTGTTATTATGAAATTTACAAACTTGTTAGCAAATTTACATACAGTTTGTACAATTAATGAATATAATGATAAATGATAATGATAAATATAATGATATTTAATATTTTTGCTTAAAATTATGGTAAAATTGTCGACAAATAGAGTAGGTTTACTGAAAAAAATGTAAATTTCATTTGTAAATTCGCACTCATTTTTATCAGTGTAGATATAAACGTTTGGCATCATACCGACTGGTTTTATAGCAATCATACCAACAGTTTTTACATAAAGAAAAAACCTAATCTAACTAACTTCAAATATCATGAATAAATAACAGTTTTGGAGTAAAGTTTTGTTCTCTGGATTGTTTTGTTCTGTTTTTCACGACTGGTCGATAGCAATTAGAGCATCCAAATGAAATTCACGAATAACTCACAAAAAGGAACAGCGAAACGTGTTGTTGAGATATTTCCTTTGTCATTATACCCCGTGTTTAGAGACCCAGTTTCAGCCAAAACAATAACGCATTGTCTGTTCGTTTTGTGGTCGAGACTTCCTTTAGATAAAGCTGTATACAGAGCGCACTAGTTTGCGAAAAAGAGTTCCCGCCTTTGTACTCGTAGTGTTGATAGCATTTAATTAGAAATACGAGAACTGTGCGTAGGTACCTTTCATTATACACTGAATTAGGAGTATATATATATATATATATTGTGCCTCTGTTAATGAAGATATTTTAAAACTGATTTCACTCATATACAGGGTGTGTATAAATTGGCGGAAGAGCTACACGTGGCGGTGTTCTTCGCAAAATTCTGAGTAGACAATCTATAATCTAAAATGTTGTACCGTGCTTCTTGAGTCTTCACGAGGTCTCCAAAGTCATGATATCCGATCTCTTGAATGGTGTTATTATTTGAAATCTATTGATGGAGAAGCTGCAGTTTAGAATAAAGAACAATATTGAAAATCTTTCTTTTCCTAAATGTTATCTTTCTGCCTAAAAAGTTTGTTTTTAATTTCGGTATTTCGTTAATTTTGTCATAAAAATACATTCGGCAACACTGTAGAACATGGGTAACTTAATTTTGGCATTTGTCACTTTTGACAGTTGTATAATCAAATTAAGTAATTTGACTTGTTTGTGCTAATTTCGTCAGTTCTACCGTTCTACCGTGATTATTCCTACAGTTCATTAGTTAATTAGTTTATTAGTTATTGTATTTTACGTTATCTTTTCGTTCGTTCAACATGGAATATACGTTTAATGAGTATGCCGATATGTATATGGTATACGGACCCATTGTTTACAGTGCATAGTAACACGAACACCTGTTGGATTCAGCGTTGCCAAATCTATGTTTCTTTCAAATGGCTCCTGAGGGCACAATAATGACGCTACAACATTTTAGTATAAAGATTGTTGACTCAGAATTTTACGAAGAACATCGCCACGTATAGCTTTTCCGCCAATTTATACACACCCTGTATACATAACATCGAGGCGCACGTTTTAAAATTATTAGCGTGTATACAGGCTGTTCCATAAGGTAGTACCAACCCAAACTTATGTTTTTTTAAACCGAACAAGCTATGTTTCGGCACAATTTTGAATTGGTCGCAAAATTTTACGACAATGAAAAATAACATTACCTACCCTAAACTTTATACTTTTTGATTTATTGGCATTTTTATGGAAAACCAGCAGTCTAAGACAAATTTTATATCTCAATACTGTTTTCAATTTTATTACACACGCTTAGATTATGATTAACTAAAAAGCGTTCTATTAGCGTGATTACCTACCATATCCAAATTGTGTACAGAGTGGTCATAATCTGCAACAAAATATTGCAAACAGTTTTTCCTTATTTTTCATTGCCGTAAAATTTTGCGAGGAGTTCAAAATTGTGCCGAAATATAGGTTGTTGCATTTAAAATAAACATAAGTTTCGGTTGGTACTACCTTATGGAACACCCTGTATACACGCTAATAATTTTAAAATGTGCGCCTCGGAGTTCTGTATAGATGAGTGAAATCAGTTTTAAAAAATCTTCATTAACAGAGGCACAATCTTCTGAGATCGCACTGTTGAGCCACCCTGTATATGTGTAACGTGAAACAGCAGCCCACACTTCAATTAGATCGTATGGGCTCCATGCTGGATAAATATCTCTTATGAGGTTGGCCGATTGAGTAGTAGACATTAATTAGACAAAATAGGCCAATTTTAATCCAAACAATCGATCTCGACCCACACTAATTCCAACAGCTTTGTCCCGACCAATTTCCATCTACTTCTAAACAAATACCAAACGACATATCGATTATACATTATCCCATTATACCATTATGCAAAATGGCCACACTTCAAAATCTATGACATTTTACGCTATTCTACATTATGGTAAAGCTTCAAACAAAATGCGCAAACTTTTGATTGGTTTATAAACTCTACAGTAACATCAATTATATTTTCCGAATTAAGCCCACCTGGCTGAAGGAGTACAACTCTGGGCAATTCCGTAATTTAATGGAACAACGCTTAAACTAGTTACACGTTTTTTGTCGGTGTGGTGGTACCAGTGGGTCTCGAGGGCTTAGCCAGTCTTGGCAAGACAATTCAACTTTAATTCAATTTCAACTGGGATTTCAGCAGAGAGGGAACTAATTTCGCATGTCTGAACGCCGCTTATGAATATTGTAATGTTTCAGGCATTGTCAAGCGTTTGTAGTCAGTCCGGTTGCCGGTTGCAAATCTTAAATATGTAGATTAGATACCGGAGTAAGTAGAGTAAAGTACTATAATGCCGCCCAGAAAACACAAACATGACACTTTCCTTAGTTTAGAATGGCGAAGTATGACGGTATTTTACAAAATATATATATTTTTTTAAGTAAGTACGTAGGCTTTCACGGCCAGAATCATTTAAAAAATAAACTGCTTCCGGGTTATGCCGTGTGTCAAGATTTATAAATGCTGACGTTTCGCGAACCATGTTGCTCGCTTCTTCAAAGCTAATTGAATACTGAAGACCTACCAAGAAAATCTCCCTTATATACCTAAATTTACACCTCACTGCGCACATCTGGAGCTACCGCTCCCATGTGCTTTTCCACCTGACCGCGTTAGGATCGATTTCCAGACCCTACTAATGTCAGTGCCGTCTTCGCGATTGATGTTGTCAGGATGTTTGTAGATTTCGATGACTTCTCTAATAAGCCTTCGATGATAATTACCCACCCTTGCTAACATCTTCACGTCATCGAAATTCATTGTGTGTCCCGACTCGTGGCTCCCCAACCTATTTGTTGGCAAAATACTTGTCGAAAACCATCCAACCGTTTATGGACAAACTACATCTTTTGTCAAGAACTCTGAACATTTTATTCAGATTCTGAAGGAAGTTGTTATTGACCCGCAGGATATACTCGTAAGTTTCGACGTAACATCCCTCCTTACGTGTGTTCCGGTTAAGGAGGTAGTCGAAGGCCTTCGGACAACACTTAGGTTTACCAACCGATGTACCGGATCTTGTAGAGTATTGTCTCTCCACCACATACTTCAAGTGGGCGGGAGCGATGTATGAGCAAGTAGAGGGTGCTGCGATGGGATCACCTCTTTCACCGGTAGTCGTCTATTTCTTCATGGAATTGTTTGAATAAAAAGCCATTAGGTCAAGTCCTTACAAACCCAAGCATTGGGTCAGATATGTTGATTATACCTTTGTGGTTTGGCCACACGATAGAGATACACCTACTGAGTTCCTTAGCCACCTAAACAATGTCAGTCCTTCTATTAAATTCACGATGGAAATAGAAGAGGATAATCACCTGCCATTCTTGGATGTGCTGGTATACAGAACGTCAACGGGTACGCTTGGACATACAGTCTACCATAAGAAGACACATACCGATCGGTACTTGAACGCCAAATCACACCACAACAGAGCCGAGAAGGTGTGCGGCTCCAGGACCTTGAACGACGAACGGAAACACTTGGAGTGGGCCCTACGTCAGAATGGATGCACCAAGTCTGAGATACGGGGTGTCCCACAAAGAAAACCGCAAGTCTCAGAGGAGCGGCAAGAGTCAAAGGGGTTCGCTTGCTTACCATACGTAAGTGGGGTATCAGAGAGAATCGGTAGAGTACTGAAGAAATCGGGTATCACGGTAAGGTACAGAGCACCAGCTAAGGTAAAGTATCTTTTGCCTAACCCAAAGGATATCATACCACCCCTAAAGACCGAAGGGGTATACACGATAACATGTGAGTGTGGAACATGCTATGTAGGACAGACAGGACGAAGCATCAATGTCGAATCAAGGAGCACAGTAGGGACACCCGGCTAGGCAAGATTCAACAGTCCGCTGTTGCTCAACACTGCCACGAGTCGGGACACACAATGAATTTCGATGACGTGAAGATGTTGGCAAGGGTGGGTAATTATCATCGAAGGCTTATTAGAGAAGCCATCGAAATTGACAAACATCCTGACAACATCAATCGCGAGGACATTACTGACATTAGTAGGGTCTGGTAATCGATCCTAACGCGGTCAGGTGGAAAAGCACATGGGAGCGGTAGCTCCAGATGTACGCAGTGAGGTGTAAATTTAGGTATATAAGGGAGCTTTTCTTGGTAGGTCTTCAGTATTCAATTAGCTTTGAAGAAGCGAACAACATGGTTCGCGAAATGTCAGCATTTACAAATCTTGACACACGGCATAATCCGGAAGCAGTTTATTTTCTAAATATATTTTTTTGGTATTATTTCCAATAAAAATGTATTACTTTGTTGATAGAAACTGATAGACGTTATGTTTACTTTAGGGCAAAGAGTTTATTTAGTTCTTTGTTCAACTTTTTAACAGAAATACTTTGAGGTATACGTTTCTCAGTGTACAATCTAGATATAACATTTTCTCATTTGTCAACCAGCCTGTGTATGTTCAATCAAATTTTCTTCAAAATTCTTTATGAAGAACTAGTAAAAAAAGTAGCAAACAACAAGCATAACACTAATCAAATAGACGATTTGAAGGTCAGTCTAAAACCTTGAGACTAAACAGAACAAAGAGGGTCGATTTCAAACTAACTGCTAATCTCTATACAAGCAAGCAACGTTGCGAAACGCTGCACCTCGTTTGCAAATTTGCTACGCAAAGTTTGATCGATATGCTAATGGGTATGACTGGGCCAGCTACCCTAATATGATACCACAACCCGGAATGTGATCAAGAATATTTGCATGTAATTTATAAGGCACTCGGTCCGGAATATTGTTATCTCGCATGATTGAATTTTCTTTCATTTCCGTGGTGTCATTCGAATACATCAATTTAGAAAAGTAGGTACTGGAAAAAGTGATCTTTCAGATATTTTGCAATAGTAGCGCTGGTATCATCTTTTTAAAAATGCAGGTCTACATGTACAATGTACATATTGTACATACACAGACAAGATTTCTTGTTCTTAAGAAATATATTCTTTTGAATTTATTCTTTTGGATCAAAACATTTCCTTGATGCCAACAATATTTACTACATTGAATACTCTAGTTTATTTGCTTGTAGACATAAATTTATTTAATTTTTATTTAAGTGAAATAAACATCTATGGATACAAACTAAAATTACTGTCCTTTAAAGTAATATTTTAAAACGTTTAAACGTTTCTTTACATCAAAGAGATCTACCAAGTCATACCTCAAATAGTAGAATATATAAATATATATATATATACAGGGTGTTTACGATCTTATGATTTTATTTACAAGGGGTGATAAAACATCTTAAAAGAAAGGCATTAACGTAAAAATGTCTTAAGAAAAGTTGCATAATAAGAGAGATATTACTGTTAATTTTTTTTTGTTTTATTTTTTTAGGGTGTGATAAACACCTTGAAAAAAAAGTTATAAAAGCTAAAAGGATTGATCAACCACTGTACAAAGTAAATCTAAATTCAAACGATTAAAAGTTATCATTGAATTTCTTACTAAGTAGGCTGATGTTACTAACTTTTCCCATCTGTCAAGCTGTTTCATCAGTTGTTACTGCTCGGTTGGTTTGACATAAATTCTCCCGAATAAATTCTAATAAGGAAAGTAAAAAATAGTCCTTCGCACCAATAGTGAAAACGTTGACATGTTGTTAATTTATGGGGAAGTAAGCCAGAATTCTGCTGCTGCCAGTCGATTGTATGCTGTGCGGTTTCCTAACAGATCAACACCTATTCCACAAAATTTTACCGCTCTAGTAATCCGTGCACGAGACACTGGTGTACTGCAAACATGTCAAGGTCGGGCTGGTGGACCTGGCCGACCCCGACGAATTTTGGATTCCGAAGAACAAACCTTAAATCTTGTTGAAGAGGATTCTTCTAGTAGTACTCGACAAATATCTCGCCAAGTAGATGTCTCAAATCGAATTGTCTGGCGGACACTGCGCGAGGATCAATTGTATCCTTACCACCTACAAAAAGTACAGGCTTTGCAACCTGAAGATCATCCTTTACATTTACAATTTTGCCGATGGTTTCTACAAAAACATGCTGAACTTCCAGACTTTTCTTCCATTGTATTGGCTACTGATGAAGCAACGTTTACACGTAACGGCATAACTGTCATAATACTCATATCTGAGCTGTCGAAACTCCACATGCTGTTCGTCGTAATCATTTCCAGCACAGATTTTCGATAAACGTTTGGGCCGGACTGGTCAACGGACAACTTATTGGCCCATTTGTGTTGCCAAATCGAGTGACTGGAAATGATTATCTCTTTTTTTGCAAAATCATTTGATGGAACTATTGGAGCAAGTTCCTTTGAATGTACGTCGACAAATGTGGTTTCTTCAAGATGGCGCACCGCCGCATTTTAACCCGGACTTTTCTTACCCGGACTTTTCTTACCCGGACTTTTCTTACCCGGACTTTTCTTACCCGAACTTTTCTTATCCGGACTTTTCTTACCCGGACTTTTCTTACCCGGACTTTTCTTATCCGGACTTTTCTTATCCGGTCTTTTCTTACCCGGACTCTTCTTACCCGGACTTTTCCTACCCGGACTTTTCTTACTCGGACTCTTCTTACTCGGTCTTTTCTTACCCTGACTTTTCTTACATATCTGGGCTGTCGAAAATCCACATGCTGTTCGTCGTAATCATTTCCAGCACAGATTTTCGATAAACGTTTGGGCCGAACGTCAACGGACAACTTATTGGCCCATTTGTGTTGCCAAATTGAGTGACTGGAAATGATTATCTCTTTTTTTGCAAAACCATTGATGGAACTATTGGAGCAAGTTCCTTTGAATGTACGTCGACAAATGTGGTTTCTTCAAGATGGCGCACCGCCGCATTTTAACCCGGACTTTTCTTACCCGGACTTTTCTTACCCGGACTTTTCTTACCCAAACTTTTCTTACCCGGACTTTTCTAATCCGGACTTTTCTTACCCGGTCCTTTCTTACCCGGACTTTTCTTACCCGGACTCTTCTTACCCGGACTTTTCTTACTCGGACTCTTCTTACCCGGTCTTTTCTTACCCTGACTTTTCTTACTTATCTGGGCTGTCGAAAATCCACATGCTGTTCGTCGTAATCATTTCCAGCATAGATTTTCGATAAACGTTTGGGCCGAACGTCAACGGACAACTTATTGGCCCATTTGTGTTGCCAAATCGATTGACTGGAAATGATTATCTCTTTTTTTGCAAAATCATTTGATGGAACTATTGGAGGAAGTTACTTTGAATGTACGTCAACAAATGTGGTTTCTTCAAGATGGCGCATCGCCGCATTTTAATCGTTTAGTTCGCCAACATTTAGATAATGTGTTTGAAAATAAGTGGATTGGTCGAGGTGACCTGTTCCATGACCTCCTCGGTCACCCGACCTTAATCCCCTGGATTTCTATTTATGGGGCGTTATGAAGACCATGGTATATACCAACGAAATAATTGATCTAGAATATCTAGATGATCTTCGTAACCGCGTTGAGGCAGCTGCGGCGACAATTCGACGGCAAGACCAAGGCCTAGTGAATTATGGTAATTCATGGATACGGAGAGCGAGACGTTGTGTTCAACATCACGGCTATAATTTTGAATAACTAGTGTGAAATGGATTCCATAAAAAAAACTAAAAAATATGTTCCGTTTAATGTTTAATCACCACTTAAAAATAAAAACAAAAAAAAATAGCAGCAATATCTCTCCTATTGTGCAGCTTTTGTTGTGACATTTTTACGTTAATGACCTTCTTTTAAGATGTTTAATCACCCCTTGAAAATGAAATCACAAGACCGTAAACACCCTGTATATTCCTCTAAAATTTAAGAGTATACTTTATAATTGCAATTGACCAATACCTATTACCAAAACTATTGTTAACACAATTGCACTAAATCCTATTTTAGATTAATTAATTGTAATTAAAACTTTTGGAAATCCCTAATTTATCCAGGCATGGAAACCGCGGTTACACGCTTTTCCCAAATTAAATTTCATTATTTATCGGTTATTTATCTGGACGTTTTCGTTCATTATACGATTCCATTAATACTAAATGGTGTTGGTGGCGCAAAATGCGTCGAAAAACGCAAAACTGAAAACTCGAGAGCGCGGGTGGGGGCGTTGGGTAGCCCATAGGCGTACGTCAACGCGGGTATTGTTATTATGAATATAGATCTGTTATAGCGATACAACATCCAGTCCGCGTTTGCATTTCATATAAAGAGATTCATTGTTTTGGAAAGCCAGAGACAGGACAGCTCCAAGTCTACTAAATTTATTGCTTTATGATTAATATCGTGTCGCTATAGAGCACGGTTTACTTGTTTGTTTGTTTCTTTGTTTATTTGTTGTGCTATATATTATTTATTATGTGTTGTGTTAATTTTTATTACTTGGGAGTTGTTTAATAAGGCAAATTATAAAGGTGTTTGTTTTGTCTGGAATGAAACCACGCACAATACGTTTTATATAAATAATACACTGGCATCTCTCGTTTCGAAAATATTTACTTCTGTGTTTGAAGGCCCATAACTCTAAAACTATACCATATATATATATATATATATATTGTATATACTATATATATTATATATACTATATATAGTGTACTATATATACTCCTGAATCATTTGTACATACATTGTATGACTGACAAAATTGTTTTTCTCTCGGTGTAAACATGAGCGCGAGAGAAGTGAAAAATAGTACCCGATTTTTGCAGTTTTAAATTAACGCTCGCCCTTCCGATCTATTTTCTCTTAAAGCACTTACTAAAAAAATTTCAACTTTTGTTCAGGTGGCATTTAGAGTCTCTTCTATAGATTGGCGTTTTTGTTTTCTTCAGTTTTTATGTAATAAAGGTTGCGAACAAGATTTTGATGCAAGCCGATATCTCAGAAACGAATGTTAGCAGGACAACGCATTTATCATGCAAATAATCCTTGTTTACTGCGATACATATAACTAGCGTCTAGCCAGCAGCTGCAACAAACGATCTTGCCAATGTATGGCTTCAGGTATGCCACCCACCATACACTATTGGCGCGCGCATTGTGGACCCAGCCCCGGTAATATCTCGGTTCTGTTTATTCAAAAGAATTTGGTGTTATTTCGGTTAGGAAAATCTGAATATTAACGGCAATCTGTAAGTAATCTATATTATAATAGGTATATTAACGACTTCATAGTAAACGTATTTCTAGTTTATTAGTCCCAAGTCTATTATTCCCTCACATGGGTGACGAACAAAAAGAATTAAATCGGTCAAATAAATGTAGTGAATGCGGTACAAATTTTAGCAGTAAGACACGTAGTGGCTCCGCGAATTTATAAAGACTGTGCCGAATTTGGGTTTTCTTATAACAATTGCGACAAAAACTTTAATAATAAACGGAGAAAGATCGAAAGATCGAGAATTACCCAAACTTCAAAAAAATGTCCGATATTCCTCTATAAATGTCATTCTAAGAAACCAATCATAACCAGCGGCGTGTTATGCCATCATGGGGCCCTGGATAATTTTGAATTTGGGGGGCCACATATACCGTGTTGAATTAAGAATTACTTTTTATACAAAAAAATACCTACATGATTATTTAAAGCAACAAATGAATATTCTTAAGAAATACAAAATAACAAATAAATAGCTTAATAATTTTAAAATCAAAATTCGTAACAAATAAAATATATTATCTTAATTCATAAATCGATATTCTTAACAGAAATAAATATTTTTTCACATTAGGGAATCTAGATATATTCCTGCTTGAACAGCTTTTTTTTTAATATTTACAAATTGTAAACACTGCGATAGTTCATCCTTAAATACGCCATCGCCACTATCTATGTCCTCTGGATATGTACTTAAATTAAATTAAATTTGTAATGCAGTTTTCATAGTCTTTTGGAGATGTTTCTTTTAATAAACTGTAATTTCCTCTTTCTTTTGCTAACATTGTGGGTTTCATAAACTTTATTGTTATTTAATGCATAAGATTCCGATTCCATATCATCAAAAAGTTATCAAGAAGAAACGTAACGTGTCAATATCTGGTCATGAAAGTGTAGAAGAAAGAAACCAAATAAAACTTTTAGGAAATGACTTGTGCTACAAACTTAAATAACTTTTGAATATACAGGGTTATGCATTTCTAAGAAGCTGGCAAAATTTATTTTTTAAAGATAGCACCCTGTATATTTTTCCTGTCCAAAAGTCCCTGAGATCAGTCGTTTTAATGATACAAAATGATTAAATGTTAAAAGAAAGCAACTACAAAATGTAAGAACAATTTTTTACCATGTCAATACCTCGACCTCTGAGAAGTTTACAAGAAAAAAAAAGAAATGTTTTTGAAAATAATTTAAGCTATAAAATACAAAATACTTTTGGATATATAGTATTATTCATTTCTAAGCATTCCAAATTTGTTGCTTAAGCAATTTCCTAAAACTTTTATTGGAATCTTTTCCCTGTCAACTTTATAGAAAGAAAAATATTGACTTTTTATGCAAACTGTGTAATGATAAAGATTTTTTTAAGGTAAGCATTTTGAAGATCGAGTTTTTATTTTACAGACTTTTCGGGAGAATTCATTTCTGCAGAATAGATTTCCATAACAAAAGAAAATGTGTCGATTGAAAATCATCAATGTATTCATACAGTATTTTCTCTTCTTCAACTAACTGCTAAAACTGCCTCTAGGACTATGGTAAAGTTCAAATTCGATATTCTCACTACGTTAATTTATTAATTAATGTATTATTTTTTTGTTATTAATTTATAGTTTATACAAGATTCTAGTCTTTTGTATAAACAGAACCGAGATATTACCGGCTAGGTCCACAATGCGCGCGCGCCAATAGTGTATGGTGGGTGGCATACCTGCAGCCATACATCGGCAAGATCGTTTGTTGCACCTGCTGGCTAGACGCTAGTTAGTTACATATCCCTCGAATTTAATAGCATTCCGACTATTTGTTAATTATTAAGACCGAAATAAACATGAACAATATTTTGCGCAGTTCGGCATCCCTCGCTTGTGGGTTTTGGTGCGAGGCAGTCGAACGAGATGCGAAGTTTTTACGCGATCAGTGAATCCGTTTGAATCCGTGTTTATACAATATTGTTGAGTATAAATTAATTGTACATCTAAAGTCATTATTTATATTTAACTCGCACTACTATTCAAAATTCCGAAATTCAATTGTTCTGATCGTATCGTACTATGTAATTGTAAATAAATAATCTCGCACAATTACTTACAAATTATTATGCAAGTCTTTTTGTATCCCGATAATGTGCTAATATTCGTTACCGAGATATCCGCTTCCATGAAAATCTTGCACGCAACCTTTATTACACAAATACTGAAGAAAACCAAAACGCCAATCTATAGATGAGGCTTAGGTATGGATACCTGGTTGTTACTAGAGCAAGGTCAGAAGAGTTTGAGGTCAAAAGTGACCAAAATACTTGAGTAGCAGTGGAACCTTGATCCTAAATAAATTACCCATATAAGCATATAGGAAGTATTTACTATACCTACTATACAGGCTGTCTCACGGAACTGGTACATTAGAAGTATCTCATGTTCTACTATTTCTGGAAACTTGAAATTTTGGAACTAGAATGTACTCGCTCTGAGCTCTTCAGCTAAAATATTCTCAAGTTAACTGTCACGTCCGGTCACCGGAAGTCGGTATCAACTTTGTTATTTTAAATGGAATGATATAATTTTTATTTTATTTTTGGTTTCTACGTATCAAAATACATCGTTTTTGGTGGTGTTTACCTATACCTAAATATCACCATTTATGAGTTATTTTGATTTTACTATTCTTTTGGTGATTTTCGCGGCTACGTTTAAAATTGAATATCTCGGTTATTATTGAAACTAGAAGTTTCATGATTGGTCGTCCAAAACTAGAAACATAATCAAATAAGACGATGTTTAGTTCATCATGATATCTTATACAGGGTGTTCAAAATTTACAACACAATAATTGAATTTTCAAACATAAAAACTCATTTTTTTCAAATGGAACACCCGGTATACCGATACGCCATTCGATAGGAAATCTTATTCCCTATCAATCAATATTAGGGTTCCTATATCTATCTTTAATAGTTTTTGAGATATTGTCAGTATAAAAGAATGCAAACTAAATACAAAACGATTTATTCTTCATTTATAGGAATGTAACAACTTTGGAACAGCAGGAAAACAGAAAAATATTGAAAAGGTTTCTTAAAACTAAAATAATATATTTGGGATATCTAACTTAAATTAAAACTTAATTATGTTGTTCGAAATGCTGCCCGTTCTGCTCCAAACATTTTAAAACTCTTCGGTGTCCTTCTGTCCAGGGCTGTGGAGTCGGAGTCAGAGTCGTGGAGTCGGAGTTCAGGCAAATTTCAGAGGAGTCGGAGTCGGAAAAAATGTACCGACTCCGAGTCCAGGTTTAATTTTTGTAGAAAAAGAAAATCATGCGAGGTGGATGTTGCCTCAGTAGACAGTAAACAATGGGGTATTCCGGTGTTTTTGAAATTGTCATTTTTTATAAAGTATGGGTGCTTCTGTTTGCTACTTCACAAGTAAAATATCAAACATTGTTTTAAATTAAGAGAAATCGTTGTTTGAAGTTTGAATTAGGATTGGTCTTTGTGACGTCACAAATACCGCTCAAAGTGAGCGACTTGACAACGTTGCTATATCTAGGGTGCACGTAGTAAATTTTTGTCTTCTGTTGTGTCAACGTTTAAAATCGCTCGTTTGTTGACACCTGCTTTGGTTATTGAGGTTATATCAAACACTTGTTCAAAATGTATAAACTCCAACGCCGACATTGTTCTGTGCCGGGCTATAACAGCAGTAGAACAGTAACTTCTGATTTTCTTTACATTGCCGACTAGCGAGATGAGAGATGTTTGGCTTCAAGTTTCAATGATCAAATCATCTCTCAAAAAAGGTACCTTTATTCGTTGTCAAACAACAGGGTCGCCAACCGTCAACTTGGCCGATCAGCTGTTCGAGAGCTGTCCGCTGTTGCCACCGCTACTAGGGATCGGTAATCATCGTGTATTTCCGAGGGTGGTCGGTGAATTCAAACGAAATGCACTTTTAATTGCAATTATCTTATAGAAAAACTAAACCAAAAAGCTCATAGCTTAACTATATGAATCCTCATAAATTGTACAATAGGTTAAACCGAATATCTGCATAAATTTTGACCTGACCGGAATACCCTATTAAAACTTAACATTCTATTAGGTCTTTGACAAAGTACCTACCTACATACATATGTAAATAATAAAATTACAGAACACACTGTTCAAACGAAAGTGAAGACGATTAACAAAAGTAATCCGGCAGAAATTTGAAAAAGGTAATTTGAACAAAAGAATTTAAATGAGATTGACAAAATAGGGCCGTACTTCAATGTAGTAATAATCATTTATCCAGATTACCTGTTGCAGCCATAATTATGCTGCTTTGACGTCAGCTTTGAAAATAATTAAAAATTATGTCAGGGCATCCTTGCAGGATGGTTGGAGCTATTCTGTTCTTCACTACAATTTTGCGTATTTTGCATTTAATTCTATTTTTATTAAAATGAATTTTATTTTGTATTATACACTATGCCCTATGGATGATTTTGTTATTATTAGAGATAGAAAGTCGGTTAAATGGACAAAGTAGTGCCGATTTGTATGTTCTCTGGAGAAAACAGTTAAATACTTAATGATGTCAGAGATATTTTGAGTAAATAAATTACAGAAAGAAATTACCTATTATAATTATGTGGTCATAACATTTTTATTTGTGGTCCGATCAGTAGGCCTTTTTGCATCTTATAGGCCGTTTTTTTATTTACAATTAGATTGTCAGTTTAAATCTGTTTGCCAACAAATTCGCTGGACAGTGGACACAAATAAAACTTCTGTTTTGCTTATGGTTTCAGCATTTGTTTGTGAGTAATTGCGTATGCGCAAGCCATATGTTTAATACAGTCAGATACAATACTAGACTATAAATTTGATTCCTTTTTTCTGGAATTTTTATAGCAAATTTAATGTTGCTCAGTTGTATTACTCTGCGTCAAATTTATGATTATTTACATATGTAAGATTTTTATTACAATAATTGAAGGGCTCAGAATGAAAAGTGGATAAAGACCATAGGAAACCATGTTTTTATCCACTTTGCATTCTCATGCCTTCAATTATTTGAATATATTTTTGTATGCAATTTTTCTGGAGTCGTAGTCGGAGTCAGTCCACGAAAAATATCTGGAGTCGGAGTCGGAGTCGATAATTTTTTTACCGACTCCGCAGCCCTGCTTCTGTCATCGTCGTTCTTCGGATTTCTAGTCGCTGAAGTCCATTAATGGCGGCTACTACTCTGTAAGTCAATTCTTCTCGAGTATTAACTGGTGTGGAATAGACCTGACTTTTCACATGACGGAAATAAAAGTCAAATAGTGTTAAATCTGGTGAGCTTGGTAGCCATCGCCAGGGTCCCCTATTTCCGTACCACCTATCGTCAAACATCTGATTAAGTTGAATGGATACCACACGCGAAGAATGTGCCGGTGCACCGTCCATTTGATAAAAGCAGTCGCGTAAAATATTGAGGGGAAGAGTTTCGCAAAAATTGTTCACACATCCAAACAAAATTTGTAAATATCCATCACTATTTAAATTTACGTTGTAAATTTCGGTATCTGATTTCGTCCCCGATTATTGAATGGGAGTATTCAAAATGGAGTTAAAGAAAAAGTGACAATATCTTAAAAATTATTAAAGATAGATCAAGGGAACTTTGATATTAATAGATAGGGAATAAGATTTCCTATCGAATGGCGTATCGGTATACAGGGTGTATCATTTGAAAAAAATTATTTCGATTTTTTTCGAGCCCCAATAAATTCAAAGTAGGGCCGAGAGGTATAGATGTCGCCACATGGGGGTCTCTGAAATGACGCTACCGCTGCATAGAGGGCGCAAGGATCGCCCGGTTCGGAAATAACTACATCCCGACACGAACGCAAGGGCTGTGCGAACTTTTCACGATTTATTAATCTTTTCACGGTCATTTGTTTATTTCCGTCGATACCACCGGCTGAGGTGGGGATATTTTACTACTCAACGTGTTTCTATATAACGTACCACCCCCTTCGGGGGGTGGTAATTTACCATTTCGCGAACACTAGGATGTTGCAAGTTTTTTGTGTTACGATCAATGACGATTTGTTTTGAAATACGCAAGCGCTCGAGTGGAGAACATAGCAACTTCGTTGTTGCACCGCGTTGAGTGTTTTACGAATCTAGAGGGTGATTAATTGCTAATTGCGAAGAAGTTAATTGCTTTGAAAACGGAGAACCATATATAAAAAGTTTTAATTCTTTTTTACAAGGCGTTGACTCGTGTGATATTTTATTATGAATTTATTATGATTATTAATTTATAACAAAATTACTTCGTGTTTCGTAACAATATTGTTTGGACCTTACAAGTTACAACTAAACCTACAGATATAAGACATGACGCAGTAGAGTGCGGAATTATAAACATTTATTTTTGGAAAATAAGCGCCTGAGATGAGCACGAAAACCTTGTACCTTGTACCTTGTATTATTTTTGTATACAGGGTGTTTACGGTCTTGTGATTTTATTTTCAAGGGGTGATAAAACATCTTAAAGGAAAGACGTTAACGTAAAAATGTCTTAAGAAAAGTTGCATAATAAGAGGGATATTACTGTTAACTTTTTTGTTTTATTTTTTAGGTTGTGATTACACACCTTAAAAAAAGTTATTTAAGCTAAAACGATTGATCAACCACTGTACAAAATAAACCTAAATTCAAACGATTAAAAGTTATCATTGAATTTTTTACTAAGTAGGCTGATGTCACTAACTTTTCCCATCTGTCAAGCTGTTTCATCAGTTGTTACTGCTCGGTTGGTTTGACATAAATTCTCCCGAATAAATTCTAATAAGGAAAGTAAAAAATGGTCCTTCGCACCAATAGTGAATACGTTGACATGTTCATTTATGGGGAAGTACGCCAGAATTCTGCTGCCGCCAGTCGATGGTATGCTGTGCGGTTTCCTAACAGATCAACACCTATTCCACAACATTTTACCGCTCTAGTAATCCGTGCACGAGAAACTAGTGTACTGCAAACATGTCAAGGTCGGGATGGTGGACCTGGCCGACCCCGACGAATTTTGGATTCCGAAGAACAAATCTTAAATCTTGTTGAAGAAGATTTTCTAGTAGTACTCGACAAATATCTCGCAAAGTAGATGTCTCAAATCGAATTGTCTGGCGAACACTGCGCGAGGATCAATTGTATCCTTACCACCTACAAAAAGTACAGGCTTTGCAACCTGAAGATCATCCTTTACATTTACAATTTTGCCGATGGTTTCTACAAAAACATGCTGAAATTCCAGACTTTTCTTCCAATGTATTGGCTACTGATGAAGCAATGTTTACACGTAACGGGCGTTATTGGCCCATTTATGTTGCCAAATCGATTGACTGGAAATGATTCTCTTTTTTTTGCAAACTATGGAGGAAGTTCCTTTGAATGTACGTCGACAAATGTGGTTTCTTCAAGCGGCGCACCGCCGCATTCTTCATGCGGCGCACCGCCGCATTTTAACCCGGACGTTTCTTACCCGGACCTTTCTTATCCGGACCTTTCTTACCCGGACTTTTCTTACCCGAACTTTTCTTACCCGGACTTTTCTTACCCGGACTTTTCTTACCCAGACCATTCCTACCCGGACTTTCGTTACCCGGACTTTTTTACTCGGACTTTTCTTACTCGGACTTTTCTTACCCGGACTTTTCCTACCCGGACTTTTCTTACCCGGTCTTTTCTTATCCGAACTTTTCTTACCCGGAATTTTCTTACCCGGACTTTTCTTACCCGGTCTTTTCTTACCCGGACTTTTCTTACATATCTGGGCTGTCGAAAATCCACATGCTGTTCGTCGTAATCATTTCCAGCACAGATTTTCGATAAACCTTTGGGCCAGCCTGGTCAACGGACGGACAACTTATTGGCCCATTTGTGTTGCCAAGTCGATTGACTGGAAATGATTATCTCTTTTTTTTGCAAAATCATTTGATGGAACTATTGGAGGAAGTTCCTTTGAATGTACGTCGACAAATGTGGTTTCTTCACGATGGCGCATCGCCGCATTTTAATCGTTTAGTTCGCCAACATTTAGATAATGTGTTTGAAAATAAGTGGATTGGTCGAGGTGGACCTGTTCCATGACCTCCTCGGTCACCCGACCTTAATCCCCTGGATTTCTATTTTTGGGGCGTTATGAAGGCCATGGTATTCTATTGTTTGCAGGTAAAAAAACAATATCTTGAATGTTTCGGTCTCACAGACCGATGTTAGCGTTGGTGTTTCCAAAATGCATGTTAGTACTGCAGGGTTAATAGCATTTCAAATGCACTAAAAAGTCGAAAAACTGTTGTGTTATGCGCACGGTTATAGATGGTATACCTATCACAATGCAGTAGAAGCGTTTTTGAGTGATTTTTGGGATTTTTGAGACGCAAATGCGCAGACCTACGACCTAAGCCCCCTAAAAACGGGTATAAACACCCCAAAAAATCCGTAAAAAGTTAAAATAAGCAGGAATATGGCAAACTAAGCGCATATATGCAAAATCCGGGTAAAAAAGCAAAATAAGCAAAATAAAAATAGCGCCATATGCTTTATTTTTTCCTAATTCGTGGAGATCCATAAGCTTTTTAAACTGCTTACATTAAAACTGTCCAAGCAAAATGCTTATGCTACCTCCTGACTCAGCCCGAATAAATCGGCGAAAAGTTCGGCGAGGCTGGCTGAGACTTAGCGGTCAAAGAAGGCCATCCACATTCTCGGCGCTCGGCTCGTGCATTCTCTGTTCATCTGCTGGTGACTTAGAATGGCCGTCGCTGAAGTAGCCGCTGCCTCAACGTATAGTGTGTGTGCATACTTTCATTGAAATTATGGTTATTATTAATTAATAATTAATTGAATAACGTAAATAAAAATTTAATATAAAATAAAATAAATATTTGCAAAATTTCTTAAATGCAATTGATTTCTTATTCTGATCATTTATATTAGATACCGTATACTAATATAAGACATAGTAATACGATTGTCCATAAAACAAAATTAAATAATTGCATAATTATTATTTTGTATAATGTATTGCGTTATAAATCAAATATTATAGTGCATATCTATACAGGGTTAGTTAAAATTACAACTAAATCATTCTCCAACCGTAAAAAAAAAATAAAGAAAACAACTTTTTTTTTGTTTTAAACTCGCTATCGAAGTTTGGTAACATTTCCTTTTTCAAATAGAACAATACCGTATGTTTTTAATTTTTTTAATTCTAAGATTATTTCTAAGAATTTTTTGTAGGAACCATTTTTCATAAAATGCATCATTTTTAGTTATCAGCAATTAATTAAAACTCCTGAACTTTGAAACTGATTTTTTATCCCACATACATACACACATCTATTTTAATTTGCTGTTTGAACATTTAATTAACATTTAATTTTATTTTTCTATTTTGTTGTCCTGCTATTTTTTATCCGCTTAGTTAAAACAACAATTTATGAGTTTTGATTAATTGCTTTGAACTAAAAAATGATGCATTGTATAAAAAGTGATTCTTACAAAAAATTCATGGAATTAATCTTAATTTTATAAAATGTAAATGTATGTGTTCTATTAAAAAACGAAAAGGTTGCCAGTTTCCATAATAAAATAAGAACTGTGTATGTTAAAAATATATTTAGACAATAGCTTGTTTAAAATCAAACAACTTATTCTTGATTTTTTGAAGATGTTTACGGTTGGTCAATTATTTAGGTGCTCCGGATATTTTGACCAACCCTGTATACTGGCATGTAACAACGATATTATCAATCAATAACTTAGTAATTGCCCTTAGTAGATCGCAGTCGTGATTTGCATCAAAGAACTGTACCAAAACGATACAATAGATTCAGACATCATAGAAAAATAAGACTGGAATAACTTGGAACTGATAAGATTTATTTGAAAGAGATAAATGATATATTCTTTAGTTTTAATTAATTATTGATTTAATATTGCTATTCATATTAATTTTTTAAATGACAAATTATAGTAATGTAAACTATTTGTATTTTGAATATAAATTTATCGTGTTCAATATTTTGAAATCTTTTTATTTCACTACTAAATATATTATTCCATTCGTTACCCACATTTCGGGATGCATTGATGCTCGAAGAGCCCCTTCGCCGCACGTGTTTGATGTCATAAATCAGACCCCTGTCGTAAATAATACCTTCGGGTACACATAAAAACTGCTATGCGTCTCGTGAACAATCCAGTTTGAATAGATCGATACGAGAGCGCACGACTGAGGTGAGTCGCTCGGCGAACGCGTGATTTTTATCCGACTATCTGCATCCGTAGAGACTTCTGGCATTCGAATGTTAGCGAATTTGGGCGAGTGTGGCATCCACACTCTCCCGATTCGCGGTCTCTCGCTATGTCTCGCTCTAGACATGAGTAATAGCGTGTCAAAACGTTACGGCCATGCATCTATCTATTGTTATTTCGATATCAAAATGCTATAAGCAAATATAACCCAAAACGACCGCGGTTCCCCTTAATAGTAAATATACGTGACACACAACGTGGTACATGGTACGTATATCTCCCAAAACGTTGGCCCAAATTTAACTATGGTAACAGTTACCATATTTGACAAAAACACGCAGCTACTATCTAGCTCGCAATACCATTATTTCTCTCGTACAAGGCGGCTATGTTTACCCAGAATGACGTAAATCAATAGTCCGGGGGGGATGGAATGATCTATATATAAGGTATGAGGAACCGACTATTTGATTCACAGGGGTTTCCATCCCCGTATATTTGTGTGATTCCCAACACGGAGTGGAATTTATATGGTTGTTGCTCGCTCGCGTTTTATGTCCTCGTTTTTTTCGTGAAAAGGATGCCAGTGAAAAGGATAAGACGGATTACACCCCCTACCCCTGAAAATGGGGTTGCTGGAAATGCCGTAAAGCAAGGGTTTTACAAGCTTCCAGTTTAAAGGAACATGTTTCACGTTTTATGGTTTTGTTTGTTAATTGGAAATCTTTATACAAATGTGATTGGATTGATTTTTTTTTCGGGATGGTATACACCAGTGGTGGCCAACTTTTGTCTATTTAAGATCTACCTTTTATGAGTAGTAGATACGCAAAATGATGTTAAAAACTATTTTTTATCACCCATTATCACCTATTAAGTTTTCGATATAAAGGCATAAAGAAAAAAAATTTCCACAGTATGGCTGAAAAATTTATTTTAAGATTTCGCGACACTTTTTTAGCCAGGAAAATTAACACGGAAGATTCTTAGACTTATTTTCTAAAAATTTTAGACATTTCTTAATCTATCAATAGATCGTGGGAGTTCATCTCGTACTGAAACAACTTGTTTATCTACCTACGTTGTTTATCTACGACTAATATTAACATATTTGATTGGGCTTGAGCTGAAAGGATAGCCCTTTGCTAATATTTTTATCTTGTTGAGTTGAAAGGTTAGTCCTTTGCGAATATTTGTTTATCTTGTCGAGTTGAACGTCAGCTCTTTACTCAAACGTCCGTAGATGTATTGTGATGTGTTTTCGACTCGCAAATATCATTACTTAATTTGTTATAAACAAAAAATCTCAAGAAATCATGCTTTCTTTCGTTTTTCGCTTGTAAAAGCTGAAGCGATGGAGCAATCTTGATGCTTTCAACAGGCGAATTGTAGAGAATGAAAAGACGAACAAATAAACCCTACACTGACTCAAACGCATTAAAATTAACGGAGGAAATTCGGAAAAACCTGAAAAATATGCGTTTCTTCAAAAATTCATAACTCCGCCATTTTCAAAGTAGTCGCGCAGGTTTTTCGCGACAAAGTAGCGATTGGTGGGTACTTTGAGTGTGCACAACCCAGGCTTTGTCTGATGATTAGTTTTTGCACAATTGCGATTTGAATTTTTTATGCAATTTGGTTCGGCGAGCCTGGATGCGTCGGAGATGGTCCGATTTTAATTTTTTTAAAGTATTTCGAAAGTAGAAGTATTGTGCTACAAAACGTCTATTCCGATTTTGCGTTAAAATGTCGCGAAATAGGCGAAAAATGCTTTCAAACATGACCGAAAGCTGCCGTGCGCTCCAAAGCGATCGAGTAGTGGGGTAGGCGGATCAAATTGCAATAATTGTGCAAAAACCAATCATCGGACAACGCCTGGGTTGTGCACACTTAAAGTACCCATCAATCGCTACTTTCTCGCGAAAAGCCTGGGCAACAACTTTGAAAATGGCGGAGATATGAATTCTTAAAAAAACGCAGATTCCGTAGGGTTTCTTTTTTCGTCATTCATTCTCTACAATTCGTCAATCCACCTCCGACGCATCCAGGCTCGCCGAACTAAATTGCATAAAAATATTCCAATCGCAATTGTGCAAAAACTAATCATCGGACAAAGCCTGGGTTGTGCACACTCAAAGTACCCACCAATCGCTACTTTGTCGTGGAAAGCCTGCGCGACTACTTTGAAAATGGCGGTGTAATGAATTTTTGAAGAATCGCAGATTTTTCCGAATTTCCTCTGTTAATTTTAATGCGATCGAGTCCGTGTAGCGTTTATTTTTTTCGTCTTTTCATTCTCTACAATTCGTCTGTTGAAAACATCAAGATTGCTCCATCGGTTCAGCTTTTACAAGCGAAAAACGAAAAAAATCACGATTTTTTGTGGTTTTTTGTTTAGAACAAATTAAGTAATGATATTTGCGAGTCGAAAACACATCACAATTCATCTACGGACTGTTCCACGTGACTTGAGACCTTTATTCACCAAAAACCGTTTAAAATTACAAATCATACAAGTAGAATTTTTATAATTTAGAATAACAATTCAGTATAATATTACTTTGTATGTAAAAAATAAAAAATACAATGTAATAACACTTTGTAAATCATACCACAATAATTATACATACAAACGTCTACCCAACTGTATAATAACATTTCCAGCTAACAAAGTGCTGTGCTGTGCGGCGAAAAACAGTGTTGTTAAAACAGTACAAGTGAAGAAACCACGTGTTTTCACTTAGGCAGTTAATTTGTGATATTGACACGCACAGTTTGACACATCTTACGTTCTAATTCAACAATTTCGGTTTTAAACTTTTCTATAAAAACTTGAACATGAACCTTTTCGACTACACACCAAAAAACACGCTCATCAAAAACGAACAGCCTGTATACTTTAGCACCGTATCTCCGTATCCAAAGTATTATCATCATTTTGTCAACTTTCCCCCCACCCCAAAAGGCAAACAACGCGCGGAGAAGTTTGGAGGTTATTTCCGTTCGCGGCGGCGGTCGACCTCGCCTTGGCCCGGCCCTGGCGTCGCCGTCGTCGCGGCTTGCTCTGTTTTGCCGATACGAAACGCGGAGAAACGGTCAAATGATAAATCAGGGCGTCCCTGGGCACAGGATGGCACAACGACGACTGCAAAAGCGTGTTCGGTTCCGTAGGATCGCAGCAAGCCAGCACGCGAATGACCTCCGAGCACGCGATCGCAATTTCAGCGCCTACTACGCGATTATTACCGATTCGTAGTTACGGTGAATTCCTTTCCCCTGTAAGTTATGTTACCGTCTATGCATAGGTGGTGTTTCTATCCGGTATGAGTTGCGAGAATAAACGAGAATATAACCGGATACCGGTTATCCGGGTGCCGGTTATCCGGTTGCCGGTTATCCGGGTGCCAGTTATCCGGTAAGTGAGCTATGACAAAAAAAAATCAAAAAGTACTGTTTGGAACTATTTTGAAATAAATAAAACAGAGACTATAGGAACTGATGTGACTTTTTTATTTGGCTGGGTTTTTGAAATTAGAAACTTGTACCTACCAGGGCTGTGGAGTCGGAGTCGGAGTTCAGACAAATTTCAGAGGAGTCAGAGTCGGAAAAATTGTACCGACTCCGACTCCGGGTCCATGTTTAAATAATGTAGAAAGCGACATGCGAGATGGCCGTAGCCTCAATAGATAGTAAACGATTAACTAAACATATTATTAGGTCTTTTATTTACTACAAATTTTTTTACAATTTAACTAGAAAACACACAGGTCGGTGGTGAGTGATGATTGTGAGTCGCTTGCCGCGTCGCATATATAGTTTATGTATTTCCAATTTCCAACAACCAACTTCAATATGCTAATTATGATAGCTCGATAATCTACAAATAGAAAAATCGGACTTCGATGCATACTTATAGACGAATTAGAACTTTCCAAAGTGAAGCGTCAACGTGTGGTTTTCCTTATTCATCAAAATTGCGAGAATTTGCTGCTATTCGTTCGGCCACAAAGAACACAATTCATTAAATATTGCAAAAAGTATTTTAATAATATTCCCTTGCAATTTTAAAAAGAAAAAATACTTTCCTACAGCTTTTGTACCAGAAGAAACAACGTGATGGTATCACAGTCGTGTTATCAACTCTCAAATTTTTTTTTTTATTTTTATTTGTCCCAATATCTGAATGTTTGTAAAAGATAATGCGTTACTAGTAAAATTTTGCAATTTTAATCTTTGATAACTTTAAACGTTTAACCGAAATTGATTCTTTTTTTCGGCACATGAACAAATTTATCAAAAGTATCACCCTTGATTATACAATATTATGGTATAATCAAGGGTATTACATCCCTTTGTATTTAACAAAATATGTAGAGATTTTAAATTGTTACTGATTCTGTCGAGTATAGGTTACGGATTTTAAGATTATTGGTGGCTATGTCGTAGTCTTCTTGCGATCAACTAACAAACACCGATATTCGCAGATTTCGTCACCTACACTTGACAGAATTGAGCCGGATATATTTTTTTTATTATTAGCAAAGGTACAAACTTCACTCTAACGTAATTTTTAATGCATTAACCTAAACATGCATAATATATGTGTAATAGCCGATTAAAAATTATAACTGCATTTCCGATTTAAACTCTACCTGAAGTTGAATGTAGGAATATCCATGTATGCAAGTCATACTCGTTGCAGCCAGAATTGTGACGTCATTACCACTAACAGAAGTAAGAGTTAAGATAATTTTCATTTTATTTTGCACTTAATTTTGTATTCATTGAAATGAATTTTACTTTGTACTATACAGTGGTTTGTCATTACTTTTGTTATTATTAAAGATAGAACATCGGTTCAAGTGACAAACTAGTTCAGAATTATGTGCTCTCTAATGAG
Organism: Aphodius sticticus; assembly: GCA_963966075.1. Taxonomy (NCBI): domain Eukaryota; kingdom Metazoa; phylum Arthropoda; class Insecta; order Coleoptera; family Scarabaeidae; genus Aphodius; species Aphodius sticticus. Next base: position 42,058,617 of record OZ014513.1, on the reverse strand, counting down.
AAAACAGTTGAAGTTCTAATGATTTCAGAGATATTTTGAAAATATAAAAAAGCGTCCATTTTAAATATGGCCATAATTTTGTGGTCCGATCAACAGGCCTTTTTGATTTTATTTACAATTAGATTATGTCAGATTTAATTTTTTGCCATTAAATTCGCTGGAAACACATAAAATTTTGCCGGAGTTGGAGTCGGAGTCGGACTACCAAAATTATCTGGAGGCGGAGTCGACAGATTTTGTACCGACTCCACAGCCCTGGTCATGGGCGCCGTTAGAAAATGTTCCAGGGGGGGGCTAAATTTTTTTTCGTATTAAATGGTGACGCAATATTAAGTACTATGCTATTAACTGTTTTGCAGCATTTTCGTCTTGTGTTATTTTGCATACACTCTGAGAAATCTCTATCGCTTTAAGGTAGTGAAATGTTTTTGTTCACATTTTTGTGTGTTAATAGGCATCCATGGTCGTGATCCCTGTATGCTCGACAACACTTACTTATTATATATTGATATTCATTGAATTTCAAGTCATTTTGCCGTCTTTCTATATCGTTTATTAATGTGGGATTAATATTTTTAATTAATAATTGTTTGTAAATATATTTTGTTTCTGAATCATTGAACTCTTATTCTAGAATTTAAGATTTTGTATAATTTTCAACCAATATTGTAGCCTTTTTATTACTTTTTAATACGTTAGGAGACATTGTTGTTAATTTCCTATAATAATTTCTAGCTCGTGGTCATCGAGAATCTGATACAATATCTTAATAACAAATTGATAAACAATAAAAAGGCAACAATATTATTTTAAAATTTACCCCGTTAACGAGAAATAATGACTAAATGTAGAGAAAGGTGGATTAATTTGAAAATTATGTGTTTAGGATAATGGACGACGAAATAATATTTTTTTATTTTACTATTATACTTGAACACTTGTAAGGCGACAATGTTAGGTCAACTACTAACTTTTGAACGAACTCATGTACGGATATGTATTGTGTCAACGCTGGAGGGAGTCAGAAAATGGTACCAATATAACAAACAGCATAGAGAATCAATTGTCATGTATCATAGGATGGCCCTTTTAATACCAAATAACTTTTATATGAAATTTTTTATTATTTAACGTTTTTGAAACTCCCTGTTCATTAACCGAAGTTTTGTAATTTTAGTACCAATTTTAGCCAATAATGGGTTATCTATAAATCTTTTTAAATTATTTGATTTTATACAACGATATTCTATGATACTTTATACAACCTATTTTACTAAAGCAATTTCTAAAGTTGGTACAATATTCCGGCTCTCTGCAGTTTCTAAACGGCGTCTATCGGGACATGAGTTCGTTATCAAAATTTGATCTACTACCAAAAGTTGACTATTATACCTTATCTATATATTCTACGCTTATTAGTTTAACACCCAGTGTAATTAAGATAAACTGCTCAGCAGTGCCAAAAATTGCGAAGCAATGGAAACTAATAAGTACGATCAAATAAAAGTGCATACAACAATACTTATTTTGGACTGCAGCGCAAAATTTTGGATACCGTATCTTGCCATCTTGTGGCTCTTTCGCGACTGTTACGAGAGGGCAATATCGCAATATCTAATAAAACTGACATTGGTGACAATAGCCGATAATAATCGGAATAGTCATCACTTATCTAGTAATTTTTTTTTCATCCTTCACTATACGTAAATGTCATTTTTGCATCTTTGTGGGGACACGAAAGATGCTAATTGCCCGCTAGGCGTTTAGTTAATAACTTTTAAGCCTAGCCGTGATCCATCTAATATGATAATAATTTTTTGTTTTTCGCGTAGCGGTAGTTGGGTTCGAAATCCAGGGGGGGGGGCAAGCGCCCCCCCCCTGCCCATATGTAACGGCGCCCATGGCCCTGGTACCTACTGTGGTAAATATTTTAAATAAAACGTCAACTGTGAAATGTGTTGTTTAGTTTGTAAGCTTGTTTATGCACTTGGATGTTGAAAAACTGCAAAAGTTGAGAATTTCAATATTAAAGAAAATTGTTTAATTTGTTTTTAGGCAATTCTGGATTACAAATACCAGTAAAAATATTCGATAAAAAAATCCAGAATATTATTTCTTACAATACAATAAAAAATCTGATGTGGCCAGGCACATCAAACGCTGATGCTCTGGCAATACTGTTAATAGAATCAAAATATCTATCAAACATTGCCTGCAGACACGACCGAAAACGATCAAATAGAATTTGCTCATGCAGCTAAACTATTAATTTTACCAAAAAATGTCACAGACATAATATACAGGGTGTCTGACGGAACTGGTACATTAGAAGTTTCTCATGTTCTACTATTTCTGGAAACTTGAAATTTTGGAATTAGAATTTACTCGATCCGAACTCTTCAGCTAAAATATTCTCAAGTTAACTGTCCCGTCCGGTCACCGGAAGTCGGCATCAACTTTGTTATTTTAAATGGAATGATATAATTTTAATTTTATTTTTGGTTTCTACGTATGAAAATACATCATTTTTAATAAGGTGTCCCTATACCTAAATTACACCATTTTTGTGTTTTTTTGATTTTACTAATTTTTTGGAGATTTTCGCGGTTACGTTTAAAATTGAATATCTCGGGTATTATTGAAACTAGAAATTTCATAATTGATGGTCCAAAACTAGAAACATAACTAAATAAGACCATGTTTAGTTCATCATGATACCTTATACAGGGTGTTCAAAATTTACAACACAATAATTGAATTCTTAAACGTAAAAAATCATTTTTTTAAATGGAATACCTTGTATACCGATACACCATTCGATAGAAAATCTTATTCCCTATCAATCAATATTAGGGTTCCCTATATCCATCTTTAATAGTTTTTGAGATATTGTCACATTTTCTTTAAATCCATTTTGAATAGTCCCATTTAATAATGGGGACGAAATTAGATTCGAAATTTACAACGAAAATTTAAATAGTGATAGGTATTTAGAAATTTTGCGTGGATATGTGAACAATTTTTGCGAAACGCTTCCCCTCAATATTTTACGTGACTGCTTTTATCAAATGGACGGTGCATCGGCACATTCTTCGCATGTGGTATCCATTCAACTTAATCAGATGTTTGACGATAGGTGGTTCGGAAATAGGGCACCTTGGCGGTGGGCACCAAGCTCACCAGATTTAACACCATTAGACTTTTATTTCTGGGGTCATGTGAAAAGTCAGATCTATCTACACCAGTTAATACTCAAGAAGAATTGACTAACAGACTAGTAGCCGCTATTAATGCGACAAAAAATCCGAAGAACGACGATGACAGAAGTACAGCGAAGAGTTTTAAAATGGTTGGAGCAGAACGGGCAGCATTTCGAACAACATAATTAAGTTTTAATTTAAGTTAGATATCCCAAATATAATATTTTAGTTTTAACAAATATTTTTAACAAATATTCAATATTTTTCTGTTTTCCTGCTGTTCCAAAGTTGTTACATTCCTATAAATGAAGACTAAATCGTTTTGTATTTAGTTTGCATTCTTTTATACTGACAATATCTCAAAAACTATTAAAGATAGATATAGGGAACCGTAATATTCATTGATAGGGAAGAAGATTTCCTATCGAATGGCGTGTCGGTATACAGGGTGTTCCATTTGAAAAAAAAATAGTTTTTTACGTTTGAAAATTCAATTATTGTGTTGTAAATTTTGAACACCCTGTATAAATTATCATGATGAACTAAACATCGTCTTATTTGGTTATGTTTCTGGTTTTGAACCACCAATCATAAAACATCTAGTTTCAATAATAACCGAGATATTCCATTTTAAACGCAACCGCGAAAATCACCAAAAGAAGAGTAAAATGAAAAAAACTCAAAAATGGTGATATTTAGGTATAGGGAAACATTATCAAAAATGATGTATTTTGATACGTAGAAACCAAAGATAAAATAAAAATTAGATCATTCCATTTAAAATAACAAAGTTGATACCGACTTCCGGAGTCCGGACGTGACAGTTAACTTGAGAATATTTTACCTGAAGAGCTCAGACCGAGTAAACTCTAGTTCCACAATTTCAAGTTTTCAGAATTATTAGAACATGGGAAACTTCTAATGTACCAGTTCCGTGAGACACCCTGTATAATATACAAAGAATTAAAAAAAAAACTGTTTTCAGCACAGTGATATTATGTCAATATTAAAAAACTACAAAAAAGCTACAATAATGACAGAATTAGTAATTTCAGAATATAGGTAAATCTTTAAAACTATAAGGATGTGAATAGACGTTTTCTAAACGTTACTTACATACATTAATAATAAATTTTAAATATATATTCAGATACTTTTTAATGTTGAATTACTACAAAATGTAGCCATTTGGACAAAGAAACGATGTTTTAAGAGGAATCAGTACTGCTGGTACGTCCTATAAAATAAGCATCCATAGTCAGCTTAATGTTGTATCAATTCTCTCATGTTATGTATCAAATTATAGATAAAGATGTATTACTTGCTGTGGTAATGTATATGTATTACTTGTTGTTGTTGTATTCACGCTACGTGATAAAATATAACTTATTCATGTATTCGAAGAAGTAAAGTTTTGAGTGAAAAAATCATGTAAGATATTGATATTTTTACGTGAAATTTTGTACACTTATAGAGGAAGGTGTAACTTAGACCTATTATGTGGTACTTTTTTCAATTTTAACCTCAGTTCTTCGTAAAAAAATTGCAAATTCAGCCAATTTTATGTCATATTCAGAAATAGATTTGTCAAAAACGAACAGAACCATCAAAAATCTACCACTAGACGCAAAATTTTATATCTTCCCTTAAAGCGTTGGGACTACAGGTACTGGTCTTTTGTCTGGTACCTGCGTATGATCATATCATCAAAAACCCTAAGACCTGCATTTCTCTTACCATAATCCTTCTATTCAATTTTCAATAGTTCAATTTCTAGGATGTCCTAAGAACCCCCCCCCCCCATCTTTTGTATATTCATACAGGTAGAAACTTTCTTAAAACTCACAAATATGGACCTTACTTTTGATGCAAAAAAAAAACACTCCAAACGGCACAAGATAAATACCAACTCGATCAGCACAAATAAAGTTTGTCATCCCTAAGTTTGAGCACGTTTCATTCGAAACTTGTACGAAACTTTTCTATTATCGGAAAAAAGAATTTTCTTTTAATTGTACGCCAGTCCACTCTACCCACTTTTCAATCCTCAAACTTTTACGTAACCGGCTGAAAATATTGAGGCGTCATCAATCATTCAGCTGGCCATGTCGCACCAGTCGACAAACTGTGTCGAAGCTAAAATCTATTTTTCAGGACGCAAAATGGCTCCGAGAAGAAACTGGCCTCTGAAATATTGAAACTGAAAATTGGTCGAAACTGATGAAAAATTACTTAGCTTCCTACTTGGTTTTCAATTCATCTACGTTATTTATTTGTTGCGCATAGACGTTTTCCTTTATCGAACCCCAGTAGAAAAATCGCGATCAAAGAACAAAATAAAACAATAAAATGCACACAAATTAAATTGAGAGTGTAAAGGGGCTCATAGTGAACGTAAAAAAAGTGCAAAATGTAAGTGCAAATGCAGGTCATGGGGTGGTATAGTGTTTACTTGGGGGGATTGAAAGCGGGTGCAAAGTATATTATTACGTTTTTCGGAGAACCTTGACGTTTTATCCAAAAACCTCCTATACTAAGTTGTAGAGTATCTTCTTCAAAGTATCTTCAGTATTCAATTAGCTTTGAAGAAGCGAGCAACATGGTTCGCGAAACGTCAGCATTAACAAATCTTGACACACGGCATAACCCGGAAGCAGTTTATTTTCTAAATTATCATAATAATTTATAGTATAAACAAGCTGCCGTTGTGCTAAACAACACCACATTTTCCTAGCTATTTTACAGGTTATTCTACCTGTTTGGTCAGAAGGTCTTTCAACACTGTCTCTAGCAGCATGCAGGTTGCCATAAAAATAATAGCAAGATGCCTCTTATTGTAAGCAATGTGCGATAAGAAGAGTATTTCTGCAAAATTATGGACAATAGGTATCTAATAGATACAATGGTCTGAACAGCATTGCTCAGCATGTGCCTTTTTAGCCTATATAAGCTTCAAATATACCAGCAGAAACTTCAGTTCTTCTTAAACCGTTCTCTGTTGCGTATCGTGGTGTCTAATAGTGAATACTCAGAAAATAAAAGAAAAACATGTCTGATATTTGTGATAGTCTAACTGAAATTACCATGGAAACCAGCACTTCTGGTATAGAAACGATATCGTCTAGATTCTCGAAGTAAGTCGCACTATTTCTATTAATTTCTAGCCTAAATGTCTGGCCGAAAAGTTCAGACAGATATGTTTTGAGTTTTCGTTTTTTCACAAACAATACAAAGGAAACTGTCTCTGATTTCTACACTAATGGTACAACCATTAAATTAGAATAAGAAATCTTGAGATAAGTAAGCCAAATAATCAGTTTGTGTCTTAGAATCAAAAAGTATCCAATACAAAAGTTGTAGGTCAAGAAAAAATCTACAACTTTTTTAGAGGTTACTATATAACATAACCTCAAAACTTCCGAGAAAAATCGACACTCTGTTAAAAATTCCACTAGCGACTAAAGTCTAGTTTTCTCAACTAGCTCTACCGAAATTCTACTAAATCTACCAACATTATAATCACCTATGCATATCCTACAATGCGGTGTATAATGTATATACGTAGTATAAAATAAAATATTTGTTATAGAAATATTAAAGATAGATTTTCACTAAACATCTCTAATCGATACACCGATCTAGTGAAAAATCTACTGATTTAGTAATACTGGCCACATTTGTTAAGGAGTAAGGAGTTATGTCCTTATATTAGTATTAGTATAAGCTAAGTATAACTTAAACTAATATAAGTACAGAACAGAACACTACTAAAAAGATATGTCAATCTACCAGATTTTCCACTATCTACTAGACTCAAAATTTGGCCACCAGATCAATGTTTCTTTCTATCAGATTTAGTAGAAATTCTACGAAATTGGCAACGCTGAACACAACAAACCCCCACCCATGTATTGTACTAGTATCTGCTGATACTGCGCCGCTGTACAATTTAGTCGCAGAGAGACACAACCGGGGGGAAGTTAGCCATAAAAGTTATCCATAAAACTTTTTTTCATCCGATTTTAATGATGACACATTTTTGGAAAGCCCTTAACATACTGAGTCTACAGTAGTTATTGCAGAGGGCGCAATTCATAACTACTACCTAAAAAATTAAAAAGAAAGTCATTTTTTGCTTAAATTGGCACATTTTTACAATTGCATATCTCCGTTAATGCTTTACCAGTTACGACATCTCTTACAGCAATCAAAAGTACAAATGTAGACCATACTTCCATAGTTATTGCAGCCCAACTTTCCAGTAATTAGTGGTCTAAAAAAGTTCCTGAACTTTGACTATTTTTATCCACGGATGCGCGTATGGAAGCATACACCATTCCAGTAGAACAGTGAGCATACCCCCTTTTTATCATCCGATTGTAACAAACTATACACCAAACGAAAGAGGAAGCTTGTCTCCACTTATGATAGTTATTGCAGTCCAAGTTTCCGCTAATTAGTGATCTAAAAAGATTCCTGAACTTTGACTATTTTTATCCACATACGATAGTTATTGAAGTCCGAGAATACGCTAATTATTGCATTAAAAATATAACGACTTTAAACATTTTTGCGATCAGATGGACTGACTTAAAAAGCAAATCGTAAAACTAGAAAAATGTAACTAAACTGAAATAAAATTAAATTTATTCACAAAAATATGATTCGAAAAATTGCAACAAAAAAAAACACCATATCGCAAGAGTTCAAGTGCTCAAAGCCGACAAAGGGGCCGGTGGTTTTTGCAGGCGGCAAAAGTCGCAGTCAAGCCTTTGTCGGTATGGTTGTGGCGCCATTTCCACATCGGAACTGAAAGGCTATAATAAATGATACGTTTTTGGAAAGCTCGCAACGTGCTGAGTAGTTATTGCTGAGGAATCAAATCTTAATTACCTACTACCTAAAAAAATAAAAGGAATGTCATTATTTGCTTAAATTGGCACATTTTGAAAGTTTGCGATGTTTTTACACCACTAATTAGCGGAAACTTGGACTGCAATAACTAGCATAAGTGGAGACAAGCTTCCTCTTTCGTTTGGTGTATAGTTTGTTACAATCGGATGATAAAAAGGGGTTATGCTCACTGTTCTACTGGAACGGTGTATGCTTCCATACTCGCATCCGTGGATAAAAATAATCAAAGTTCAGGAATCTTTTTAGACCACTAATTAGTGGAAAGTTGGGCTGCAATAACTATGGAAGTATGGTCTACATTTGTACTTTTGATTGGGGTAAGAGATGTCGTAATTGGTAAAGCATTAACGGAGATATGCGATTGTAAAAATGTGCCAATTTAAGCAAAAAATGACTTTCGTTTTAATTTTTTAGGTAGTAGTTATGAATTGCGCCCTCTGCAATAACTACTGTAGACTCAGTACGTTAAGGGCTTTCCAAAAATGTGTCATTCATTAAAATCGGATGAAAAAAGTTTTATGGATAACTTTTATGGCTAACTTCCCCCCGGTAGACACACACGGTCCAATATGGGCATACAAGCGACCGCGGCGTGCTGCAAAGTTAAAAATTTTTAACTGCACGTCAAGCAGACTCAACTTGATCGGTCGTGCCCACACATGGTCAAATTTCGACCGATTCATTCCAATTTCGTTGAATCCAACAAAATCGTACTGCGGCGCAGTACCATCAGTGGCGGCCTTGAGATGCAATGGTCAAAACTGCATTGCTTAGCATGTGCCTTTTTAGCCTATATAAGCTTCAAATATACCAGCCGAAATTTCAGTTCTTCTTAAACCGTTCTCTGTTGCGTATCGTGGTGTCTAACAGTGAAAATCAGAAAGTAAAAGAAAAACGTCTGATATTTGTGATAGTCTAACTGAAATTACCATGGAAACCAGCACTTCTGGTATAGAAACTATATCGTCAAGATTCTCTAAGTAAGTCGCACAAAATGGAAGTGCAATTTTGCAACTCCTATAATAACAAATGAAGAACCAACACCAACCAAGCTATATCGTCAAGATTCCCTAAGTAAGTCGCACTATTTCTATTAATCTCTAGCCTAAATGTCTGGCCGAAAAGTTCAGACAGATATATTTTGAGGTTTTTTCATCTGCCGGTAAAAATAACTGTTTGTACGCGAGTGTACGCGAATAGATATTTTTGAAAGAACGATTAATTATATGACTCGATGGTTAAAATTGTTACGCATCGAGTTTGAAAAAAAAAATAACGGGCAATTAAGATATTTATGTCGGTATTTTTAGACACGTTTGTAAAACGTCCAGTGTCGTAGTTTGCTATACTTCTTTGAAGATTTATTGTCTGTAACATTGCAAATATTTGGCTCTAAGTAGATATAAACTTATTTGTTCTGTTTAGTTCCTTCAAGTATTACCAAAGGAAGGAAAAATAAAAAACAAATCATACAATGCGAAAACGAAGAATACAAAAAGTACCTTTTACAAATAATTAAACAAATAAATTCATTAAGAAATCATTGGTCAAAATACAAAAATTAAGAAACATTTATTCTGAGTAAAAAGTTTCATATGGACCTATCGATAACAAGTTAATATTCCTTAAGAAGTAAGGGCCATTTAAGATACAGTTTTATTAATATTTTGTTATTTTTTAAGGTATTGAAAAAATAAATAAGTCCGTATGAAATATTTTAGTCAGAACAATAATTACGTTCTGAGAAAACAGTGTGGGAATAAACACCCAAGTAGAAGATATTTGTACACACTAATTTTATCTATAACAGATGATCTCTATATTTTCTCTTAAAGTTTGTTAAATAAGAAAAAGCTTGCTCATACATACACAATGCTGAAAACTGAACTGATACAAGGTAATTTATAACTCTAGGTGAACATTAAATGCAAAAACATACCAAATTATAAATAAAAATATGTGAAGCACTTCTAAATTTATTTCATTGTCAAAATTAGTACTTACTTCAATTTAATTTAACTATTTTTTGTTTAATTAAATGCAGTAACGAAATTTGAAATCACACTTTAGTTTCCTGTCCACATAAATTTTCGTCTATAATTGCAAATCACTCTGTATATTTACTGATTTTCTATTAATGGTACCGACAAAATTTTCGTCATAGATGCTCAGAACTTGTCTGGTGATAGGTTAGTTATCATATCTGGAATGTAAGATCTCATATTGAAATCCACCACCTACAACTCTGTTCTTCTCCTAAAGTACAATTATGAGCAGCAGATTTAAATTATAGGTTTATTTTGTCACACATTTGGAAAGGCAAAACTATTGAAAACAAATAATGTTAGAGTTTGACCAATAACTCTGCCAGATTGTTGTTTCCTAGAGGTTATTTTGTTTTTATGTAACAGATAATTGTAAGTAATATTGTTAATTGAAGTTAATGAATAGTCTAGAATGTTGCCCGTTGGACGCAATATCGAAATAACAGTGGTTTATTGGGTTAGAAGGGCTCCGAATCAAAATTATTCATGGATTGACCTTGTTTATTAATCCAATATTTAAAATAATAATCCCATGCTCTAAACGAAGCCAACATTTCAAAAAAAGTAAACGTATGGTGTGCTACAACATAACACGGGGTAATTTAGCCATACTTCTTCAATGGAAATGTTAATCAACAGAACTATTTGTTGTTCACAGTGAACCATTGCAAAACAGAACTATTATAACTAAGAATAATCAATACGATTGATAGAAAATGGAAATAATTAGAAACTCACCAGTTGTTGAGCACTTGGTTCCCACCTCTAGGTATAAGGGCACTAATTAGACGAAAATCGAATGAAGAAATACACAAAAACATGCACAATCCGAACACTGAACAACAATCAGCTGATTGAAACAGCGCGCCGCAAGCACACGCGGTAGAACGTGGAGTTAATAAGCCATCCGCCCGCTTACAATGTTGAAAAACCCCGCATAGGTTATGTTTTTACGAATAACAAAATTCTAAACCAATAACTTCGATTTTTACCGTACATGTTCGCAATTCCCCGCTTACAAGAATCGCTCAAGTACTCACATAATATTCTAGCGATAACCCCGTCGGACACACGCGAAAATGCAGAGCAAACTTTGACAGTTAACGAAGGTGCCGTGTCGCAACGCCATCTAGCGGTGTGTTTGATAATTAACGTATACCGGCCGAACTCTCGTATGATTTTGTAGCGTTTTTAATCTTGTTGGGAACGTTTTAAGTGATCAAAGCGATCGTGCGATGAAAAGCGGACCATTACGAACTTACGTGTACTTAGTTTACGCGGTTCATAGCTGCAAAATCACGAACGGGATTTTATCCGGGCAATGGTTGTACCGAAAACGGTGGACTACCGTCAAAGTTTGACGTTCGCTTCGGACTCTGATGCGACGCCTGGCGGTCAAGTTATGAACTATTGTCTTACTGGTGGTAATTTAGCGTTTAGAGGGGTACTAGGAATTAATACGATTCATCTAACATACAGGCTGGTTGCAAAAAAGTGACCATACTGTATTTTAGATTTACGTTAATTTTTTTATCTGGATTATTTTTAAGATAGCACAAAGGCTAATGCTAAGGAGAAAAAAATAAGGAAAACTGTAACATAAACTGCAGAACACACAACACTTTTAAGTGAATTAAAAAAAAAAGTAAAAAAAAAGACTAAAGACTAAACCCTAAATTTGTTGGTTTTAGAAGTGCTAAACTTTTTAGTCGACCTACACTCGATTATAAAGCCACTGTTTATAGTTTTAATAACGTAATTTTAGTTAAGTTATTGTACCACACAATTATACAAATAACAAAACATATTTATTGCAGTTACCCAAATTTTATAGACATGACAAAAAATATAAATATAACAGTTTTATTTATTAAAAATCGCAGAAAATAGGATTTGCTTCAGAGAAGTTAAATTATATTTTAGATAACAAAATTTAATGCCACCCAGTGGCGGATACAGTGGCGGATACCCCTAGCGCGAATTTGTTGGAACGGCGGAGAAGAAAGCGATTGTGATTTGAGTCCGTGTGAGTGGAATATGGTATATTTGTACGTTTATGAATAATATTAATTGTTATGTGGCATAACTAATTTATGGATGTTTGTATTTTTTTTCACAAAATTAAATTGCTATAGATAACCATCCTTGCTGGAATCAATGACTTTTGTATTCTTTGACCAATTTCCACTATTTTTTCAGAACATGTAAAGTAAACTTAGCTACTTTTGAAAGATAAAGAAAACAGTGTTCCAGCTTATTAAAAAACTAACGAAGTAGTTCGTTCGCATGTAAGTAAAATATTGCATTGTTTTTGGACAGAAACACTGGCAAATCTGGCAGGCTGAATATACTGCAAGGATCAAAACCGAACTTTGAAACGTATCATTTAGATTCCATGTCGACTTGCTGTTATTTCAACAAGCGCTGTTATTTCATCGCACTTTATTAAAGTCTCACATACACGTTGAGTTTCGCTTAGTATAATTTAGTATTTTATCCATCTGTTTATGTGTAAGTTTCTGGTCATTATCTTTAAATTAATTCGTTGTTGGTACTAAAAACAATAGTAAAAACACTTTGAATCAAGTACCATTCGCTGCAAACTTGAACAGCATTTTAAATTGCAACGGTTTACTTTAAATTATATATCTTTAAATTATATATTAAAAAAATGCAGATATGGGAATGAACCAAAAACAAAATGTTGAGAATATCGATCAGATCAAAACTATGCTTATAGTTTACTCGGTGTAATCCTATGTAAAATATGAATAAAAATTATGAAAGTCGTCAAAGATTACAAAAGCTACTTAACATCAATGTTTAACAAAATGGGCGTTCCTTTAATATAGGCGTTCCTTTAATAAAGTACTCCTAAATTTGGAATATTTTGTTGTATTGTACAGGGTTGTTCGATTAGAACATTTGTTTGGTATCTTCTTTGACGGTAAGATTTGTTTTATTAACCATAAGAATGTAATTAATCTTTCTTACTTTTCTTAATATTATTTATTGATTGATGAAAATCTATTTATTTCGTGAAAAAAGGCATATATTTGATAAATCTATGTTAAAGGAAACAGTTAATATTTACAACTTCAATTCCAATCAGAAACGATAACGAAGTACACTTTTTCTTGTACCAAACTATAAAATATTTATTTATTTTAAATGCGTGTAGCAAAACAATTAATCACTAATAATGCATAATATCGAGTACCTATGCAGTGAAGTACATATATTTTGTTTAAACAAGTATGTTTTGATCAAAAGTACAAACATTTAAAGGAATATGTGATAATGAGAAAAAAAATCTGTATAAAAAACTATAATTTGTGTTAAATTTGTCGTTCTGCGTCTTTTGCAAAGACGAATACCTCCCCCCCCCCCCCGCACATACGACGCTACTGTCCCGCTTTACTACAACAAAATAGGGTATTCCGGTGTTTTTGAAATTGTCATTTTTTACAAAGTATGGGTGCTACTGTTTGCTACTTCACAAGTAAAATATCAAACATTGTTTTAAATTAAGAGACATCGTTGTTTGAAGTTTGAATTAGGATTGGTCTTTGTGACGTCACAAAGACCGCTCAAAGTGAGCGACTTGACAACGTTGCTATATCTAGGGTGCACGTAGTAAATTTTTGTCTTCTGTTGTGTCAACGTTTAGAATTGCTCGTTTGTTGACACCTGCTTTGGTTATTGAGGTTATATCAAACACTTTTTCAAAATGTATAAACTCCAACGCCGACGTTGTTCTGTGCCGGGCTATAACAGCAGTAGAACAGTAACTCCTGATAAGATTTTCTTTACATTGCCGACTAGCGAGATGAGAGATGTTTGGCTTCAAGTTTCAATGATCAAATCATCTCTCAAAAAAGTTACCTTTATTCGTCGTCAAACAACAGGGTCGCCAACCGTCAACTTGGCGGATCAGCTGTTCGAGAGCTGTCCGCTGTTGCCACCGCTACTAGGGATCGGTAATCATCGTGTATGTCACCTTACCCATAGCTCAAGATGTCTTTTAGCGCCCCCCTTGAGATTTTTCTGTATCCGCCACTGGCCCTGTATATATGTATCTTTTAAACCATTCCTGTCACCCTAAGACGAAAATAGTAACTAAATTTTTGCCAACATCGCTTTTGTGTTACATAATTCGATATGCATGTTTCTCATCAATTAAAAGACGCAAAATTACAATTATAATTATCAAAATAATTTATAGCATAAACAAGCAGCCGTTGTGCCAAACAACCTATTTAATTTTTTTAATATTCCCTAGTCTTCGAAAAATACTATTTATTTACCCAACGTCTTTTAATTTCGCGACCCAAACCACACAAAAGGAGAAAATAAACCGCGCACCTCCCACATATGCACATATAGACAGGTGGGAGGGCAGAACATCAAGCAGGCTTGCCGTCGCGCCGTGACAATGACCTTGAATCTACTCGACAGATCCTAACCTTTGTTAACATCCATACTCGCTCGTTTTAAACCAAAACAAACTACTAGAATAAATAATAAACGAAATACGAACGAAATTTACAAGTCGATACACAAATAGGTGCGAAATTCGAGATATATATTTTTGTTAGCAAGCGAAAGTTGGCGACTCTGTCGTGCCGCTCTGAGGGGTGGAGGGGGTTGCGGAGCCATGTGGTACGCGACAGCTGAGGGGTAACCGGCTTGCAGCTGCGCTGCCCGGCGTTCAGTCCGTTCCTAACCTCGCTAGGGTGAATTTCACGCGACAGTACTACCACTTTTGTAACGCTTATTAACTTAAAACTTTGTTCGTGTTGTTTTCTGTGTACTTACGGTTGTGTTTTGGTGTAAAATGTTGTTCGAAACGCCGAATTTCGTGCCCTACACGATACCACCACCTGGTTTAACACACGGGTAAGAATTCTAGTTCTAATTCAGTCTACCAAATCTATTCTTTCAATGTTTTGTGTCTAACAAGACCTAACCTTACTTTAATAACGTACAATACTAGTTCCTTAGTGGTTTTATTATCGTTTTTGTCGTTATTATTAAGTGTTTAACTGTATATTTGCTGCATGCATCTTTCTGATATGTAGTTTTGCGAGGATTTTGTTCTCTGTTCGACTGTACCTCTCATACAAACCGTGCTATTGTCTAGACTTGTCTGGAACCTTTTCTGCTACCTGGGGTTCTACCCGAGGACCCATTTGGTCCTTCGTGCATTCAGTAGTCCTCTTTTCTTTGTGCAGTTATTTTTAGGATTCTTCTCTTTCAAGTTGAGTTCAAGCCCTGGTTCCAGGAATATACTAGGCATGTTTTTTTTTGTCTCATCTGTGCAAGTCCCTTTTGAAATGTTTGTTTTGTTCTTCTTTGTACCTACCTAATTGTTTTCTTCGTTTTGGGGGTGTTTTGTCATGCGATTCATGAGTATTACTGCGAGTTTATTCAAAATTTGGCCCTTGTTGTTTGTTTATCGTATATAGCAGGGGTTCACAACCTTTTAGGTTCCGTGTACCACCTAAAAATATCCAAATTTCTTCGTATCAGCACCCTTTATACAAAAATGCATATTGATACAGGGAAAGCAATAATCCTACTTATTTATTTTGTAATAAAATAATAACGTTTATAACAAAAGTTCACTTGGTAAAAACTTATTCTCATCAAAACCAATAACAATAAAAATTATATACCTAACAAAATTGCATTTGGTATACTAAAGTAAAATAAAAGAAAATCCTTGGTGTTGTTTTGCTAAACCATTTTTGTTAAATATCATGATCTGTGTCAATTAATTTCAAGCTCAAATTTGGCTCAAACATTAATTTTGGCTTATGTTTGTTGTTTAAATATAATATTGATGAAAGCCCATACCTACATAAATTTCACATAAATCGTGGAGCAAAAAGGCATTAAAAGTCTAATATCTTAATCTCCAGTTCCTTTAAAATAATTCTTCCTCTGGATCCAAAAAACGGTGATTGTAATAATTTTAAATTCTTCTATCAGCGCTGTGTGTGAGGAAATGTCTATCAAATGTTCTTAAATCTTCTTTTTCTATTAGGTTGCGAAGTTTGTATTTACATACTTTTTAGATTTCTGATCCAATTTTCATTGTCATAGATTTGGGAAAATAACTATTGTTTTTAAAGAGGTGCAATCAATATTTTTTTTATATCCGACTAATTCATCATTGATGTTTCCCATCTTTCTTAAAGGGAGCCTTCGAATGCTGGCAATAAACTACATTTATTTTTATTAAACTTCTTTTATAATTAACTCTATTTATTTATTGGTAATTTTATCTTCAACGATAATTAAACAAACCTTTGATTCCAGCAAAACTAAATTTAATTCATACCGCTTTCCAAAAATATCAGCTAAATATCAATCATTAATTTTGGCTTATGTTTGTTGTTTAAATATAATATTGATGAAAACCCATACCTACATAAATTTCACATAAATCGTCGAGCAAAAGGGCATTAAAGTCTAATATCTTAATCTCCAGTTTCTTTAAAATAATTCTTCCTCTGGATCCAAAAAAACGGTGATTGTAATAATTTTAAATTCTTCTATCAGCGCTGTGTAAGGAAATATCTATCAAATGTTCTTAAATGTTCTTTTTCTATTAGGTTGTGAAGTTTGTATTTTTTTTTAGATTTCTGATCCAATTTTCATTGTCATAGATTTGGGAAAATTGTTTTTTAAAGAGGTGCAATCAACATTTTTTTTATATCCGACTAATTCATCATTGATGTTTGCCATCTTTCTTCAAGGGAGCCTTCGAATGCTGGCAATAAACTACATTTATTTTTATTAACTTCTTTTATAATTAACACGATTTACTTATTGGTAATTTTACCTTCAACGATAATTAAGCGAACCTTTGATCCCTGCAAAACTAAATTTAATTCATACAGCTTTCCAAAAATATCAGCTAAATATGCTAACCGGGCCATCCACAATTCGTCAAAGAAAGAGTTTTTGAATTCGAAATTAGCGTTTTCAAGAAAAACTTGAACTTCTGATTTAAGTTCGAAGAGACGATTCAAAACTTTACCTCTCGAGAGCCATCTATCATCGGAATGTAACAAGAGTGACTTCTGTTGCTACCCATCTCCTGACATAACATTAAAAACATTCGTGAACTGAGTGCTCGACTTTTAATAATATTTACTGCAATTATTTTTTTGTTAAAGCCCGAGCTCCATCAGTGCAGACACCAGTGAGTGCCTTTCGTTCATGGAATGGAACTGTTAAACATAAAATCATTAAGAAATTTGAATATTTCACCAGTTGTTCTTTCGAGCAGAGGTTTACAAAATAATTATTCCTCTGCAATTTTCTCTTCCACCTCGAATCGGATAAGATTATTAAATGATAAATATTAATACTGTCAGTATTTCATCTAACTGTTGAAATACGTCTGCGTACGGTAATGGGTATTATCTGATTTGACCGCTATAATTTTGGGTCGATAATGTCTACTTTGATAAATGTCATTTTAAAAATCATTTCTTTACCAAAAGTATTTATTTCCATAGATAACATGAAATTACATGCTTAAATTACATTTTACAGATCAGTCTTTTTTTCCACTAGTAAAAAAATATAACATTGTACTTATTTCTAATTTTTCTCGATTTTTGTTTCTTTTTTTATACGTGCATCTGCTAAAGTTCTGTCAGTTCTCTCTCTTTATCTTCCATAGACTTGTAGATATTTGCTAACTCTGGCATTGGTGGATACACCTCATTAATTCTCATGAACTAGAAACAAACAAGAAAGCAAAAATAAATAAACTTAAATATGACAATTTACTATTTTATCGTACATGCTCAGTTATAATGAGAAAAGTCATAGTTATTGATTGATAACTCTCTTATTATTTTGATTATTATGCAATATCTTAAATTTAACTTTAAAATTGTTGAACCGATTTTATAAATTTTGAAAAAAATTGAAATGTTTACAGCATTTTATAGTAGGAGACCCAACATGATTATTTAAGGACATATTTTGTTTTTGATTAATCCTAATATCTTAATTTTCGTACAAGATACACAGGTACAAAAAAGAAACCTCTTCGATATTCAGTATCTTTGACAATTTACCAATTTTTGGCGATATTTTTGACATTGGGCTACTTTCTAAACCTAAAAACTCAACTCCACAATAAAAAACAAGTTCAAACTACACAAATGGTCATTTATTTTTTCAATTTTTGTCTACTATTCGTGCATCTTCTACAGTTCTGTGAGTTCTCTCTCTTTATCTTCCATAGATTTGTAGATATTTGCCAACTCTGGCATGGGAGGGTAGATGTGATTAATTTCAATAAACTAGAAGCAAGAAAACACAAATAAATAACCTTAAACTTAACAATAATTTACAATTATGTCACATAAAATTAAGGTTATGTATCAGAGAAATATGAAATCAATCGAACGTGATAATGAAGTTAAGAGTAAATGTTAGTCACCGGCCTCAAAAGTTCGACGAAACTGAGGCGCGAGAGGAGGGAACAAGCCGCGCCCACTGTACACTACGCAGAAAATGCAAGCAACGCACTGATTAGATGAGGGGAACGCGGTATCGTTCTTTGGCGGCGAAGATCAAAGCTCAGCTTTATGTATATGTATAAGTCATTTATTATATATTATATAGATACATGTTCAAATATTTTACACCTTTATAAAAGTTTTTTGCCATATATGGTAATCTGGCACGCTTACACCTATAAGAGAGTATTGCCCAAATTAACTAGCGAAGTTAATTAGCGAAGAATTACACTACACGTATAATATCTACATATACACTTACCGCAGGTACTCTCGCAAGTTATTAGTTTTCTTAGAACGCGGGCCACATAAAGGCAGCTGATTTTTTAATTTGCCCATATTTCTAGCGTCTGTTCTACGTCTGTTGTACAACAAGTCGAACTAAAGCCAACCATCCTACATAGATTGCGATTGCCCTGAATGCATTGCCAAGCGACAAGTATTTGGTATTAATATTATTTTCTAAATCTAAATACCAATATATTTGAAATTCTATGACGAAAAATAAATGACTGATTAAAAATTAAATTACTTGTATTTCCTTAGTAATAATTTATTTAACTCCTATTAATTATTTAGTAGTTGTAACATTATAAGTAGGTATTGCGGTTGTTGATTATTCTTCGTTCCGTGTGTCGTACGGGGACTGCACTATAAACCCTCGCGGGAACATGCGCTCCTAATTTATAACCCGCTCTTTGCTGTCTGCGTAGAGTCCATCATGACGGCAAAAAATTATTTCTCGTATTCGGTTTCTAGCCTATTTTGGTCGAAATTCAACAATTCATGTTGATCACATACACTTCCGCAAGAACATGCTGTCCTAATTTATAAGCGAGTCGTTGCTATCTACGTAGCACCAGCGCGGTAAAATTTATTTTTCGTATGGCTTTCGTTTGCCGGGCGCGGCGCCGCTACACCTCCCGTGTCAACATGCGATCAATATTTTTGTTAGGCCGAAATTGCTCAATATTTGTGATTCCCCTGGCTACGTATTCATGCTGCTGCTTCAGACTGTACCATTTGAATTTGATTGGTCGAAGAAAATGATGTGGTGTTTATCCGACAGATGGCTGCACCGTACGACTATAAAATATGTTATTCTCGTCTCATTCACATGTTCAAAAAAACAACGGTTAAATCATTACAACATTCATATTTTGTTGTCATTTTTTTTACACAAGTTCATGAAGGCTCAATACAAAATGTTGTAATATTGCTTTTTTGATGTTTGGTTCGGATTTGGAAAAAGAAATAACAAAAATTACCAATTATTGGCTTCTTTAGCAAGGGTAAAAAACAAAACAACAACGCAAACGAAAAAAAGTGGCATTCGTACCCGGTGTAATACACCTTTATCTATAATTTAATGTATTACAAGTGATTATTAACATACAATTAAGCTCAGGATGTTTGGTTTTATGTAGTGTTGTTTTGTAGTAGGCTACTACCTCTAGTGATTCCTCTTAAGGACTTGAAGAGTTGGAGTAAATAACGAACTAAGCGCCAAAAACATTATTCCGAGAAATTTAGAAAATAGTGTGCAGCAGGATAAGTGTTTTATAGAAAGCCATCCCTAATTTTTTGTGCATATTTAAACAGATTGTACATCACATGTTAGTGTTGTTTTTTGCCGAGGTCTTGTATCGCAAGAACAAATCTAAAGCAAATTCAAAAATTCGTAGAAGGTGCTAAGTGCCATAATATTTATTTATACATATTTTAAGCTAAGTTGATATGTTTTATACTAGCAAGTAAAACTTAATAAAAATAAGTTGCTTGACCAAGTATACTTCATACAGTGTCCGTTGTTCGAAAAAATACATGGGGACGTCGTTTACTGAAAGCCGTGCAAAATTTGATAGTTCTGCTCAATTTTATAGTCATTAATTTTCTTTAAAAATGCGTTTATTTGTTATTTTGCAAATGTACTGTTGTTTTTTGTGCAATCTTTCTAATCTAAAGATGTTTATATAAAGTTTACATTCTTCAGTTAACTTCCTTCAGAAAAAGTATGGACCAGAAATCAAAATCCACTCAACGTTTTCCTTTTATTTTGAATTATTATTTTAGAAAAAACAAAAGCAAGCTTTAATATTCTTTTTCACAAACTACTCAAGGTATCACACAGTATTGATACTAACAATATCGTACGTTTTCTTTTTATTAAAAATCAAAATAAAATGTAATTCTAAAATAAAAAACAGAAATAACATGAACTTTTTTGTAATAATAAAATTACCAGAACACGCAAATAATACGCCATCCGTAAAAAATTTTAAAAAATATTCAGAAACTTTTTTTGGCTTAAAACAAGCTATTTTTTTTTCAAATAGACCCTGTATATTTTGAAATTTTTTAATTCTAAGAATAGTTTATAGCAATATTTTTTTAAATAAAATCCTTCATTTTTTAATTAAAAGTTACAAAATTTATATCGAGTGGTCTTTTGAACTTTAGACTCCTCAATATCTCTAGAAATATACATGGTACGACAAAAGTGTCTTAACTAAACTTGTAGGACTCAACGGGGGAAATGAGATGACGATATCAGTTTCATTGCAGATGGCGCTGCAATCGGTGAAAACGAGGTTCTTCCTTTTTAAAATGGGAGTACCCAACATATTATAAAATTATGATTTTACGCTAAATAAGAACAATCTTTTGTCTGAACATTTTTTTCGTACGATGCATCTATCAAAAGTTATTGACGATGGAAGCATGTGCCGCCTACGGTAGTTATGACCGCTGCCACTGCATGGGATGCGCTCGCCGTCTGGCAGTCAAAGCGACGACTGAGTAGACACTCATGGTCAGTGTTGCCACATCCAAAGAAAAAATTGTACTAGATTGGGCCTTTTCCGCGTAATAGATTGAACGTAATTGTAATAGGTAATAGATTTGTCGCGATTTGTTGACGCGGGGGAGGGGGTAATATAACACAACATCAACGGCTTCATAAATATGTTACCACATGTATCGTGAGATCACACGTTAAATAAATAAGACTATAAATTATAATGCCTGTGAAAAAAACTAGGTGCCTTCACTAATAATAAGAAAATACTTTTGTCTCTGGTTGAACACTTAGCCAAAAAAAGGTAAAAATCAATTAAAGCGAAATTGTAATAGAATTTGGACAAAAGTAAAAGGGTAATAGATTTTATGCCAGAGTAATAGAACTATTACAATTGTAATAGGGGGAATAGGGGGCTCATGGTACAATGTAGAAAGGTATGTGCATAACGGGGACATGTTTTGGTATCTCGCACGGTACCCCGTCATGCGCATAGGGTTTGTTTACGCACAAAAGAAATGCATCGTACGAAAAAAAATTTCAGACAAAAGATTCTTCTAAAAAAATTGGGTATTACCATTTAAAAAAATTAAGTTAGCCTCATTTTCACCGATTGCAGCGCCATCTGCAATGAAACTCATATCGTCGTCTCATTTCCCCCTTTGAGTCCTAAAAATTTTTTTAAGACACTTTTGTCGTACCATGCATATTTCTCGAGATATTTAGGAGTCTCATGTTAGAAAGACCACCCGGTATATCAAAATTTGTCAAAACACCTAAATACACTGAGCGGCATAAAAAACGCAACACCTAAAATGATGACCAGTTTCAAACTGGAGTAACTTTTGAACGTATTGCTCGATTTGAATGAGTTTTTTTTTATTTTTGCCAATATGTATGTGTGCTACCCATTTTTGCGCTCTTCCATTTCAGCAATGGTGAATGACGTTAATGCTCGTTTTCTTCCTACAGGTTGAAGCTTGCTGTGGGGTGCACCGACAAAAGAATTTAACTTTAAACAAAAGGAGCTTGTAGTCTCGTCTGTTCTGATCACTTATGTTTTTTGTTCAAGTTTCTATTGTTGTTAACGCCAAAGTTACAAGCTCTAAAAGATAACGCTGCTTCTTCGGCAGCGCCATCAGAAATTAAAGAAAGCCATGGATAACGACAAAATTTAGTTAAACTGTGAAAGTAATGATCAACATATTAATAACGAGTATTGCCTCCCCTCGCTTGAATTGTATTCCTCATCCTTCTAGGCATACTTCGAATTAGGTTTTGAATCTCATTTTGGGGAATCTGGTTCCACTCTTCTTCTAGCACTATTCGGAGATCATCTAGCGTTTGTATCGCGGCACCACGGGTTCTAACTCGTCTCCCTAGCATATCCCACATGTGTTCTATGGGGTTTAAATCAGGGCTACGTGCAGGCCATTCAGTCAATGACGTTAACGACACTAAACGTCACTAAATGTTTTTGTTGATTACCATGGCTAACTTTAATTTCTGATGGCGCTGCCGAAGAAGCAGCGTTATCTTTAAGATCTTGTAACTTTGACGTTAACAACAATAGAAACTTGAACAAAAACAAATGATCAGAACAGACGAGACTACAAGCTCCTTTTGTTTACAGTTAAATTCTTTTGCCGGTGCACCCCACACAAGCTTCAAACTGTAGGAAGAAAACAAGCATTAACGTTATTCACCATTGCTGAAATGGAAGAGCGCAAAAATGGGTAGCACACATACAGAAATATTGGCAAAAAGTGGACCTTTCAAATAAAAGAAACCTCATTCAAATCGAGCAATACGTTCAAAATTTACTGCAGTTTGAAACTGGTCATCATTTTAGGTGTTGCGTTTTTTATGCCGCTCAGTGTATTATGGCACTTAGCACTTACCTCGGCAAAAAAACAACACCAACATGTGATGTACAATCTGTTTAAATATGCACAAAAAATGGCTTTCTTGCACATTTATCTTGCTGCACACTATTTTCTAAATATCTCGGAATAATGTTTTTGGCACTTAGTTCGTTATTTACTTCAACTCTTCATCTGTATGTTATCTTAAACATAACATAGTATTTTATTGCGCCAGTAATGCATAAACGTCAGAGTCCGTTAGGATTTGCTCCCCAGGTCTTTGTATATCTATATCTTTGCATATGAAATAAATACAAGCGAGTCCCCATACTAGTGCGTTTCAAACTGAAAAGATTGGGAAACCAGTTCGCTTTGTGCCATTGTTCTGCTGGACAAAAGAACGTCGAACACTTGGGAGGGGGTGGGGGGAATAAAAGTCTGCATGCTCTTTTAGAAAACCAGTTCTCTGCTGTTGCATTGATGCAGACGCATATCTTGAGGAGGTCCACATGAATTTATGTACAACATCTGTGAGATGCTGCTATGGCATTATTCAAGATTTATATTAACGGTCGGTGGGTGACAAACGAAAATATTTTTTTTGGGACGTTTTTCTATTAAATTTATTAAGGCTAACATAGAAACAATGTTTATAAACAGTAAATACTAAATAAGAAATCTTCTGTTACAATTTATAAATAAGATACCTTCGAATTGTGTTATCTTATTTTTTTTGCTCTTCGTAACAATTTAGTAATATTTCCAGTAATCTGAAAACAAGTAAAATTGTTACTGGTGTAATTGTTGTAACTGCTCGTTTCGACAATATTCACTCCTGCGTTTGAAGGCGCATAACTCGAAAACTACCGAACAGAAAATATTTAAATAAATTATTGTTCAGGTTGCATTTAGAGCCTCTTCTATAGATTGGCGTATTTGTTTTCTTAAGTTTTTGTGTAATAAGGTTGCGGGCAAGATTTTCATGAAAGCGGATATCTCAGTAACGAATATTAACACGATATCGGGATATGCACAGGGCTGTGGAGTCGGAGTCGGAGTTCAGACAAATTCCAGAGGAGTCGGACTCGGAAAAATTGTACCGACTCCGACTCCGGGTCCATGTTTAAGTAATGTAGAAAAAGACATGCGAGATGGCCGTTGCCTCAATAGATAGTAAACGATTAACTAAACATATTATTAAGTCTTTTATTTACTACAAATTTTTCTACTACAATTTAACTACAAAACACACAGGTCGGTGGTGAGTGATGATTAGCAAAATGATTATTGTGAGTCGCTTGCCGCGTCGCATATATAGTTTATGTATTTCCAATTTCCAACAACCAACTTCAATATGCTAATTATGATAGCTCGATCATCTACAAATAAAAAAATCGGACTTCGATGCATACTTATAGACGAATTAGAACTTTCCAAAGTGAAGCGTCAACGTGTGGTTTTCCTTATTCATCAAAATTGCGAGAATTTGCTCCTATTCGTTCGGCCACAAAGAACAAAATTTATTAAATATTGCAAAAAGCATTTTAATGATATTCCCTTGCAATTTTAAAAAGAAAAAAATAGTTTCCTACAGCTTTTGTACCAGAAGAAACACCGTGATGGTATCACAGTCGTATTATCAACTCTCAACATTTTGTTTTCTATTTTTATTTGTCCCAATATCTGAATGTTAGTAAAAGATAATGCTTTACTAGTAAAACTTTTCAATTTTAGCTTTAATGTTTGATAACTTTAAACGTTTAACCGAAATTGATTCTTTTTTTCGGCACATGAACAAATTTATCAAAAGTATCACCCTTGATTATACAATATTATGGTATAAGCAAGGGTATCACATCCCTTTGTATTTAACAAAATATGTAGAGATTTTAAATTGTTACTGATTCTGTCGAGTGTAGGTTACGGATTTTAAAATTGTTGGTGGCTATGTCGTAGTCTTCTTGCGATCAACTAAAAAACATCGATATTCGCAGATTTCGTCACCTACACTTGACAGAATTGAGCCGGATATATTTTTTATTATTAGCAAAGGTACAAACTTCACTCTAACGTAATATTTAATGCATAAACCTAAACATGCCTAATATATGTATAAGAGCCGATTAAAAATTATAACTGCATTTCCGATTTAAACTCTACCTGAAGTTGAATGTAGGAATATCCATGTATGCAAGTCATACTCGTTGCAGCCAGAATTGTGACGTCATTACCACTAACAGAAGTAAGAGTTAAGATAATTATCATTTTATTTTGCACTTAATTTTGTATTCATTGAAATGAATTTTACTTTGTACTATACAGTGGTTTGTCATTACTTTTGTTAGTATTAAAGATAGAACATCAGTTCAAGTGACAAACTAGTTCAGAATTATGTGCTCTCTAATGAGAAAACAGTTGAAGTTCTAATGATTTCAGAGATCTTTTGAAAATATAACAAAACGTCCATTTTAAATATGGCCATAATTTTGTGGTCTTATCAACAGGCCTTTTTGATTTTATTTACAATTAGGTTATGTCAGATTTAATTTTTTTTGCCATTAAATTCGCTGGAAACAAATAAAATTTTGCCGGAGTTGGAGTCGGACTACCAAAATTATCTGGAGTCGGAGTCGACAGTTTTTTTACCGACTCCACAGCCCTGGATATGCACGTAATCAATAGTCATATTTTATTTAATGCGACTGTAGAAAAAGAATTGCGTTATAATTTTTAAGTAATTTTTAAATCTTTTTAATATGACTGATATAAATTTCGAGCAGCGCGCACTACGTCAATCGTAACGGTAAATGGAAACGTAGCTGGGACAGGGGAAGATTATTTACTGTACGATACGATCAGAACAATTTAATTTCGGGATTTTGACAATATTTTACTAACACGGATTCACTGATCGCGTAAAAACTTCTCATCTCGTTCGACTGCCTCGCACCAAAACTCACAAGCGAGGGAAGCCGAACTGCGCAAAATATTGTTCATGTTTCTTCAGTCTTAAAAATTAACAAATAGTAGGAATCCTATTAAACTCAAGGGATATGTATCGCAGTAAATAAGGATTATTTGCATGATAACTGCGTTGTCCTGCTAACATTCGTTCCTGAGATATCGGCTTCCATCAAAATCTTGTTCGCAACCTTTATTACATAAAAACTGAAGAAAACAAAAACGCCAATCTATAGAAGTGACTCTAAATGCAACCAGAACTTAAACTGAAATTTTTGTAGTAAGTGGTTTAGAGTTGCGGGCGTTCAAACACAGAAGCCAATACTATCGAAACGGGAGATGGCAGTTAGGGTGATTCTCTCGTACGGGGTCACATATACAGAAACTAATCAGACTAAAGATACCTGAAAAAGCAAGTAATTTATCAAAATTCAGAGTAAAATACTTACTTTATTTACTTCAGCAACAATGCTTTTAAATATTCTTCTTTTAAATGGCTTCCATAATTTTCTAATTTGCCTAAATCGTTACATCTAGAGTTATTTGATGTTTAGCAAATCTCCCGTTTTTTTTTTGACATTAATTTCACAATATCTCGGAAACAGTTGATAATAGCCTAATACAAGTTGATGTCGAAACAATTAGGATGCAAATCTTAATAAAAAACTGCAATAATAAGCCTAGTGTTCCATTAAAAAGAAAACAAGTTGTGTTGTGTGGGACACCCTGTAAGCATGAAAACATTTCCTGGCTATAAAACAAATGATAACTACAATTTCGAATAAACTAATCATAAAAACTTACCTGATATTTCAAGAAACACTCGAATTCTAGCGTTTGAGAAGATCTAGCAATTTTCTTGTACATTTTTAGTCCCAAGATTTGCGTGTGTGGCGCGCTTAATTGGTCACCAAACATAAATTCGAACGAATCTTGTTTAGGGAAAAGAAAATTTGTCTCGTACGTAGATTTACACAATTTTAAGCGATCTAGTCGTGTTTTTACAATATAAAAATAGCAGCATTCTTATTTAAAAATCCTTTTGTTTTTATGTGTATTATAAAAGTTTTGTACGTTTTTATAATTAATAATAGTTTAAGTAAATTTCTTTTGTAGATAACTTCTATTTTCTTGTGGTTATGTTTAGATTTTGTGTAGTTTTTCTTAGATTGGCCTCTTATGGTATTAATATTTATAGTAATAATAATAATAATATTCTACACACAGGGGTTATTGTATTATTGATTAGAAATAAAAATGTTTTTTTTTAAGGCTTGGCAAAACTTTAGTGATGGTTTTGCATAGTTTTTTTTGACACATTTTATTCAAATAAAACACCATTTTTTTTCCATTTTTATTTCTAGTTAATTGTGTTGTGTATTCACAAGCTATTATTGTAGACCACTGCTGAAGCCTTTGAAAATGATAAAAAGTGAAAAAAATAATAGTAGAATGAAACCCATTGGAAAAGGAAGAGAATATAACAAAAATGAAAGGAAAAATAATTTACGCGCGATCTGAGGTCGGGAAGTGGAAGAGGGTGAGTTTTTAAGGGTAAAAAACGGTTTATCTCGATTTCCGGCAAAACTACAAGTCCTATGGAGAAAAGTTAAATGGCAAAGTTGTGGGTAATAAAAAGATCTACAACTTTTGCATTTATACTTTCTTCACATAACCTCAAAATTTATGGGAAAAATTCAAATAACCACGTTTTTGATTTTTTTATTTATATCTTTTACAAAAAAAAAGTTTTTTTGCACGAAATCTGGTGAAAACTTACCATTTTATGTCCCAAACACACTGTTATTTTTTTGATTTAAAATATTTATTTTTTCACCTTATTTTGACTTAATATCGAAGAAGCACCCTAATTTTCAATCGAAAATTCTCACGTCAAAATATCTGCCTTTTTTTAAAAAAATGGTCGGCTTTTTGTTCGTTGAAATCTCTACTTTCTGATGGTGTAAAAAGTATACGTTACTATGGTAAATGTTCTCAAAAAGTACAAAGAAACGAAAAAAACTCGAATACGATTTTTTTTTAATCATTACGTAAAATTTTGAGCTATTTATTAAAATTTATACTTTAATTACTCGAAAAACGTAAGATTCCATGTTACATTGATAAACAAAAAATTGCAAGTCGAAATATACTACTATAATTAACAACCGAATAAGTTAATAAAGTTAATATTTAATAAGACATCTACAATATTTTGAGAAAGTTGTAGAATCTTCTTTAAATTATATGCGTAGATGCCTCTTTATTGCTATTTTAAGATAACTTATATACCTGAGTGACCTACAGAAAATTTTAGCCCAGGTATTTCATAGAGAAGTGGGAAGGGGCTAGGAGGGTCTGGTGTCATTTCGGATTTGCCGGAAAAGTATCGTTAATAAATCTTTCATATTGACAAATCTCCCACCCACAGAAGGTGCAGCAGAACAACATTGTTACAGGGCATATTATCAGCTTCAAACTTGGCTGGGTAACGAACTGAGCAACAAATTGGGACTGGGAGCAACATCAACGTGGCGTTATGCCCAAATTTACAGAAAAGGAATTAATTCCGGAAATATTGCTCAAAACTATTTGCTGCAGCTGTGAAACTGGATGTAACATTTTAAAATGTGGCTGCCGAAAACATGGTTTCAAATGCACAAATTTATGCTCAAATTGTCATTGTTCTGAAACATGCTCCAATGTGGAAGAAATAAGTTACGAGAGAGTTAGTGATTCAGATGAAATAGGGTATTCCGGTGTTTTTGAAATTGTCATTTTTTACAAAGTATGGGTGCTACTGTTTGCTACTTCACAAGTAAAATATCAAACATTGTTTTAAATTAAGGGAAATCGTTGTTTGAAGTTTGAATTAGGATTGGTCTTTGTGACGTCACAAAGACCGCTCAAAGTGAGCGACTTGACAACGTTGCTATATCTAGGGTGCACGTAGTAAATTTTTGTCTTCTGTTGTGTCAACGTTTAGAATCGCTCGTTTGTTGACACCTGCTTTGGTTATTGAGGTTATATCAAACACTTGTTCAAAATGTATAAACACCAACGCCGACATTGTTCTGTGCCGGGCTGTAACAGCAGTAGAACAGTAACTCCTGATAAGATTTTCTTTACATTGCCGACTAGCGAGATGAGAGATGTTTGGCTTAAATTTTCAATGGTCAAATCATGTCTCAAAAAAGTTACCTTTATTCGTTGTCAAACAACCGGGTCGCCAACCGTCAACTTGGCCGATCAGCTGTTCGAGAGCTGTCCGCTGTTGCCACCGCTACTAGGGATCGGTAATCATCGTGTATTTCCGAGGGTGGTCGATGAATTCAAACGAAATGCACTTTTAATTGCAATTATCTCATAGAAAAACTATATCAAAAAGCTCATAGCTTAACTTTATGGATCCTCATAAATTGTACAATAGGTTAAACCGAATATCTGCTTAAATTTTGACATGACCGGAATACCCTATTGTGGATGAAGAACCAAAGCAGACAGGAAATAATATTGGAGACGAAGATGGTGATGGTCTTTAAGATTTCGAAGATCTACTAGAATCGGGAAGGTTTGTCGAATCTAACGATGAAGAAATGCCATCCCATCAAAGAGACAAAAAGTAATGGATAGTAACAAATGTCAATAGAATTTAATATCAATTGTTTTACTGAAAAATAGCAGCAGTCACATTTTTTAGATGAAATCCCCTTTAAATCATACCTTTAATTATATTTAGAACAACTATTTTCGCATATTTTTTGCAATCTTCATGTTTTAGGGATTTGTGATTTTTTTTTATCAATGTAGCATGGAATCTTACGTTTTTCGAGTAATTAAAGTATAAATTTTAATAACTAGCTCAAAATTGTACATAATGATTAAAAGAAATCGGATTCGAGTTTTTTCGTTTCTTAGCATTTTTTGAGAACATTTTCCATAGTGATGTATCTTTTTACACCATCAGAAAGTAGATTTCAACGAACAAAAAGCCCAAGGATTTTTTTTAGAAAAGCAGATGTTTTGACGTGAGAATTTTCGATTGATGCTTTTTCGATATTAAGTCAAAATAAGGTGAAAAAATAAATATTTTAAATCAAAAAAATTACAGTGTGTTTGGGACATAAAAAGGTAAGTTTTTCACCAAATTTCGTGAAAGAAACTTTTTTTTGTAAAAGATAAAAAAAAAAAACCAAAAACTTGGTTATTTGAATTTTTCACATACATTTTGAGGTTATGTGAAAAAAGTGTAAATACAAAAGTTGTAGATCTTTTTTATTACCTACAACTTTGCCATTTAACTTTTTTCCATAGGACTTGTAGTTTTGCCGGAAATTGAGATAAACCGTTTTTTACCCTTAAAAACTCACCCTCTTCCACTTCCCGACCTCAGATCGCCCGTAAATTATTTTTCCTTTCTTTTTTGTTATATTCTCTTCCTTTTCCAATGGAAGAGAATATAACCTATAATTTTTTTTTGTTTCAAAAATTATCGACACTGGTCTATTGGGTTTTTTTTAGCAAACATAAGCGCTTGTCTAATAAAAGCTGCACACAAAGTAATTATTTCATGTACGATACTGTTTTTTTCTGTAGTTGTTCCCCTGAGTTTTTAACGATTAACTAATTGTTTAACTTATTATTTATTTATTTACTAAACCATATGTTGTATCATTAGTGTTCGTTCGTATGTATATTGGCTACTGTATAACATGAATATATTCATACTGTTGTGTCTATCTCTTGTTTCGTATACATAGTAGCTATTTCGATATTTTTGTAATATAATCATCTATTATAATCACCCTCTTGCATCAGTAGTAAAAATGAGACTAACTTGCGAATGAACTGATGAGAATATTGAAATATTTTAAGATTGCAGCACCACATTTCAAGAGACATTCAGACACAAGCAAGCTAGCTACGACAAAGGAAAAACAGCGAAAGGAGAACTATTTTAATCTACTTCTGTGGATATTTTGAAACAGTTTGCATCTAAGCAGAAACCTCTACAAAATGGAGACTTCGCTCTACTGCAAGAACGAAAAGACACTTGACTACTGTAGTCACTATGTTGAAGGTAACTTGACTTGAAGAAAATAGTAGAAAATGCCAAGTAGCCAAACGTAGCGGTTTATAAATGTTGAAATATTTAAACAAACACCCTCTATAGTCCTTACATCTATCTACTCTCCTGTATTTTTCGTTTTTGGTTTTGTTTTTTTTTTTGTGCTGTAAATGTCCTTGTGTATTTATTTATACAGGGGTGAACCAACAGTACTTTTAAAAAAATCGCCCTACTGCCATCTCTCGTTTCGATAGTATTGACTGCTGTGTTTGAAGGCCCATAACTCTAAAGATACTGAACAAAAAAAAATTAAATAAAGTATGACATACTCATCATTTCTACATAAGTTTTTGTTCAAGTTGCATTTAGAGTCTCTTCTGTAGATCGGCCTTTTAGTTTTCTTCAATTTTTATGTAATAAAGGTTGCGAATATGATTTTGATGGAAGCCGATATCTCAGGAACGAATGTTAGCAGGACAACGCAGTTATCATGCAAATAATCCTTATTTACTGCGCTACATATCCCTCGAATTTAATAGCATTCCGACTATTTGTTAATTTTTAAGATCGAAATAAACATGAACAATATTTTGCGCAGTTCGGCTTCCCTCGCTTGTGACTTTTGGTGCGAGGCAGTCGAACGAGATGTGAAGTTTTTACGCGATCAGTGAATCCGTGTTAGTAAAATATTGTCAAAATTCCGAAATTAAATTGCTCTGATCGTATCGTGCTAATAGTAAATAATCTTCCACTGTCCCAGCTACGTTTCCATTTACCGTTACGATTGACGTAGTACGCGCTGCTCGAAATTTATATGAGTCATATTAAAACGCTTTAAAAATTACTTAAAAATTATAATGCAATTCTTTTTCTACAGTCGCATTAAATAAAATATGACGATTGTTTACGTGCATATCCCGATATCGTGCTAATATTCGTTACTGTGATATCCGCTTCCATGAAAATCTTGTTCGCAACCTTTATTACAGAAATACTGAAGAAAACAAAAGCGCCAATCTATAGAAGAGGTTCTAAATACAACTACATCTTTTCCTGCTGTTATTCAGAAAGTGGCTACTTTCTGAACATCAATTGTTACTTTCTGAAAATAATTCGAAATAGATGAATAACAACTGCTACTTTCTGATACTAAATCGGAATAGATGAATATCAATTGGTACTTTCTGAAAATAATTCGCAATAAATGAATATCAGTTGCTACTTTCTGAATAACAGCAGGAAAAAGTGTAGAACAAAAATTGAAATTTTTGTGGCAAACGGATTACGAGGAAAAAAATTGGAAAGACAAGCGTTAATATAAAACTGCAAAAATCGGGTACCTTTTCTCATTTCTCTCGCGCTCGTGTTTACACCGAGAGGCAACAAATTTTGACAGTTATACAACTTACGTAGAAATGATTCAGGAGTACGACATACTTTATTTCATTTTTTTCTGTTCAGTAGTTTTAGAGTTATGGGACAGAGAAGTATTGACTTAGATTTCTCGGAGTGCTAGTTGGTCACCCTGTATATTACATGTATATATACATACAAACGAGTATTTAACAAGCTCTCAACAATTATTTCAATTAACCACCTCTCTATTGTTATACAGGGTGTGTTTAGATAAGGGGACACACTTCATATACGCTATAACACAAGTTCGAAAGAGTATGTTTGAAGTTTGTTCATTTAGTTTTAGTGACATCCTGTATATGTTTCCGCCCTTTCACATTTTTTTCTCTGTAACAAATCTCACGCTATGAAACTATCTACTTACTACATTGTATAGTGCCAACTGTTGATAGCAAAAAAACACGTAAAAACTCTTGTAACAAAAAAAAATCGCATGAAATGGATACTTCACATATAGAGACCAGATATAGAAAAAACGTAGAAAATTGGTATATACAGGACTGCCAGGAAGAAGATGGACACCAGCCAGAGCACATATAGTGAAGACTTAGCATAATAACTTAGTTTTTGGTTAATAACCTTAGTTTTATATGTATATTAGATTAGTTTGTTATTTTTAGTTGAACTGGTGATACTTGTGTGTTTATTGACGAAGAATTGAATTGTGCAATGAATATTGAAAACCACCGAGATAAAAGCAACTTACATAACCCCTTTTTTGCCATTTTTCAAAGGAATTTATTCTGCGAAAGCGTGACAGCAACTTTTTTAACAGGCACGAACAAAATTTAGCAACTTTTTTTTTGATTACATCACAAACCATAGTGTTGCCCAGTAAAATAAAGCTGTTTACACTTTGGATTATAGAGAAAACCAATTTTGACTACAGGATAAAATTATTTAACATTTCCCAGGGATGTATATTAGGGTGGTTCAAATGGGGCAATTTTTATTTAGAAAGCAACGATCCTCCCAAATCGTTTCCAAATCCAAAATTTTTGATATTTTTCGAATAATTGTTCGGAGTTTGGGAAAACTTAAGACTGAACTTATAGGACTTGTAGAGGACTTTCCAAGGAAGAATTTGACC
This sequence comes from Aphodius sticticus, assembly GCA_963966075.1. Taxonomy (NCBI): domain Eukaryota; kingdom Metazoa; phylum Arthropoda; class Insecta; order Coleoptera; family Scarabaeidae; genus Aphodius; species Aphodius sticticus. The sequence goes on along the minus strand of OZ014513.1, from coordinate 42,024,712 downwards.
TATCATACATATGGATTTGATGCCCCCAACCCACCCCCACAGTGCCCTGAAAACTACCCTTAAATGAAAAAATTAGATTCTTCAGAAAATTGACCCTTCCAATTATTTCATTCTCTTTTTTTCTCATAGAAATCATTATTAGAAGTCTAGTGGGATGCTTACAAACATTTGTCAGCTAATTTCCATTTCTTTAAACAAATTTTATTTGTTTGAATAATTCGTTTTTCTTGAAAATCCGTCTGAATTGTGTCTTCTGAGTTCGAAATGGCAGTTTATTATCTTAGTTTATTATCATTAAACAAATTCTTCCTATTGTTTAAACAATCAATGATTATTAATTTTCAACTGTTCTAATTATGGTAGAAGTCGGTTTTTTTGTGAAACTAATTTATAAATTTCATGTTCGAAGTATCTTGTCTATGTTATTAGCTAATAAATCCATATTTGTTTAAACAAATTCCATATGTTTAAACATTTTTTTTGCAATTATCCTAACATTCAATTTTTAAAATCGGTCTGGTCAACTGTTATTGTGAAGTGACGTCATTTATATTTTGGGATAATTTCCATTGTTTAACTAATAAAATATTATTCAAATGCATAATGGTGATATACAGGTGGTATGTAAATTTTAAAATAAATTAAAAATTACAGCCACAACCTGGATTTGAACCAGGGACGTGGGACCTGGTTATTAAGTAAAATATTATTCGTTTTCAATATCATTTATTCGAAAAAATTGAATTGATTTAAAATCATTTTTTCGGGGAATTGGGGAGTACATTTCTTTTAAAAATATTAAATTTCCTAAGTCAACCAATTTTATTAATCATATTTCTTTCTGCATTTCTTATTCTTATTTCCTACCACTGTGTGTCGCAAGATAATGTTGATTTGTTGCTGTCTGGAAACTGTTCCCTGTACTCTAAATTGATGAAATATTGAAAACGAATAATATTTTATTATTTAAACAATGGAAATCATCCAAAAATATAATTGATGTCACTTGAGAATAACAGTTAGCCAGACCGATCTAGAAAAAATAATTTTAGTTGAATCGCAAAAAAAGAATTGTTTAAACAAATGGGATTTGTTTAAACAATTGTGGGTTTATTAGAGATAATATAGGCAAGATATCTCGTACATGAAATTTATAGGTTAATTTCTCAAAAAAGCTGAATTTTCTACCATAATTAGAAAAAATCTGATGTGGCCAGGCACATGACTTTATCATACTATATATAAAATTAATAGTTTAGCTGCATGAGATTCTATTTGATCGAGATCGGCCATGTCTGCATTAAAATAAAACTAGTAGAACTATAAGACAGATATGTCGATTTAAGCTGCGTTCGGATATTGTACTCTGTTGACACCGGGTACACCGTCCAAATGTCACTTACGTGTTATTGGGTGTAAAAAGGGTAATACAATATCCGAACGCAGCTTATATTGACAGAAGTTATTGTCAAAACATTAGCGTTTGACACCACCTACTGTCATTAGAATCAAAAAATCTGACAAATCCTGGCTACCAGTTTTAATGCAGTACGACCGATCTCAATGAAATAGAATTTGCTGATGCAGCTAAACTATTGATTGTACCAAAAAATGTCAGAATTTCCTCATCTTTAATTTATTATTTAACTATTTCGACGAAATTCCAGAAATGGCGGCTTATTTGAAAAATCTTTTAAAAACGCTAAGACTAAACCTCCAGTTCCTTTGGACCCTTTTCAACAGAAAGCTTTTCAGCTCTAAGTTTGGTTATGAAACTTCTAAATAGGAAGTTTCGCCCCGATCCCTTTAGTAGTTTATCCGGAATCGTCGCCACAAAAAGCGGGTACACACACACACACACATCCACACACACACACACACACATCCACACACACACACACATACACACACACACAGACATTTTTTTGTACCTTGGTCAAAAATGTTCAGGAAACCCAAAAAGACATATTTCCGGTAAAATCAAAAAAAAAATTTTTTGGCACGATTACAATACTTTACATACTGCGTATGATAAAGTAAAAAGTTGAAAATGAATAATAATTTATTGGTTAAACAATAGGAGGAATTTTTTAAATGAATAATGTCACTCTAAGATAATAAAGTGCCATTTCGAACTCAGAAAACAGAATTCAGACGGATTTTCAAGAAAAAAGAATTATTTAAACAAATAAAAGTTGTTTAAACAAATGGAAATTAACTGACAAATGTTTATAAACATTCCACTAGACTTATAATAATGATTTCTATGAGAAAAGAGAGATTGAAATAATTAGAAGGGTCAATTTTCTGAAGAATCTACATTTTTGCATTTAAGAGTAGTTTTCAGGGCACTGTAGGGGTGGGTTGGGGGCATCAAATCCATATGTATGTTAGGTCAAATTCTTCCTTGGAAAGTCCTCTGCAAGTCCTATAACTTTAGTCTTAAGTTTTCCCAAACCCCGAACAATTATTCGAAAAATACCAAAAAATATCTTTTTCCCATGCATTTTCTTATGTAAATTTGAGGCCTCGACAGGCACGGTTAAAAATCAAAATTTCGAAATTTTGGTTTGGGAACGATTTGGGGGGGGGATTGTTGCTTTCTAAATAAAAATAGCCAATTTGAACCACCCTAATGTATATCTATGTTCGATGAACGTGTTTTATATAAATAAAACAAAACCACCCTTAGATATGATACGCGTTTTGTAGAATAACATTTCCCCACAACGATTTGAATCACCGTCGCGAGCACGGGGTAGCTTTTTCGCAAGGGCGGGGGTGCATTGTTCGAATAGCGCACGGGGGTGGATTTCACCCTCCCCCCACCCCGACCGCCCGACAAGGGCGGCAGACGAACTTCCCCTACCCCGAAAAACGCTCCTCTCCGGGAAAATCAATAAGTATACGCGACGGGGTCTACGGCTCCTCGAACCACCCCCGTTAGCAGTAGGGTAGTTTCAACCCCCTCGGTAATTTCGAAAGGGTAGCCGATGCACACGTCACAGATGAAAGTGACAATTTAAAAAAAAAATTTTTGAGGGGTGATTTTGGTTTAGGGGTTGTTTTTTTTAACATTTAATCGTTGGTTTTGGTGAATTGTTTGTTATAAATGACGAATTAGTTGTTATTTGGTTGAATTGGGGTTAGTTTAGAGTTAAATTTTGGGGTTATGCTCGTGGGGGTTGTGTTCGTGGGGGTATCTAGCGGTGAGAGGCGGAACTGAGTCGAGTATCGACCAGTAGGAGGGGCTGTAAATCAATTGTTTGCGGGAGTTATCACATCCATAATTTAAAGGAAGAGTTTGGTGCAAAAACTACTTCTTCTAAACATATAAAGCGTTTATTGTTGTATTAAGTTGTTTATATATAAATAAAATATAAAGAGAACAATATAACATACATCTAGTAAATACTGTGCATAACTAATCTTAGGTTGTTCTAAGAATAAAAAGTCAAATCAAAACATTTAAAAAACGCCGAATAACTATGCTAAACTAAGTATATACAGATAGGGGGTGGTTTTTAAGGGATGTTTATGACTAGCGCCACCTTTTATGACGACTCCTTTCTTTCTCTGCTATTATATAAACAAAGAAGACCAACCAACACTTTTTATAGTAACCACTGGTGTATCCACTGTTTATTTTTCGCGAAAAAACGTTTTTCTTCAGTTGTTTTGTTGCATCCCTTCAGGGGTCATGTCCCATACCAGCAGTATTACCAATATCCTACTGCTGTGACAGGACAATATCCTTGCAAGGACTGTTTTCCAGGACGTAGTGAGCACACGCGAGCGAACCGCCGACTGAACTGTGGGGGCGCACGTACACCCCTACGTACGAAGGGTGCCATGGCAACAGTCTTGCGCGCTGTGTGGCCGCACCCCGTTTTCGGTAATGCACGTTACACGTGTCCGCGGGGGGGTGCTTTTATTGATCTGGCAACAGCCACCCTCTCGACTGTTTCGCGACCCTGTATCGTCGTCTTTGTCTTTCTTACCTTGTTCACTGTGGGGTTGTTCAGGTCCATTCCGCGGTCCCATCGCTTCACTTTCGGGTCTTCGTACCTAAGATAGAAGAAGAAGAAGAGAATTTGATGATTTAGTTTGGTTGAAAAAGAACAAACTCTAAAATTTTGTGTATGCATCGCACCGGTCTCACGTAGTCTGTGAGTTTGATAACGATAACGATAACCTAAGCCGGAGGAAGAAGAAAATTTCATGATATATTTTAGTTGAAAAACAACAAGCTTTAAAATTTTGTGTATGCATCGCACCGATCTCATGTAGTCTGACCTTGATAACAATCCGGCGCGGCGCACAGTGGACGATTTTGCACTTTTAGGCGAACAAAATTAATTCTTTTCTAATGCACTTAAAATCTTCGATAGATAACCGGAAAAATAGTAAAAAAAAAACTAAGCCTCAAGGGGGTTGCTTTTGCGGGGGTTGCAAAATGAATTTGGGTGTTGAAATTTGGAAACCTTGTGAATATGATATTATTATACTTAGGAGTACACAATAAAAATGAAAAAAAATATCTAACTACCAATGGGGTGGTTTTTGAGGGGGTTGAAAATAATACTTGTTTTAAAATTCTGAAACTTTGTGAATGAGCTACTGTTATTCTTGCAAATGCGCAAAAGAGGGAAAAAATCAAAAGTACTTGTGGGGTGGTTTTGAAAGGGGGTTGATTAATAAATTTGCTTTGAAATTTTGTGCATGTGATATAATTATTCCTACAAATGTGCGAGAAAAAGAAAAAAAATCAAGTACTTGTGGGGTGCTTTTGGAAGTGGGTTGATTAATAAATTTGGTTTGAAATTTGTGAAACTTTGTGAATGTTATATAAATTTTCCTGCAAATACGTGCAAAAAGGGAAAAGAATCAAGTATTTGTGGGGTGGTTTTGGAAGGGGGTTGATCAATAAATATGGTTTGAAAATTGTGAAACTTGCAGGAGCGATTTTATTTATTTTTTTTATTTTTTACGGGCCGAATTGTGGCGGTTTGCATATGGAAGACTTTACCATAACAATAACTATTTGTTTTAGATTGCTGCTGCAACACCGCATTGTAGTCGGTTTTGAACTTTAACCCAAACCGAATAATATGTGGCGTGAAAATTTATACATTAAATGAACCCACACATACTACAGTCGGCCGAATTCTGGCAATAGCACTCACTTTCAGAACGTTAAGTTAAATCATGGGTCATGTGTGGTATCATTGCAAAGATATTTTCAAACGAAACAACTTCTGCTGGAAACACTTCTTTCCAAGTCATGCGGTTTACGAAATAAACAATATGATCTCGGGCTATCCTTTGTTGAACAGGTGGCTGTCCTAAGGTGACTTGTTGGCTTTAAGGTTTTGTCATCAGACGCGCTAAATCTTTAGCTATCGATATACTATCACGTCTCTTCACTACTAACAAAATAAAACATGAATACGTGGATTGTTCTTCTGATCACAGCTTATACAGACAACATAACATATTATGGGTTCTTTTGTGAAGCGTATGGTTTAGAAACTTGTTGTTCAAATAAAAGTTGTTTCTATTTAAAATATCTATGCAATGATACCACACACGACCTAGGTTCTCGTTTGAGATTTCAAATCCAAATGCAGTTATGACTACTTCCGGTATGTTCCGGAAATTATAATTGATGCCATAAAATACGTCAGGTAAACCTATGTAATGCCATTTTTTTTTCTGAACCTCTATGGCGTCATATAACAAAGAAAAACATGTATCTGTATTTGTAGAAGCTCTCCAGATGACAAGGGACTCACTTCAACAACAAAAAAACGTTACCGGCAAAAAGTGGCACCTAACTTCAACAAATCCTAAAACTATAACATCGAAGCTCAGCAATAGAGTACTTAATCCAGTCGTACTCCGTCGTACTTTTTTTTATAACCTTATGGTGAAAGTTAATTTTATTAAGCGCTAAAAGAACTCAAATTATTACAGCTTCCATAAAGTAATACGCACCACCACACGTCTCCTCCATTGTAGTTATTCAAAATAATTGACAAAAATTAACGTAAACATGCGCTCACACTGACATACATGAATTTGCGAATGGTTATGCACTTTTGCCACTGAGCGTAAAGTTCAGTTTGTGATGGTGCCACACCCGCGCATTTGAAATTTTGACGACAAACTTGTTAAGAGACTGACCTTCGACTATTTCTCTTAATATTTAGTGCAATTTGAATTACAAATGCGCAACTTCATTTTTCATTTTGTCCAGCTTGCGAAGCAGAATCGACCACCGTGCAAAAGAGTTAAAGAATTCCTTCGATAAACGAAGTCTTTTACCAAATTCAAAATCAAAATATCTATCTACATGATGAATTATAGATCTAAAATCTTTTCACTAGGTATGGGAAAAAGATTAGTATTTCTTCCATAACTATTTCTCCATATATTTTGTACTCTTCGTTATACATACTTTAACTGTGTTGAAAAATAGTACATTTAAAAAAAAATGCTTTTTTATCAAAAATTTAACAAAAATCACTTGTAATAAACAATAGATGCAGTATAATCACTTTTGTGTACGAATATTTGAGATGACAGGAGATGTCAGGTGGTCGTACGAGCGGGCCTAAGTAGAACAACCTGTATAAAGAAGGTGTGAGTTTTAGTCGAAATTAAGGATTTTAAGTCGTTTTGGGATAGGATATTAAACCTAGCATTTTCACCTATCTATAGCCCTGAATAAAACTAACCGACAGACACGTCGGATTTATTAGTCGCCCAATTATAGTTCATCAAGTGAGAAGATGTGCCGGCGTCGGCGACGCGGTTACATCTTCTCATCTCGCGGGCTATAATCGTCGTACTCACCATGAAACGTCGGGTTTGGTCGCTAGAAAGTATATCGAGATCCACGCCCAATTGAACACGGTGACGACCTTCATAACAACGAGCGGTATCAACTGCAAACAAAAGAAAAGAGCTGAAATCGAGTCGAAATTTTAATTTTTTTTCGTCTTTTTTAGTGCGGCGATGGCAGCCGACCCCAGGAACGTCCTGGAGAGCAACGGCGCCACCATACAGCTGGCAAACGGCGGCAGTCATTCCGGATCGTCCGGTAGAAGTACGCCGAACGGAGAGCCCGCCCCTGGAAAATTGTTCGTGGGCGGGCTGAGTTGGCAGACCACGAACGAGAAGCTTCAAGAGTACTTCAGCAAGTATGGGAACGTCACTGATGTCTTGATCATGAAAGACCCAGTAACACAGGTAAGTTTCGTCCATTAACAAAGATTACGTCACGTTAGACAAGTTTAAACATTTTATTCGGTCGAGTAGATAAGCTATAGCGGTTCGGGGACAACTCTACGGGTCTTTTTAATGGAATTTTAAACGAAATTAGGCTTGCGCACGACAAATTTATGTAAATGTAGCGTAACTAAAAAAACTTTCTTTTGTTGACAACATCCGTCCAAGTTTTAAGTTTGATTTTATTTTTAAGGGGTGATTAAACATCTTAAAAGAAGGACATTAACGTAAAAATGTCACAACAAAAGTTGCACAATAGGAGAGCTATTGCTGCTAATTTTTTTTTTATTTTTAAGTGGTGATTAAGCATGTTCAAAATTATCGCCGTGTTATTGAACACAACGTCTCGCTCTACGTATCCATGAATTACCATAATTCACTAGGCCGCGGTCTTGCCGTCGAATTGTCGCCGCAGCTGCCTCAACGCGGTTACGAAGATCATCTAGATCAATTATTTCGTTGGTGTATACCATGGTCTTCATAACGCCCCATAAATAGAAATCAAGGGGATTAAGGTCGGGTGACCGAGGAGGTCATGGAACAGGTCCACCTCGACCAATCCACTTATTTTCAAAATAGTTCCATCAAATGATTTTGCAAAAAAGATATAATCATTTCCAGTCAATCGATTTGGCAACACAAATAAGTTGTCCGTTAAGTCCGGGTAAGAACAGTCCGGGCAAGAACAGTCCGGGTAAGAAAAGTCCGGGTAAGAAAACTCCGGGTAGGAAAAAGTCCGGGTAAGAAAAGTCCGGGTAAGAAAAGTTCGGGTAGGAAAAGTCCAAAAGTCCGGGTAAGAAAAGTCCAGGTAAAAATGGTCCGGGTTAAAATGCGGCGGTGCGCCATCTTGAAGAAACCACATTTGTCAACGTACATTCAAAGGAACTTCCTCCAATAGTTCCATCAAATGATTTTGCAAAAAATAGAGATACCTAATCATTTCCAGTCAATCGATTTGGCAACACAAATGGGCCAAAAGTTGTCCGTTGACAGTCCGGCCCAAACGTTTATCGAAAATCTGTGCTGGAAATGATTACGACGAATAGCATGTGGATTTTCGACAGCCCAGATATGAGTATTATGACAGTTATTTATGCCGTCACGTGTAAACGTTGCTTCATCAGTAGCCAATACAATGGAAGAAAAGTCTGGAATTTCAGCATGTGTTTGTAGAAACCATCGGCAAAATTGTAAACGTAACGGATGATCTTCATGTTGCAAAGCCTGTACTTTTTGTAGGTGGTAAGGATTGATCCTCGCGCAGTGTTCGCCAGACAATTCGATTTGAGACTTGGCGAGATATTTGTCGAGTACTACTAGAAGAATCTACTTCAACAAGATTTAAGATTTGTTCTTCGGAATCCAAAATTCGTCCTGGTCGGCCAGGTCCACCATCCTGACCTTGACATGTTTGCAGTACACCAGTTTCTCGTGCACGGATTACTAGAGCGGTAAATTTTTGTGGAATAGGTGTTGATCTGTTAGGAAACCGCACAGCATACAATCGACTGGCAGCAGCAGAATTCTGTCGTACTTCCCCATAAATTAACAACATGTCCACGTTTTCACTATTGGTGCGAAGGACCATTTTTTCTTTCCTTATTAGAATTTCTTCGGGAGAATTTATGTCAAACCAACCGAGCAGTAACAACTGATGAAACAGCTTGACAGGTGGGAAAAGATAGTGACATCGGCCTACTTAGTAAAAAATCTGATGTGGCCATGGCACATGACTTTATCATACTATATATAAAATTACTAGTTTAGCTGCATGAGATTCTATTTGATCGAGATCGGCCATGTCTGCATTAAAATAAAACTAGTAGAACTAGACTGATATGTCTATTAAAGCTGTTGTGTTCGGATATTGTACTCCGTTGATATCGGGTACACCGTCAAAATGATACTTACGTGTTATTGGGTGTAAAAAGTGTAACAGTGTGCAATATACGAACTCAGCTTATATTGTGTCAAAACATTAGCGTTTGACACTAACTACTGTCATTAGAATCAAAATTTCTGACATATCATGGCTACTAGCTTTAATGCAGTACGACCGATCTCGAAGAAGTAGAATTTGCTCATGCAGCTAAATTGTTAATTGTACCAAAAATGTCATGGTCATAAATTATTCGGAATTTCCTCTTCTTTAATTTATTATTTAACTATTTCGACAAATTTCCAGAAATGGCGACTTATTTGCAAAATCTTTGAAAAATGCTAAGACTAAACCTCCAGTTCCTTTGGACCCTTTTCAACAGAAAGCTTTTCAGCTCTAAGTTTGGTAATGAAACTTCTAAATATGAAGTTTCGTCCCGATACCTTAAGTAGTTTCTCCGGAATCGTCGCCACAAAAAACGGGTACACACACACACACACATCCACACACACACATCCACACACACACATCCACACACACACATCCACACACACACATCCACACACACACAAGACATTTTTTGTACCTTGGTCAAAAATGTTCAGGGGACCCAAAAAGACATATTTCCGATAAAATCTCAAAAAAATTTTTTGGCACGATTACAATACTTTACATACTGCGTATGATAAAGTAAAAATTCAATGATAACTTTTAATCGTTTGAATTTAGATTTACTTTGTACAAGTGGTTGATCAATCGTTTTAGCTCTAATAACCTTTTTTCAAGGTGTTTAATCACCCCCTAAAAAATAAACAAAAAAAAATAACAGTAATATCTCTCTTATTATGCAACGTTTCTTAAGACATTTTTACGTTAATGGCTTTCTTTTAAGATGTTTTATCACCCCTTGAAAATAAAATCACAAGACCGTAAATACCCTGTATATAAAATTAATAGTTTAGCTTCGTGAGATTCTATTTGATCGAGATCGGCTATGTCTGCATTAAAATAAAACTAGTAGAACTAGACAGATCTGTTGATTAAAGCTGCGTTCGGTTATTGTACTGATATGATATGATCGGATATTGTATTGATGTGCTCGTCTTAGGTCGTTTAGGAGGTCTCGTGCTGTGGCAGTACGCTGAGAGGAAAGGGCAACAAATCGGTCTTGATGTTAAGTAGTTGTTCAGTTTCGACCTTGTCCAACTCTTCTAACATATTGGCCAGTCTCCCGAAACCGATTCCATAAACCTGAATAACAGAAGGGGAAACTCGAAGGTCCCTGTTAACATGTCGAATAGAGTGGCCATGCTGAATAAGGGCAACAGCACGAGCAACTTGCACTCCACCAAGATGCCTTATTTTACTTCTAATGACGTTTCTAACCTCAAAGCATGCCAAATTTGATTTGCATTGTATTATTATTTAAAAAGTTAACTGTCGAGACAATATTGAGCAAAATAAACGGCATCAATCTCTTTTTTGTTACAGAGGAGCAGAGGTTTTGGATTTATCACATTCGAGAACCCTGCCAGCGTGGCAGGAGTCCTCAAATGCAACTCACACTCCCTGGACGGGAAGAGGATCGACCCAAAATACGCCACACCAAAAAATAGACCAAAAGGTCCCAACAGAACCAAAAAAATCTTTGTAGGAGGCGTCAGCCAAGACACCACTGTAGAAGAAGTGAAAGCGTACTTCTCAGCTTTCGGAAAAGTTGAAGAAGCAGTTATGCTGATGGACCAGCAGACCAAGAGGCACAGAGGCTTTGGTTTCGTCACTTTTGAGAACGAAGAACCAGTGGAGACGGTGTGTGAGATACACTATCATAATTTGAAAGGGAAGAAAGTTGAGTGCAAAAAGGCTATGCCAAAAGACGCCGTGCAAGCCAATGCTCAGATGCTGGGGAAAAGGATTATCCTGAATGGACTGGGCATGAGGATGGCTGCTCCTTCTGCTGGTGCATTGGCTGCGAACTCTTTGGCAGTTGCTCAAGCTCAAGCCCATGCCCAGGCTGCGGCTGCAGCCGCTGCAGCTGCTCAAGTTCAGAACGCCCAAAGGATTTTTGGAGCTTACCCATCTCTAGCTGGATATAGGTAAGTCGGGATGATTGTTTCTCCAAAATTTTGCATGCAATGCCACATAGCGTAAAATCGAAACATCAAAACAAGCAAATATCATGGCTTTTGCTGCTTTGAAAAATCCTATCGACTAAAGTAGATCTGATGGAGCGTTGTAATTTTCAGTATTAATTACCCAATTCATCTGCGAGATAAGCGTGTTTAGGTATAATTCTTATCTCATCAACTTTGCCTGCAATGACAACGTAAAATCGAAACATCAAAACAAGCAAATATCATGGCTTTTGCTGCTTTGAAAAATCCTACCGACTAAAGTAGATCAGATGGAGCGTTGTAATTTTTCAGTATTAATTAACCAATTCATCTGCAAGATAAACGTGTTTAGAAATAATTTTTATCTCATCAACATTGCCTGCAATGGCACAAAACGTAAAATCGAAACATCAAAACAAGCAAATGTCATGGCTTTTGCTAGTTTGAAAAATCCTACCGACTAAAGTAGATCAGATGGAGCGTTGTAATTTTTCAGTATTAATTACCCAATTCATTTGCGAGATAAGCGTGTTTAGAAATAATTCTTATCTCATCAACTTTGCCTGCAATGACAACGTAAAATCGAAACATCAAAACAAGCAAATATCATGGCTTTTGCTGCTTTGAAAAATCCTACCGAGTAAAGTAGATCAGATGGAGCGTTGTAATTTTCAGAATTAATTACCCAATTCATCTGCAAGATAAACGTGTTTAGAAATAATTTTTATCTCTTCAACTTTGCCTGCAATGGCACAAACCGTAAAATCGAAACATCAAAACAAGCAAATATCATGGCTTTTGCTGCTTTGAAAAATCCTACCGAGTAAAGTAGATCAGATGGAGCGTTGTAATTTTCAATATTAATTACCCAATTCATCTGCAAGATAAACGTGTTTAGAAATAATTTTTATCTCTTCAGCTTTGCCTGCAATGGCACAAACCGTAAAATCGAAACATCAAAACAAGCAAATATCATGGCTTTTGCTGCTTTGAAAAATCCTACCGAGTAAAATAGATCAGATGGAGCGTTGTAATTTTCAGTATTAATTACCCAATTCATCTAAAGATCAACGTGTTTAGTACTAAATTTTATCTCATCAACTTTGCCTGGAATGACAACGTAAAATCGAAACATCAAAACAAGCAAATATCATGGCTTTTGCTACTTTGAAAAATCCTACCGACTAAAGTAGATCAGATGGAGCGTTGTAATTTTCAGTATTAATTACCCAATTCATCTGCGAGATAAACGTGTTTAGTAATAATTTTTATCTCATCAACTTGGCCTGGAATGACAACGTAAAATCGAAACATCAAAACAAGCAAATATCATGGCTTTTGCTGCTTTGAAAAATCCTACCGACTAAAGTAGATCAGATGGAGCGTTGTAATTTTTCAGTATTAATTAACCAATTCATCTGCGAGATAAACGTGTTCAGTAATAATTTTTATCTCACCAACTTTGCCTGCAATGGCACAAAACGTAAAATCGAAACATCAAAACAAGCAAATATCATGGGTTTTGCCGCTTTGAAAAATCCTACCGACTAAAGTAGATCAGATGGAGCGTTGTAATTTTCAGTATTAATTACCCAATTCATCTGCGAGATAAACGTGTTTAGTAATATTTTTTATCTCACCAACTTTGCCTGCAATGGCACAAAACGTAAAATCGAAACATCAAAACAAGCAAATATCATGGGTTTTGCCGCTTTGAAAAATCCTACCGAGTAAAGTAGATCAGATGGAGCGTTGTAATTTTCAGTATTAATTACCCAATTCATCTGCAAGATAAACGTGTTTAGAAATAATTTTTATCTCTTCAACTTTGCCTGCAATGGCACAAACCGTAAAATCGAAACATCAAAACAAGCAAATATCATGGCTTTTGCTGCTTTGAAAAATCCTACCGACTAAAGTAGATCAGATGGAGCGTTGTAATGTTCAGTATTAATTACCCAATTCATTTGCAAGATAAACGTGTTAAGTAGACTAAATGGATGTTATTTTTGTTTTAGGTATGCGCCATACGCAATCCCAACTGTTTCTGCTAGTGCTGCAGCTGCGGCAGCTGCAGTTCCGCAAGGTAACCCCACGACAAATCCAGGGTCCCAGTTGGGAACCCCGCTGACCACAGGCCCGTATCCAGGCTACAGTTTAGCCAACGTGGACATGTCAAGCTTTCAAGGAGTCGACTGGAGCCCCATGTATAGCAATATGGGCAACATGGGCATGTATTAACGCGTTTCTCTTCGGAGAAATGAGAAAACATGGACTTCCAGTTTTACATTTCCAGTATCTCGTAAGTTCGATGGGAAAAAAGAGAATTTGTACATAGAATCTCCTGTTAAGCGGTTTGCATACCCTAAAACTTTACTTCCTATTATTATATTATTATCCTAGAAGCAATAATTTGCGCAATAAGAACTCGTTTTTTCACGTTTTAATGAAAAAGAAATAAAGCAGTATTACGACAGAGGAACTTGTCGGGTGTTAGTACTTAAAAAAGTTGTTTCGTCTCCTGTTTTTCTTTGTTTCGTTTGATTTCTAGGTTAGGTTTTTCGTAGTAATAAGTTCCCTTTTTAAATAGATCTCAAAAAAGTATTATTATACTGCAGCCGATCACTTGCCCGAAGATATTTTTTGCCTAATAAATAAACAAAACAGCAGATCTAGTCTTTACTAAGGAAAAAAGGCCCAGTCTTGCCTTTTCAAACTGCTAAATAGACCACAGCGACCCCTACGAAATTCTAAAAACTAACATTCCAGACGCGTGGGGTTTTTTAAAGTTTTCGTTTTATCTATTGTTTTTTATTTTTGAAAGTGTGATTCGTGGACCAAGTGTCTGTAGTAGCGCGGCAGAAAACGTGACAGAACAGCAGTCCACTGTATAATTTTTAAAGTGTTGATCGACGTGTTGTGGAAAGTTTGTTTTTGTTTGTCATGTTGCAGGTTCGATTATCAAAAAACCGCCTCTTTAGCGACCTTCCAAATCGTTTCTAGAACAAGCCAAAATTTAAATTTTCACTCAAACGCTAACCGTTACCGAGAAAAACGGGATATACGTTTCCCGAAAATAACCTAAAAAAACGCCTCTTTAGCGACCTGCTAAATTCTTTGCAGAACATGCTACAATTTAGATTTTTACTCGGACTCCAACCGTTACCCGGAAAGTCATGTTGCAGGTTCGATTTTCAAAAAACCGCCTCTTTAGCGACCTTTCAAATCGTTTCTAGAACAAGCCAAAATTTAAATTTTTACTCAAACTCTAACCGTTACTGAGGAAAACGGGATATACGTTTCCCGAAAATAACCTCAAAAAACGCCTCTTTAGCGACCTGCTAAATTCTTTGCAGAACATGCAACAATTTAAATTTTTACTCGGACTCCAACCGTTACCCAGAAAAACGGGAAATACGTTTTCCCGAAAACAAACTCAAAAGGCGCCCTTCCAAATTCAAATTCTTACTCAGATAATGAAAAACCAATGACATGACAATTAAAAAACAAGCCGTTATTAAAATAAATAGATAATTAGGTATTAATAATTGCGATTCTCTCGTACGTAGTAACTTATTATTTTAATTTATAACTATTTATATCACCTAGTTAACTCTTAATTTTGTTTTCTTTACTTTAGCGAAAAGCGTTAGTTTTTGAAATAATTAGAAAAGAAAATCGCAATACTGTGATAGATTTTAACGGAGAGTGAAACAAAAGGAAAGCAATTAAAATCGCAGTGGGCTGGTGTGAGATCGTGTCTCGAACTTAGCAAAACGTACGTAATAATAAATAATTTTAACTCAACAACACTCATATACTCAAGACAAAATTTTCAAGAAAGTTTTTTATTATATTAACTGCCGTATGATATGTGTACGCCTGCTCAAAAAAAAACCTTGTGATAACGTAATAGGCAGAGTGTAGCAGAAGTACATAGCGTTGGCTGGGTTTTGTCCCGAAACAATCGCAAATCGATTGTCAGATTCGAACCGAGGACATTCCCAGTCAAGAAAAAAACGGTGTCAATAATTAATATTAATGTCAAAAAAAGAAGGATTTTGCTTCTTCTTTATATGTAAATTTGTTGTCAGAGCAATAAGCGATTGAAGAAACCCTCTATTTTTCTAAGAAAGGAGAACAAGTTTAGTGGAAATCAGTTTTGAAAAATACAAAAAAAAATAAGTTGTTTAAATCTTGTATATATACAAAGAGGGTTGTTCATAAAGTAACTAAAATTAATCCTACACCTATACATATTATTGTGACGATAATGTTATATACTATCTATAATTAATACCTAAACAGTATGTACGGAAAAATTTTCAAAACTGTAAACGCGTTTAGTGTACTTAATAAGATGACTTGTATTATTTTATGATGATAACTATTATTATAACGTAGCGGAAAATGATTAGTATCTAGTGTTTTTTGTAGTATGTATGGTTACTCTGTGTGTAGACTAGGCACTGTAGTCGTATTAAAATAAACTAGTTTCATAAACGTAGTGTGCTGTGCTTGATAATCCGAAACCCAAAACTCTCTCCCAGCTATATCTACGTATCTCCTATACTATAACTAAAGTACCAAAAAACAAATAACGATCGAACCTACACAAACTTAACCTAATTCCGAGTTAGTTTGAGAAAAGATCGAAATTTCGCTTCTATAGCGACTTTCCGAATCAATTATAGATGTGAATAAACTTTGAGTTTTAGTTTTTCGTCTATTGGTTACAGAGAAAAACGAGAATTGAAAAACGTAGAAAAAATTAAAATTTCGCTTCTTTAGCGACTTTCCTGAACAACTCCAGATGGTAATAAACTCAATTTTTTTATTTTTCAGTCAACGGTTACCGAGAAAAACGGGAAAAACAAAAAAAAAGTTAGGTTAAGTTTGTGTGGGTTAAAAATTCTATTTATTAATAACCTAGTCGTGTAATAATCACACAGCTTCCTGTGATATAGTAAAACACTGGTAATTGCACGATCTAATAAGTGTCTATAGTAGATTGGTTCCGTGCCTTACCCGCTAGATGGCGGGAAAAGACAATACACGCACGACGACGAAGTAAAATTAAAAAGAAAACAAGACGACGCGGATCGCCCAAGTGCTGATTTAGAAACAAACAAAAAATTCGTAAGGTAAGTAGCAGCGTTCTGTAGACTATGGCCTATATATTTTGGATGTGTATGCTAATATAATTGTAGATAATTTTTCGTACTAACTAGATCTACTACACTAATCGACAGAAACATGGACAAAGCTTTGTGTCTGTTTTTGGTTGACCCTCAGTGTATTTCAAAATCCAACGCGCTGTGAAAATAAAAAATAATCTCCAACTATTGAAAACAAAATCGGTTTAAAAACATTGCTAGAAAGATAAGGAGACACTTCAAACCCTGTGAGATTTTTCAAACTATCGAAAGTGTTTCCCTATTTTTTAGCACTATTATAATACAGGTGGTCCCAAAACTCAACTCATAGTTTTGGGTCAGCCTTTATACAGGGTGAGTTATTAGTATCCCGGCGGTCGATAGTCATCAAATCGTTTGAGAAAGAAAAAAAATGTTTTATACAAGAGTCATTAGTTTCTATAACGTAAAATTATTTTCATTTATACAGGGTGTTGTATTTACGTGTGACGGAAAGTCAGAACATTTTTTTAAATGGATAGTGTATAGTGTATCTAATATCTTTGGATACTATCATCTACGTACTGGCTTTGACTATTGTCTCACATAGTTTAAAGGCAAAATCGGCAAAAGTGTCGTTTTTATATAGTTTTTAAAAAGACCCTGCAACGGGCATATTTTTGAAAAACAGTTGAATATCTCTGGAACTATTAACGCTGTGACTTAGCACCATACACGTTTGAATAAACAAATTTAGTAGTATTCATAATAGAAAATGGCGAGTCAAACAACTTTTGTATAAAAGTTTTTTTTCTTTCTCAAACGATTTATTAACTATGGACTGCCGGGATACTAATAACTCACCCTGTATATAAAAAGAATTAATTGACCAAAGATTTATTTATGTATTTAAATATTACTTGCTGAGTGTAGAACGCATTTATAGAGAAGCATCTTTAGTATTGAGATAACCTAAAAAGTATGTAGTTGCAATATTTGTAGCTAAAAGTTAGTAATTTACTAAACGTAGAGAAAGAAAACATCAAAACGACTGACATGGAAATATTGTAGAACGATTTTCAGCGGCGTGTCTGCCTTAAAAACTCGTTGTCTTCCCTGTATTTTTGTTTTGTCGACAAGATATTTGACATTCCGAAAAAGACCCCTAGAAAATAGTGTTCGAAAATGTTATCAAAAAATTGAATATAATATTCACATATCTCATCAAGGTGGTATATAATAATACATAACTGTATTTAAGATAATAATAATTAATAACATGTAGATTATTTTCAATAAATTATATACTAATCTTTTTTAAAGTTAGTTGAAATGTTGGTTGTATTTTTTTCTACAAATATGAAATATTATAGGCACTACAGCGTATAAAGTGTGAACTGAGATACCTACAGGCCTTTTAAGTACAAATAAAAACTTATTAAAATGTACCTTTGTTTTATTTTTAACAATAGTTAGTTGGTTTATTTTTATTACTAGCTTAAGGTGTAATGTTTAAATGCCTATTTGGTGAATATACGGCCAAGTGTCTAGCCGAGCGTACATGCAAAAAATCTGATGTGGCCTGGCACATGACTTTATCATACTATATATAAAATTAATAGTTTAGCTGCATGAGACTCTATTTGATCGAGATCGGCCATGCCTGCATTAAAATAAAACTACTAGAACTAGACAGATATGTCGATTAAAGCTGCGTTCGGATATTGTACTCCGTTGACACCGGGTACACCGTCCAAATGACATAAAAAGTGTAATGCAATATGCGAACGCAGCTTATATTGATAGATGTTATTGTCAAAACATTAGCGTTTGACACCAAGACTACCTACTGTCATTAGAATAAAAAAATCTGACAAATCCTGGCTACTAGTTTTCATGCAGTACGACCGATCTCTTAGAAATAGAATTTGCTCATGCAGCTAAACTATTGATTGTACTCTTCCTCCATGGATTGTACCAAAAAATGTCATGGTGATAAATTATTCAGAATTTCCTCATCTTTAATTTATTATTTAACTATTTCGACAAAATTCCAGAAATGGCGGCTTATTTGCAAAATCTTTCAAAAATGCTAAGACTAAACCTCCTGTTCCTTTGGACCCTCTTTAACAGAAAGCTTTTCAGCTCTAAGTTTGGTTATGAAACTTCTAAATATGAAGTTTCGTCCCGATACCTTTAGTAGTTTCTCCGGAATCGTCGCCACAAAAAACGGGTACACTCACACACAGACATTTTTTTTAACCTTGGTCAAAAATGTTCAGGGGACCAAAAAAACATATTTCCGCTAAAATCTCAAAAATTTTTTTTGCATGATTACAATACTTTACATACTGCGTATGATAAAGTAAAAAGTTTAGCGTGATAGTTTACAGCCTAGGGACCTATACGCTCTTATCTTATTGGGAGGAATTACAATCCGTGGTGTGAAAATAACATAAAATATTATAAAACACAAAGATTTTGTGGAAATATCCTTGTTACGTTCGTTGAACTGACGCTTACCGCACAATGTTACAGCTGTCTGATGTAACGTGTGTTGTTCTTGATTAGTTGGTAAAAAAATAGCAGAAATAATTAGTGACATTCCCGGAGTATATCGTGATTGAAAGGAGTCGAAACGAATCAGCAGATTTTCAAATAGAACTAATATGACAAGCATTGAATCGCTTGGAATTAGAGCCGCCTCTGCCTGATAACGTATCCACAGTCCACACCGGTAAAAAAGTAATGTCGGTTGAAGATTATTACAACGTTGAAGTGGATGACGTTTAATTATCATCTTTTGAACTTTGTTGCTGTGTCTTCTGCTATTTCACAAGTTGTAGTGTGTAAAACGTACAAATCAAATGCGGAATTGGCCGAAAGTGGCAACCGTGACTTAGGATTTCAAATCGTGGTTTCTTGTGAGAATTTTGAACAAACTTTTATTCCGATTTGCCCATTTGTTCAAAAGGATATGAAATGAATAGCGGAATTATCCTTGCCATGCGCATAAGAACAGGTGTAGACGGAATTGAAAAGTTATGCGCATTCAGGGACCTTCCTGTATTATCTAGAGAAGTACGTACGGATTTTACGATAGGTTCGAAACTTTTTTTGTTCTAAACATTTTTTAACCGAATTTTGTACCTAAAAGTGATAATTTCTGTTCAAATGTGCGCCATTTTATTTTGTTTTAAAGCGGAATTTTCTAATTTCCGTACGTACTTCCCGAGATAATCTTATATAGAATCAATTCTTTTTTTGTTTTAATGGCTAAGTGAAAAACTGCGTGCGAAATATTTCCGGCCGTACAACCCTCTCCGCCGGAAGAGTTTTCCTTTGATGTCCTCTAACGCTGCTATTTTTTATTTATTTTTGTTTTTTTTTTATTGCGAATATTCCTCAAAATATGAACAATAAGGGGCTTTAAAGATATTTTGTAATTCATTTACTATATTGTAAAAAATATACCTACAAAATCGGCTATTTTTTCTCGCGCTAGAGTGGCATTACCCCTTAAATAGAAAACAGAGAACTTCACTTACGTCTGGATGTTTGACATAGTAAGCTGGAGATAGCTTGTCCTTAAAGAATGGGTATCTCTAAAAATAAACAAAAAAAAGGTAAGTAACATAAATTTTTAAATAAATAAATAAGAAAAACTTACTGGATCGAAACCTTTACTTAAACCCTTTCCCATTACGGAGTTTGCTGAATATCCAGATGCACGAAAATTTTATATTTACTGTTATTTTTGACGAAAAAATTTAGAACGATGATATCCGAAAATTATTTTGATGATTATGACATATTTACACAATTTACTTCAATATCCTAGATACCAAATTGACACAATCTTGATCTTACTGAAGGTATTGATTTCTCTATTACAATTACAAATAACGTGCAAAAAGTCCCCATCGATACCGTGTCTGGTAGGGTGGTTCAAAAATGCATTGCAAAAATTTTTGTGATGATAGAAGGCAACGATCTCCCAAATCGTTTCCAAATCCAAAAAAAGTGGACACGTATTTATTTTTTCTTCAAAATTTTGATTTTTAATGGTGCCTATCGATGCATCAAATTTACATAAGAAAATGCATGGGAAAAAGACATTTTTTGGTATTTTTCGAATAATTCTTCGGGGTTTGGGAAAACTTAAGATTAAAGTTATACTACTTGTAGAGGACTTTCCAATGAAGAATTTGAGCTATTGTATATATGGCTTTGACGCCCCCAACCCACCCCCATAGTGCCCTGAAAACTACGCTTAAATGAAAAATGTACATTCTTCAGAAAATTTTTCGTTCTAATCACTTCATTCTCTTTTTTCTCATAGAAATCATTACTATAAGTCTAGTTGAATGTTTATAAACATTTGTCAGGTAATTTCCATTTGTTTAAACAAATTCCATTTGTTTAAATAATTCGCTTTTCTCGAAACTCCGTCGGACATCTGTTTTCTGAGTTCGAAATGGCAGTTTATTATTTTAGAGTGACTTTATTCATTAAACAAATTCTTCCTATTGTTTAAACTATCAATGATTATTAATTTTCAACTGTTGTTCTAATTATGGTAGAAGTCAGGTTTTTTGTGAAATTTACACAAATTTCATGTTTGAGGTATCTTGCCTATGTTATTAGCTAATAAACCCATATTTGTTTTTTTTGCAATTCTCCTAACATTCATTTTTTTAGATCGGTCTGGTCAACTGTTATTGTCAAGTGACATCATATATATTTTGGGATAATTTCCATTGTTTAAATTATAAAATATTATTCAAATTCATAATGGTGATATACAGGTGGTATGTAAATTTTAAAATAAATTAAATATTACAGCGACAACCTGGATTTGAACCAGGGACCTGGGACCTGGTTCAAATCATTATTAAGTAAAATATTATTCGTTTTCAATATCATTTATTCGAAAAAATTGAATTTATTTAAAATCCTTTTTTCGGGAAATTGGGGAGTTACATTTCTTTTAAAAATATTAAATTTTCTGCCATAATTAAAAAAAAGATGAAAATGAATCATAATGTATTGTTTAAACAATAGGAGGATTTTTTTAAATGAATGTCACTCTAAGATAATAAACTGCCATTTCGAACTCAGAAAACAGAATTCAGACGGATTTTCGAGAAAAACGAATTATTTAAACACCTAAAAATTTGTTTAAAGAAATTGAAATTAAGTGACAAATGTTTATAGGCACCCCACTAGACTTATAATAATGACTTCTATGAGAAAAAAGGCGAATGAAATAATTAGAAGCGTCAATTTTCTGAATCATCTACATTTCATTTAAGGGTAGTTTTCAGGGCACTGTGGGGGTGGGTTGGGGGCATCACATCCATATGTATGATAGGTCAAATTCTTCCTTGGAGAGTCCTCTACAAGTACTATAACTTTAGTCTTAAGTTTTCCCAAACCCCGAACAATTATTCGAAAAATACCAAAAATTGTCCTTTTCCCATGCATTTTTTTATGTAAATTTGAGGCCTCGACAGGCACCATTAAGAATCAAAATTTCAAAAAAAATAATACGTGTCCACCTTTTTTGGATTTGGAAACGATTTGGGGGATCGTTGCTTTCTAAACAAAAATAGCCAATTTGAACCACCCTAAAGTGTCTGGGTTGCGAGTTATTCACGGTCAGGGACCGAAGTTGTTTTTTAACGATATCTTGTTTTCTATTGATCTGACGACAATGGAGGTTATTACAAAACTTTTAGATCTTTTAATTCTCTACAAAAAAATGTCTATGCATCATTTCAGTACGAGTTGGTGTTTTCAAGTTATACGACGAAAATGACATAGTGGAGTATATAGTTAAAAAGGTGACTCGGAAGATTACAAATAAAATTCTTAATAACAAATTAATAAACAATATAAAAGCGACAATATTAGTAGAAATTCACCCAATTATCGTGGAGGATGTTTAAAACCAAAAATACAGAGTAAGAAAATCACAAAATTAAGTATATTCTAGAATCGATAAACATATACAGGGTCTCCCACGACGAGCTGCCATTCGAAGTATATGGAGAACCAAATGAAATGAGAGATTGAAAATTTGTGGACTTATATTGTTGGACACGATCGTCTCAACTAAAATATTTTGAGTTTTCGGTTACTTCCGGTTGCACCGGAAATGATGTCAACTTTTATATTTCAACTGGAACACTCTGTATTTTATCGCATTTTTAAATCTTCATTAAATTTTAGATCAATTTTGTGTTACATTCCCTATACCTAACATGTGCCATTTTTGAGATATTAATTTTTTTCATTAAAAAATGACAGCTGCATGGTTATTTTCAATTACTTATAAATTATCCCCTGTGGCCGTTGGAAGAAAGTTGTCCCGCAAAATTGTTGTCAAGGTAAGATATTATCGACACATCGGTAGAATTCTTCTAAAAGTTATACAGAGTGTTCAAATTATCAGATCAAAGTTGGATTCGAGAAAAGTACTAAAAGTCGATACTTTTCAAATGGCAACCCTAACATATGAATACATTTCTCAATTCTATGGAAAATGTTAGATCAATTTTGTGTACAATGTCCTATACCTGAAATATACCTACTGAATCGATTTTTAAACATCACAGTAGAAATTGCAAACATTTCCAAATCTAGATTGCGTTTGAAAATAACTGAACAATTTGGAATAAACAGAACTTTATTAAACAAGCTTTTTAGGTCATTTTTCATTATAATTAATTTAGTATTTATAAAATTATAAGACTACAATAAAACACAATATTAAAAATAAAACAAACTCGTAAAATAAATTAAAAAAATAACTTCTTAATTCTATTTCAGTAACTGTTAAAAAGACGTTGCAATTTTCTGCTAAACATGTTTCAATGCTTTTTAACATATTATTGTTGATGGCGTCCTTATCAGTTATTTGGTCCTCAATAATTGGGTGGTTTCAAATGGACGGTGCTCCAGCGCACACAACTGTTGCAGTAAGAGGCTTGCTTAACGAGATGTTCGACGATCGGTGGATTGTGCTTAATAGGCCATACAAATATCCACCGCGTTCCCCCGACTTGACGCCAATGGATTTTTTCAGGAGACGGAAGGTTAGGATTGGAAAAGATGAGTCAAGTGAATTAATAAACAGCGTAGGGGTACCACAAGGTTCTGTTCTAGGACCAGTTTTATTTAATTTGTACATAAATGATGTTGTTTCACTAGTTAAATCTTTTGATATGCACCTATTTGCAGACGATACACAAATATTAATTGCAGGAGATAACTTACCAGATGTAATCGCGAGATTGAACTCTCAACTGGTTTCGATATCAAATTAGTATACAGAAAATAAGTTATGTTTGAATGTACTGAAAACAAAAGCTATGATATTGGGAAATAGAAATTCAGTAAACCCTACACCAGAAATAGTTATCGATAACACAGTTGTTGAGATAGTGGACGAATTTAAATATCTAGGTGTCATTTTAGACAATACCATGAAGTTTACAAGTAATATGGAGTATATAGTTAAAAAGGTGACCCGAAAGATTAGCTACTTAGGAAGAATATCTAATAAACTAACATTAAAAGCTAGAATATCTTTGTACCATACGATTATAGAACCATATTTTAACTATTGCAGCAGTATATTAATTTTGTGTACAGACAAAGACATTAAAGAGATTCAAGTACAACAAAATCGAGCACTCAGAATTTTATTACAAAGCTCCAGGTTAACCAGTATCGAGTCAATGTTGAATAAATTAAATTTCTTGAATGTTAAACAAGGAACGATATATCAGGCACTCACCTTGGTATATAAATGTATAAATAATAAACTCCCAAATTATATGAGTAATTATTTGACATACAATAGTCAGCAGCATGAATACAATAGTTTGCAAAAGGACCACTTCAGATTACCAAAATATACAAAAAGCAGTACGCAAAATTCATTTTATTATAAAGCACTGAAGATATTTAACAGCCGACCAAGTGATATAAAAAACAGTAGTTCGCTGTCTTTTTAAAACATCATGTCGGGTTTATGTATTGGCTAATTTTAAGTAGTTGACAAGTTTAGTACTTAGGAAACCAAATTTATTGTGATTATTAGTTTGTTTTAACTAAATAAACATCATTATTATTATTATTATTAATCGTTTTCATCAAACAAGCAATAAATATTCTTAATAGCAAATAAATAAACTATATAAAAACAACAACATTAGTAAAAATTCACTCAATTGAGTGAATTATCGATTTAATTGTTTAAAACCATAGTCGAGAATGAATTTTCAGAATGTTTTCAGACGTGAAAGCGCCGTACTTAAATGACGCATAGTAATTTTTTGTAGAGAATTATAAGATTTAGAAGTTTTCTGATAACGTTCATTGTCGTCCGAGCAATATTTTGTTAAAAAAAACCCAATTCGATCATCACAGGCCAACTTTTTGCACGAACCAAACATCCGACCGTCATCTATCGGCTGACAAGTGCGCTATAACTGAATTATAGGTTAGGAGGAAATCGATAGATGGCGCCACCGCGATAAACGAGATTTCAAATAAATTGTTTACAAAACGTAATTTTTATAAATAAAACCGGTCAACGTTAATCAATACGCAATAGTCATAAACATATCCATTTACACTTCAATTTTGATCAACGGTGTCACAAATAAACAGGCTTTCCAATTAGAAACGTGGGTGTTTTGACAGTTGTTGAACAATCTGTCATCATCACAAAGTGTTAATCCAAATTTGTCTCTAAACATGACTGCGATAAATCCAGAAAACCCCGATAAGGACGAGGATATTTTCGGCCTAGGATGTGCTCTGGAACTATTCTCAGAACACGAAGAAGTAATATCCATGATAAATAACCTCAAAAACGTCATCAACCAACAACAAAGTCTTATAGAGAGGTCAGAAGAACGCTTCTTAGATATCCTTAAACAATACCACGAACAACCGCACTTACTAGACGCGCATTTAGACGAAATCCTAGAGAAGATGATAGTGATTATCCGAGCACCGGAGTCTACGTTACGATTAAAACACGAGGTCTTCAAATATATGTTTATCGTCATCAACGTTCGAGGTTATAAAGTCATCGTTAGGCATCTTCCGCACGAGGTAGCTGATTTCGAGCCAGTTTTGCAATTGTTGGAAGCACAAGATCCCGAAGATTCGGAAACTTGGACGACACGATACGTTTTGCTGTTGTGGTTATCGATAATTGTGATGATTCCGTTTCATATGTGTCGGTTAGATGGATTTACGGAGTCCGAGTCTGATACAAAAACTGTGATGACGCGTGTGTTGGATGTCTGTAAGATGTATGCGATTGTTAGTGACAAATGTCGAGACGCAGCGGCTTATTTAGCGTCAAAATATTTAACTAGGTGAGTTATTTTGGAGTATTTTTGGTTGTAAACCTTCTTTCTTGATAACTGAGGAAACTCTAGTTAATATCATCAACTTTCTATTGTTTATTAGGTTGACATTTCTAATTTTAATAGGAAGTTTGACGAAAACGATTCTAGAATTTTAGATCTGTGATTTTTAACTCCATGTCTATTGTTTTAAACATTCTGTCTCGATAATTGAGTGAATTTCTAGTGATTATATCGATCTTCTATTGTTTTTTTAATAGATTAATAATAGAAAATGAGCAAATATGCTATTAAGAATTTTTTCTTAGTAGCTTAAGGGGTAATGCCACTCTAGAAATTTTGGAAATATCAAAAAAAAAATTTTAACTTAAATAATGTCTTGAGATCTTAGAAATAAGGTACAATACGTTTCATATTGGAAAAAGATTTTTAAATGCTTATTTGATGAACCAAACGGCCAAGCGTCTATCCGAGCGTACATGCAAAAAGTTCAGCGTGGTAGTTTACAGCCTGGAGACCTATACGTTCTTATCTTATTTGGAGGAATTACATGCGTGGTGTGAAATATAACATAAAATATTATAAAACACAAAGATTTTGTGGAAATATCCTCGGTACATTCGTTGAACTGACGCTAGCCACACAATGTTACAGCTGTCTGATGTAACGTGTGTTGTTCTTGATTAGTTGGTAAAAAAATAGCAGAAATATTTAGTGACATTCCCGGAGTATATCGTGATCGAAAGGAGTCAAAAGGAAGCAGCAGATTTTCAGATAGAACTAATATGACAAGCATTGAATCGTTTGGAACTAGAGTTGCCTCTGCCTGATACGTATCCACAGTCCACACCGGTAAAAAAAGTAATGTCGGTTGAAGATTATTACAACGTTGAAGTGGATGACGTTTAATTATCATCTTTTGAACTTTGTTGTTGTGTTTTCTGCTATTTCACAAGTTATAGTGTGTAAAACGTGCAAATCAAATGCGAAATTGGCCGAAAGTGGCAACCGTGACTTAGGATTTCAAATCGTGGTTTCTTGTGAGAATTTTGAACAAACTTTCATTCCGAGTTGCCGATTTGTTCAAAATGGATATGAAATGAATAGCGGAATTATCCTTGTCATGCGCATAAGAATAGGTGTGTAGCTGTAATTGAAAAGTTTTGCGCATTCAAGGACCTTCCTCGTCAGATTTTTCACTCATTTTTCGATATAGTTGTTCGCGCCATTTTTCTGGAAACAGAAGCATTGTCAACAAAGTATGCAGAATGCAGCAGAAGAAGAGAGGGCTAAAAGTCAATTGAAAATAGTAAAAAAAGAAATAAGGCGTAACTGTCTCGGACGATGGAACATAGAGAAAACATAGCTTTTCTTCTCTGTATCGGTGGCGCTTAACAGCTGGAGAAATGTTGCTGATATTCTCATAAAATGTAAATACTTACTGCAAACCTTGCAAATTCTAGAATAAGAAAAGGAAATAAGAAAAGGAATGCATAGATCACATGAAAAAACTAATGGCACTCGTCCCCGCCATTTGACAAAAACCAGTTAGGGCCTCGAAGAAAAAGGGAAGTTAACCCAGAAGCCTATAAATGAGCTTTCAATTTATGATGGATTAGCCATTTGTCATAATCGTCATTCAATTGATAAATAAAGAAAATAAATCTGGGCGACACTGTATTATGATACAGTGTATTCTGACCGATGAAATGCCGCCTGGTGATTTCATTTTCACTTTCAAGTGGCAAAGTAATTGTGGATATTGCAGCAAGTATAGCTATATGTGTTGTCAATGATGCATTATCCAGCCTTATGAAGATATGGAGGTATTATGTTCGAGCATCGAGCCAAACTGCAATAATATCTGCGCGAAGGCTGACGCACGGCGCATCATGTTTTCAGAGCCATCCCTGACTGGTGCTGCAAAACAGGCCCGCCTGTTGTCAAAATCAAGCAGAAAGAAACAAGAGGAGGAAAATGTTAATTTGAAAAGATAATTATATGGTCCAGGCTTCGCCGACTATAGTAAAATATAACAATTCTATACATCAAAGTTACACAATACTTTAAACGGTGTTTTCTCAAAACCGCATTTTTCAAACTGGCCGGTACGATAACTTCAACTGATCTTCGTCTATTCACTTGAAATTTTATATGCAGCTTCAGAACAATATTAGCTAGAGAAGTACGTACGGATTTTACGATAAGTTCGAAACTTTTTTTTACTATAAACAATTTTTAACCTAATTTTGTACCTAAAAGTGATATTTTGTGTTCAAACGTGCGCCATTTTGTTTTAAAGCGGAATTTTCTAATTTCCGTTCGTACTTCCCGAGATTATCTTATATAGAATCAATTATGTTTTGTTTCTATGGCTAAGTGAAAAACTGTGTGCAAAATCTTTCCGGCCGTACAACCCTATCCGCCGGAAGAGGTTTCCTTTGATGTGCTCTAACCAGGGCTGTGGAGTTGGTAAAAAATCTGTCGACTCCGACTCCAGATAATTTTGGTAGTCCGACTCCGACTCCAACTCCGACTCCAGCAAAATTCTATTTGTTTCCAGCGAATTTAATGGCAAAAAAAAATTAAATCTGACATAATCTAATTGTAAATAAAATCAAAAAGGCCTGTTGATCGGACCACAAAATTGTGGCCATATTTAAAAAGGACGCTTTTTTATATATTCAGAATATCTCTGAAATCATTAGAACTTCAACTTTTCTCATTATAGAGCACATAATTCTGAACTAGTTTGTCACTTGAACCGATGTTCTATCTTTAATAATAACAAAAGTATAGTACAACAAAACCACTGTATAGTACAAAATAAAATTTATTTCAATGAATACAACATTAAGTGCAAAATAAGCTGAAAATAATCTCAACTCTTACTTCTGTTAGTGGTAGTGACGTCACAATTCTGGCTGCAATGAGTATGACTTGCATACATGGATATTCCGACATTCAACTTAAGGCTCCGTTTTAAAAACATCGCAACTTCCAAACGAAATATTACGTTGCGATGTTTTTTTTTGCTGGGAGTGGTCTGCCTGGCCCCCACCAACGTCAACCAGGCCACAGTTTTATGATAAGGGAAGTTGGGGGGTTTAGAGGAAGCAGCAAAGGCGGAGCATAGTGGAGCATAGTCGACGCGAGTACATTCGAAGGGGAAGTACTCAGCCAGTTTGTCGCCGCGCGTCGGCGCTTTCGCTTTCGCTCAAGTTACAATGTATTAGTGTTCTCCCTCATCACGGTCGCATATGCATCTCGGACTGCATACAGCTGGCTGGCGGCCGCCAGGCGGTAAAAGAAAATATATTGATTTAAGTTAGAGAGAGCGCGCTTGCTATTATAATATTTAATCTTTTTAACAGGGTGACATACATACTGTATAGTAAATTGACAAAAATGTATTAACTCATGATAACTCATCGGTGAATTATGGACTTCAATTTAGAAAGGAATTAATTAAAATCGAGCAATGAGGACCCAATACATCTATAAACATGCTGGATATCGAACGAACGCACGGCAGTGACACACGACAAAAGTTAAAAAAAATAATCTGATGCGTTCAGGCACATTACTTTATCATACCATATATAAAATTAATAGTTTAGCTGCATGAGATTCTATTTGATCGAGATCGGCCATGTCTGCATTAAAATAAAACTACTGTCTACTGGAACTAGACGGATATTTTGATTATATTGACAGTAGGTATTGTCAAAACATCAGAGTTTGACACTACCTACTGTCATTAGAATCACAATATCTGACAAATCCTGGCTAACTAGTTTTAATGCAGCGATCTCGATAAAATAGAATTTGCTCATGCAGCTAAACTATTCATTTTACCAAAAAAATGCCATAGTCATAAATTGTTCAGAATTTCCTGAACTTTAATTTATTATTTAACTATTTCGACAAATTTCCAGAAATGGCATATTTGCAAAATCTTTCAAAAATGCTATAAGGCTAAACCTCCAGTTTCTTTGGATCCTTTTCAACAGAAAGCTTTTCAGCTCTAAGTTTGGTTATGAAACTTCTAAATATGAAGTTTCGTCCCGATACCTTAGTAGTTTCTCCGGAATCGTCGCCACAAAAAAAGCACACACACATACACAGAATTTTTTTTACCTGGGTCAAAGTGTTCAAGGGGTCCAAAAAGACATTTCCGCTAAAACCTCAAAAATTTTGTTTAGCACGATTACAATACTTTACATACTAGGTACGTATGATAAAGTAAAATCATAGTACATAGTCCAAAGTTCCCCAAACCATTTATATAAATCCCAAATATTTTGTCACCTACAAGTTCGCTATATTTTATAAACGTTTTGGGCGCCATGAATGCAAGATTCATGAATGAAAACAAATTCTGGCATTGGCTATATTCAATTCCCGCTGTAATACTGCCCAATACAGTCGCTGAACTAATATCCATTAGAGCCGACCCAAGTTCGTCACTGCTAATTGTCTCTTCCTGTCCAGAAAACCGACATTTTAAATAAAATGTTCATTTGAGTCCTGTTCTGGTCTCTTTGTCTCATTTGTAATTAAATAATTACAATGTTGTTCTTTTAGATTATCTATGCATATATTTTAACTTAGGTGGTACGTAGTCGTCTTTTATTAATTCGTCTAAAGGACAGACGCGGATGTTTAGGTATTTTGCCACGACTTCTACCCATTATTAAACAAATGTACCTAACACCTAGCAGGTATAACTACACTAAGTATAATATCATACAGTATATGACTTTTATCGTGTGTTAAATTTGTAAACCGTGCGTATAAATGTGAAATACGAGAACTCTGTTCTCCCGATTCAATATACGCTACGGTCATCACTTGTGAACAGTCTAATCTAAAAATAGCAGTAGGCGTGGCGTAGTTATAGGCGGTGTTTAAAACTCCTAACGTCTGCTGTCTACACCGGACCCGTAATATAGGCAAATTACATACATTTCTGGCAATTACGCTTTGTTATCGCAATTATAATGTTTAGATTAAAATTGTACTTAAATAAAAAATCTATTTTTGTATCATGAGTTGGGCTAAATGTTTTATATTTGAAAAAAACCAAAGATGTAGAAGTAAAATTGATTTTTACCTTTAAAAAAATTTTTTTTCATCCAGCCCAACTCGTTATTTGTCTAAGAAGTTACATAAAAAATTTCATAAACTTTGAACAATAAATAACGCTTTCATTTGCAAACGTGTTTTAGGAATGGTAGAACTGGGTCTTAAGGTAGAGTTTAAATCGGAAATGCAGTTATAATTTTTAATCGGCTATTATACATTATATTATGCATGTTTAATCTTATGCATTAAAAATTACGTTAGAGTGAAGTTTGTACTTTTGCTAATAATAAAAATATATCTGGCTCAATTCTATCAAGTGTAGGTGACGAAGTCTGCGAATATCGTGGTTTTGAGTTGATCGCAAGAAGACTACGACATAGCCACCAATAATCTTAAAAGCCGTAACCTACACTCGACAAAATCAGTAACAATTTAAAATCTCTACATATTTTGTTAAATACAAAGGTATGTGATTATACCATAATATTGTATAATCAACGGTGATACTTTTGATAAATTTGTTCATGTGCCAAAAAAAAGAATCAATTTCGGTTAAACGTTTAAAGTTATCAAACATTAAAGCTAAAATTGCAAAGTTTTCCTAGTAAAGCATTATCTTTTACAAACATTCAGATATTGGGACAAATAAAAATAAAAAAAATGTTGAGAGTTGATGTTGTTGGTACCATCACGTTGTTTCTTCTGGTACAAAAGCTGTAGGAAACTGTTTTTTCTTTTTAAAATTGCAAGGGAATATCATTAAAATACTTTTTGTAATATTTAATGAATTGTTCGGCTGTTCTTTGTGTCTGAACGTAATTTTGATGAATAAGGAAAACCACACGTTGACGCTTCACTTTGGAAAGATCTAATTCGTCTATAAGTATGCATCGAAGTCCGATTCTTTTATTTGTAGATAATCTAGCTATCATAATTAACATATTGAAGTTGGTTATTGGAAATGGGAAATACATAAACTATATATGCGACGCGACAGCGACTCACAATAATCATTTTGCTAATCATCACTCACCACCGACCTGTGTGTTTTGTAGTTAAACTATATCTACTTTGTAAAAGACCTAATGATGTTTAGTTAATCGTTTACTATCTATTGAGGCAACGGCCATCTCGCATGTATTTTTCTACATTATTTAAACATGGACCCGGAGTCGGAGTCGGTACATGTTTTCCGACTCCGACTCCTCTGAAATTTGTCTGAACTCCGACTCCGACTCCACAGCGCTGGCTCTAACGCTGCTATTTTTTATTTATTCTGAATATTCCTCAAAATATGAACAATAAAATTCTTTAAAGAGATTTTGTAATTCATTTACTATATTTTAAAAATATACCTACAAAATCGGCTATTTTTTCTCGCGCTAGAGTGGCATTACCCCTTAACGAGATATCTTACATGTTTCATCAACTTATTGCTGTAATTTTTTTTTAACATGTTCAATTTCGTCTAGGAATGACGTCAAGGAGCAACACTTAAAAACATACTTTGACTGGGCGATTCAATTAAGTACTAACCCATCGAGCTCTATTTTCATCAAATACGGCACGCTCTCTTCAGTAGCTATGATAATAAAACACGGAAAACGCGATGACATGTTGCCGCATGCTAGACTTTTACTAAACTGGATCATCGGCTCTGAATTCAAGAACAATCCGGGCAGCAACGTTCAGAAGTTGGTATACAAGATCATCCAGCGAATCGGTAATACTTGCAAAATATTTTTTGCTCAACGCAAGAAGTGATTTAATTTCTTTTTTACTCGAAAGGTTTGACATTTTTACCACCGAGAACCGCAAGTTGGCGGTACCAAAGAGGAAATAGGTCGTTAACGGCAAATCTCAGCGCGGGTGACGGCGAACCGCCCGTTAATTCAGCTCAACCCGATCAAACGAGTCGCGAAACGTTAGAATCGGAAGATGTTGAAGTTCCCGATGAAATAGAAGAAATTATCGATCAGCTTATACAGGGATTGGGGAGTGCGGATAGTGTTGTAAGGTACGAGATTGATCGTTATTTAAGTTATTTTGGTATATTTTTTTCGATTTGTTGTTCATTGAAGTCTCCAAGAAAAAGTAATTGTTTGGTTATTTATATACAGTGCTTCCCAAAGGTAACGGATAAATTCTATAAAATCTTAAATAAAAATATTTGAGAAAAATGCTCCGACACGTCGATTTTTACTTTTAACTTACTATCCTGATATACACTTTTCAGCCCCCCACCCCTTCACCCCTAAGGGGTGGTAACCACAACTTTAAAAATTCAAATAGCAAAGTACCCCTTGCGATACCTCAATTGATAGACTTTTTTAATCTGAATACAAAGAAAAAAAAATTATCGAAATCGGTTGATAAATAACGGCGATATTTATCAAAATTTATTTATACACGAAATGGAGGAATAACAAAATTTAATTAACTAATCCTTAATTAATTGTCAAAGTGCTGCGCGTTAACGACGAGACAATGCCCTAATCTATCCCCAAACGCTTGTTGAACATTTTCTAACATTTTATTTCGAGTTTTCGAACATTCCTGGAGTCATTAAGTGAATTACTGCAGGAATTCTTTCCTTTAACGCCTCAATATTTACAGGTCTATTAAAATAAACTTTACTTTTTAAATAGCCCCAAAGAAAATAATCTAGTGGGGTTAAATCTGGCGATCTTGCTGGCCATTCAATAAGCCTTCATCTACCAATCCATTAGGAAATTTGAAAATATTTGGATTAGGAAATACTTGATCGAGGTATTCTCGAACTTGTCGCGCATAATGTGGAGGCGCGCCGTCCTGCTGTAACCAAATTCTGTCCTTGTGTCTATCAGGATCTTCTGCGTTGGGAAACAACACCGCTAAAGTAGGTAGTAGTTCATTTCGTAGAAAGTTCAGATAACGTTCACCATTGAGTGTTCCGTCGAAAAATTTGGTCCAATAATTCTAGAACCCACCACACCAGCCCACACATTAAGGTTTTGAGGATATTGTGTGTTCGCTTCCACCATCCAATGCGGATTTTGACGAGCCCAGTAACGGCAATTTTGTTTATTGGCGGTGCCATTCAGACAAAATGTTGCCTCAACAGAAAAAAAACGATGTTTCTAATTAAGCAAGGATTTTCATTAGAGAGTTCCATCATTGTCTCACAAAACTGCACTCGTCGATCAAAGTCATCATCGGACAATTTTTGTACCAAGTGCACTTCATACGGGTGAAATTTGTGTTTTCGAAATAATCTGGACACTGTGCTTTTTGACGCACTAACTTGTGAAGCGACCTCCGCAAGGGTTGAATGATTTTCTTGCACCATTAAAATAGCATCCAATTGTCGGTTTTCAATTAAGGCCAATGGACGTCCTGCCTTAGGCTTATCCCGTACATGACCGAGATCGCGAAATTTGTTTTCGATTCGACTTACTGTAGATTCCGATATTGGCGGACGGTCCGGGTGCGTTTCATTGAACAAAACACGAACTTCGTCATGCGTCCGGCTTCTATCTCCAAACCCGTCATTAAAACTTCGATTCTTTCGGTTTCTGTAAATCTCATTTTGCTACTATTTCTTCAATGACGAAAAATCTGAATTGTGTTTGACATAAGTAAAAAGAAGTTGCAATTGTTTGAACGATATTGCTATGCCCGCTTCAACAGCGCTTACTCGAATATTGACGTTCTTCTTTGAATACATTTTGGTAAATATCGCTGTTATTTATCAACTGATTTTGATAATCTTTTTTTCGTTGTATTCAGAATAAAGAAATCTATCAATCGAGGTATCGCAAGGAGTACTTTGCTATTTGAATTTTTTGAAAGTTGGGGTTGCCACCCCTTAGGGGCGAAGGGGTGGGGGGCTGAAAAGTGTATGTCAGGATAGTAATTTAAAAATAAAAATCGACGTGTCAGAGCATTATTCTGAAATATTTTTATTTAAGGTTTTATTGAATTTATCCGTTACTTTTGGGAAGCACGTATACAGGTCCTGCAGCTCAGCTCCCGTCTTGTGTAGCTCAGTTACTAATTAAGCTAAGAGTTTGACATTTTGCAAGCTTACCCCTGTACTTCAAGGTACATTTCAAGAAATTATTTTTGATTATACAGAGTGTCCCAAAAGTGTGCAACGCCAACGTGATATATTTTTTTAAATTGCATGCTATATATTTTTTTACACATTTGGAAGCCTGTTATGGTTGCCTACATACCACCAAAATTTTATTGAAATTGGTTGAGTGACTGCAGCGCAAAAAAATAAAAACAAAAAAAAATTGATTTTGCATCGTTGGCCTTAAAAATCAAGAAAAACCACAAATTGCACCTCGTTAATAAAATTTTGCGACGTCCTTATTAAGTTAGATCTAGTAGTCTCGTTAACCAAGTGTCATTGATCCAAATTATACAGGATGACCAAAATCTAGTGTCAAACTTGTCAAACTTCAAAGCGTGTTATTGTTCTTATTTTAAATTGGAACCCATACATTGTTTTAGGTGAAACGATGCAGAATTAAAAAATAAACATTGTTTCTAAATAGAACACCATCACAATTCCCAATATTTTAAAAGTTATTCGCCAAAAACTAATTTTTCAACGTTTCCAACGGCAATTGTAGGTAATAAATATCGTACGTGGCGTTGAAAAACAATTTATTTCATAAAAAAAAACGCAGAGAAATATTTTAGATTTGAGTGTACTTAATTAAGTAGTTGATCAATTGCCAAATTTACTTAAAAATTTACCTATAGCGGTAAGGGTGGAAATGTGGCTGCAACATGATGGAGCTCCAGCACATTACTCGTTACATGTCAGGCACCAGCTCAACGAAATCTTCCCAAATCGGTGGATTGGAAGAGGAGGACCAGTTGCGTGGCCTCCTCGATCACCGGACTTAACGAAACTGGATTTCTTCCTGTGGGGCTACGTTAAGGACATCGTTTGTGCTGAACCTCCAACAACACCAGAAAACATGCAAGAAAGATGCATTTCTAACTATTACGCCCGACCTATTAAGAGCAGTGTAGAGTACTCGTCTTCGTTTGTGCCTCGAAGAGCACGGAAGACATTTTGAACAACTACTTAATTAACTACACTCAAATCTAAAATACTTCTCTGTGTTATATTTTATGAAATAAATTGTTTTTGAACGCCAAATACGATATTTATTACCTACAATTTATTGCCGTTGGAGACATTGAAAAATGAGTTTTTGGCGAATATCTTTTAAAATATTGGGAATTGTGATGGGGTTGTATTTAGAAACAATGTTTATTTTTTAATTCTGCATCGTTTCACCTAAAAAAAATTATGGGTTCCAATTTAAAATAAGAACAATAACACACTGAAGTTTGACACTAGATTTTGGTCATCCTGTATAATTTGGATCAATGACACTTGGTTAACGAGACTACTAGGTCTAACTTAATAAGAACGTCGCAAAATTTTATTAACGAGGTGCAATTTGTGGTTTTTCTTGATTGTTAAGGCCAACGATGCAAAATCAATTTTTTTTGTTTTTATTTTTTTGCGCTGCAGTCACTCAACCGATTTCAATAAAATTTTGGTGGTATGTAGGCAACCATAACAGGCTTCCAAATGTGTAAAAAAATATATAGCATGCAATTTAAAAAAATATATCACGTTGGCGTTGCACATTTTTGGGACACCCTCAAAAATAATTTCTTGAAATGTACCTTGAAGTACAGGGTAAGCTTGCAAAATGTCAAACTCTTAGCTTAATTAGTAACTGAGCTACAGAAGACGGGAGCTGAGCTGCAGGACCCTGTATATTTATAGTTTAGATTAAATGTTCTTTTTGTAGGTGGTCAGCCGCAAAAGGTATTGGAAGGGTGACCAGCCGATTGAACAAAGAACTTGCCGACGAGGTCGTCGGTTCCATCTTGGAGTTGTTCAACCCTCGGGAAACTGACAGTTCCTGGCATGGCGGATGTCTGGCTCTAGCGGAATTAGGTTAGTTTTCGATGAGTTTTCTCTAGTTTTCTTCAGTTTTCTTCAGTTTACCGTTAATAATTTTGTTTATTTAGGTAGGAGAGGTCTGTTATTGCCTCAGAGACTCCCCGAAGTGGTTCCGTTAATACAAATGGCTTTAGTTTATGACGAACCTAGGGGTTACTCTTCCGTTGGTTCCCATATTCGAGACGCCGCTTGTTACGTGTGCTGGTCTTTTGCGAGGGCATACGAGATGCACGTTTTGCAGCCCTACGTGAACGATATTGCTGGTTCATTGCTGATTGTTACTTGCTTTGATAGAGAGGTATGTATTGTAGCGTAAAACATCGGTAAAACAACCATAGTCGAGATAATGAAAACGAAATAGTCATTAGAACTATGGAATCCATTGAAAATAAAAGAATTTTGATTTTTTTTATAAGTTTTTCGGGTGAAACTTTCTTTAGGGGTAGTAAATGTGGTTGCTAGGGAAACGAAATATACAAACGCTGGTTGTTAAGGTAAAACAAATTTATATTGGTGCTTAAATCTCAAAGTATACGCAATGAGAATTGCTCAATTCAAAATGGCAGCTTTAATAAACACAAAAACTGTAGAAAATGAGTACAAAAATGATAAATGTAATAAATGTCTATTTTTTTTAGTTTATGAATCAAATATAAAAATTTACATATTTGTAATAATAGGGTATTTGTATTAAAAATATGGCTTGTATTATAGTCATCCTAATAGATTACAGTTTAAGAAAACTATTTGTTATTACTTTAAAAAAAAATATGCTTTATTTCTGGTAAAAACCAAAATTAAAATTGAATTTTATTCACGTCCTATCACGTGATTGAAAACGCTCTCTAGTTGGCTCAGTCTCCAGTGACATCATTCGTTAGTACGCTTAGAGCACGTTCGGTTTGTCAGGGTAAGGTATGGGGAGAGCAATGCTCAGATAACCTGGATTGACTGTCTCGCTCTTATATGCAGATAAACGCCGTATGACGTTAGTCCGCCTATTATGCAGCGCGTCACTCTCACCATACCCTACCCGATTATCCGAACGCGCACTTATGCTTCTCCCGTTTGAATTTAATAGCACTAAAGTGCCATGTAAGCATAACTTTGTAGGTTAGGATAGCCCTAACCTTAAGCTGTCAGATCAGATAATACCTGGTTCGAAAATACGATAGATAACTTATTCTAATCAGTTTTACTTATGTCGAAGTAATCTTCACAACAAAAAACACTTGTATTAGCCGCTATTTATTTCATTTGGATTTCTAGGAGCCAACCACTTTCTTCGCAGTATCAAATCTTTCGGAACAGCTACAAATAGTTTATCCGGAGTTTTTATTGACGTATTTCTGCATTGTGGATTTATACACCATTTATAACCCATTTTTATGGTGAAATTGTGAAAACAACACATTATACAACACAATTACCAAACGGCGATGATGCCGATGCTGACAGACCATATGGGCCGATTTGACATCTACTATCGTGTGACGTCACACAACAGAAAGTATCGTTTTGGCGGGACTTTTTGTGATACAATTTTTAACGCTGATTTTTATGAAATATTGAGGAAATAATTACGAAAAGTAATGCATTTACAATATAGAGTGAAGGAATAAACACACTAAGATGGTTTTCCAATAATAGTCAAATACCTTGTTATACAACACCACCACTTTTGTTTTCTTTTTATCGTAAAACTAACATATGGATCTGTTTTTAGATCAACTGTCGGCGTGCAGCTTCGGCAGCTTTTCAGGAAAACGTCGGCAGGCAAGGTACGTTCCCACACGGTATTGACATACTGACGCAGGCTGACTTCTTCGCGGTCAGCGTAAGAAACAACGCTTATTTGTCAATAAGTGCTTACATAGCGCAGTTTGAGGAGTACGTATTTCCCCTAATAGATCATCTATTGGAAAGAAAAGTCGACCATTGGGACCTTGCCATTCGAGAGTTAACCGCAAAAGCTCTACACAATTTAACACCGAGGGTAAGTCTACACTGCTCAAAAAAACCTGGGGAACACTTTTTTCGAAACCTCTAACTTTTTAAATAATAGTTCTAGGCGAAAGATATTTGGTATGCTTTAAGGGCGTATATTTAACTAAGGAAAATTTAAAAAGCAATGTTACAACTCTTAGGGCCGATATATTCACCTATCGTGAAACTGTTCGTCATCTAAACGACAGGATAAATGGTAAAAAGGTGTCTATTCACCTGTCGTTAACGTTACCGACCGGATAAATACGCTTAGCGAACGAATTTATTTAACGATCGAATGAACCTGCCGGTAAACTGTTGACGAACACTTTGAACCAATCACAGAGGATGAGCTGAATGTCAAACAAAAAGTCAAACTGACAAATATTAAGTACGTACGTGGCACTGTATTAATTGAAGTCATTATTTAGTTATTTTGGCCGAATTTGTTGAATTCGACTTTCATACTAATTTTTTATATTTGGTTTGGGTCTTTTTTAATTGATGCGGTTAGAAATGGGTTCGAGAGGTTCGAATGAATTTTAGTTACGTTTTGTCAATGTCATTTAGGACGCTACATCTAGCGGCAACTAGTCCAAGTTATGGTCCAAGTGTTGATTTAGTACACCTTTTTTACCGACATTTGATACTATACTGCCAAAAAACATTCGTTAGCGATGTTTACGTCCTCGTTGCCTGACGATAACTTACAGATCGGTGAAAAGTCAGAATCATTTTTAACGTGAACGTTAGCGTAATCTGTTCGTTGGCTAACGACAACTTTGACGATAGGTGAATATATCGGCCCATAGTTACTTCTAAGTTACACTTAAAAATGTAAATTAATAACGCAAAACAAAATGGAAAAAATTTCAAGTATGCTTTGAATTTTCGTATGAACGCCCACTAATTGACTAATTTTGCCATTCATGGATTATACTTACCATTGTATTTTGCAAAATAAAAACCTATTCTATTCTAAAGATGATGCTGCGTTTTATGAGAAAGGTACACATTATCATGATTTAACGGTTATCAGCAACAACGTGTTAAATAGTGACTAATCGATTAATGATTGTAAGAATATTTCAACGCAATTCCACAATTTCGGATTTATAGAATGAATGTATCTTTGTTACAGAAAAATGCTTATAACTTTTACAAACATTTTAAAATTTACGTTAGTCATTTCTCTGCTATACAAAATTGTATATGAAAAAATTTCAAATGACGATATTATGTAGAGCACCAATGGAGGAAATTTATATTTTTGTTGGCTACGTAAATCAAACGTTTATAATTTTTTAAAAAATGTTGGAATAACGTTCTAGGTTACAAAAAATTGTAGGTAATTAGCTCGGTTAGTCATACATGAATGCTCCGAGGCGAACTACTGAGCTGTCTTCATTTAAACATGGAATATACATTTCGGTGTTCTGATTTAGCAAAATATTTATAACTTTTCCAAAAATGACCGCATAATTTTCTACCATTAGTCGAATTAAAGTTGTATAATGGAGGTTGTATAGTCTTTGGTATTGATTTTAGAATATTATGTACAGGCTGTCCCACGCTATAAACAAAGTATATTAATGGGCTTAAGAAATCAAATTTACGTTTTTTTCCATACATACAAGTTCCAGACAGTCATACGCTCTACAGCAAGAATGTATGTTGGTGCTTACACAATATCCCACAACAACGTACCAACACAAACTTAAATGGAACACTAGGTATATTATTGCAGTTTTCAGTAAGATTTTTATCCTAATTGTCAACTTATATTAGGCTTTTATCAACTGTTTCTGACATATTGTGAAATTCAAATCAAAAACAAGCATTCTTCAAAAAATCTTTCCAGGGTAACTAACAAGGATAAAACAAAGGAACTAATTTTGGATAGTAAAAGTATCGCACTTTTCGACAGTTATTATACAGTTATCTAGTTTAAGAATTTTAATTGGAACACTCTGTATATCTTAACTTACTTCGAAAGATCGACAACAGCTAAAAAGTTATTAAGCATATAATTTGACATTGACATGTGACTTATACACAAAAATTCATAAATTAATATTAAATATCCAAATTGGTCGACAATCTTGTTGGTCGAAATTCAACAACCTCACAAATGTAGTAATACTTCTGTTCGTGCAACAACTTACAGCCATTGTAAACTGCTACTATGAATTTATGGCACAGTGTCAGTAATACTTTCATAAGAATAAATAATTAAATAAATGGATAATTGTAAACTGAATAAATAATAATTATTTCAGTACGATTGTCAAGAGTGCACATGTCAGCCCTCTCAGGTCAATGCGTTTAAGTCTCGAACTTCAAACTCGGTGGAAATATTACATTTTCCATTGTTTCCACAAAAATATTTTGGAAACGCCATCTTATTTTATTCTTCATGTTCGCCATCGTAGTTAATATCCCCATAAATTTCTTCCTCCGCGTTAGAGTAAGTCCGAGTACATATTTCCAACGATAGTCTAATTTGACTTCACTTATTGTTCTACAAAATAAATGTTGGCATCTCAAATTTGATGCAATGGTTAAAACAGATATTTTTTTTAATTTTTATAATAATCCTTATATTTAGAAAAGTACACTATCCAAAAATTGAAGTGGTTCAATAAGTAATAGTACCTCTTTCTGTTTTTTTTTTGTCACAAAAGTACCGATCATTTTGATTTATTCTACGTTTTATTTGGTAAGTATTCGTTTAATTGAATAGTTACATAATTATTTTATATGTCTTTTCGAACGTCATTCCTGTCCCGGTTTGGAATTTCATAATTATGGTAAACCTATTATTTAAAAAGTTACAGGTTTCGAAGAAAAGTATTTTGGTATAAAAACGCATGGAGATTATTATTTTTTTCGTTATTTAGGCACCCGAATACATGAACAAAACTATCTTGCCGAGTTTGTTTGAAAAATCTAGGAGTATCGACTTGAATAGTAGACATGGCGCTGTACTCGCAATTGGAGAAATTCTTCATTCTTTGTCTATTGTTGCCGAAAGCAGGAACATATCGATTGATGAACTTGTCGACCCCACAAATTTAATAAATACGCAGAATCTTGTTCCGGAATTCAAGGCGAAATTGTACTTTCGAGGCATGGGCGGTGAACTTATGAAACAGGCTTGCGCCGATTTTATACAGAAGTGCTCTCTGGCGCATTTACCGTTTCACAACACCGAAATTATAGGTGAGTTTTTTATTATTCTTTATGAAAAAATACAGCCGTGACGTACACTTATTATCAGTGGCCGGACAAAAATGTATGTCTCGCAGTGCTAGAAGTCGCCCAGCTATGAGTGTGCGTAACGGGCACGCATGAGTCAATGCCGACTTATGCGGTCGATTGGATTGATATCCATAGGCGCGAAGCGGCTGGCGGTCGGTAGTAAACCGAGTGAATTTAGTATTAAATGTTTGTCGTAACTATATGCAACACGTGCCCACTGAAATATTTTACTCATTTCTTGGATATGCATTGAACGATTGTATTACTGCATATTTTTCTAAATTATCTTCAGTAAAATTATTTCGCTTAGATGTTAAAAGTCTTTAAACCTTGAAAATGATCTTTCTACATCGCAGCTGGTCACAGGCGCAAAAGAATAAACCAACACCAAATTGAAATATTTTTGAGAAGTTCCTTCATCCGTAAATGAATTCGTAGAGATTTGTTTTAAAGTATTAAAATCCGGATTTCTATGTACTACCGCATCAATTTTTTGTCATAATTTTTTACTGATTGGTGCTTCAATGCTTCGTAACCTTTCGTACAGAGATCCAATCCTTTGAAAACTGCTTGCAAATTCAACATTTTGTTGTTCTAGAAACTTTATGGTTGGCAATACTTGCGCAAAATTTGTATCAATAAATTTTAGTTGTTCATGCAAATCTTGTAATGATAGTACTTTTTTGCAGTCTTTAATACTAACTGCTTCTTCAGGCAAATTTAAGACGAAGAGTTTGATGATATCAAGTTTCTTGCATAAAAAATTGCCGCTTCTAACCATGTACCCCATCTGGTAATAACTGGTTGTGGTGGCAAAGGTAGATTAGGGCACTTTTCCTTGTAAAGAGACAATCTGGAATGAGCTTTCAATAAAAATTTTTTGCATGTGCTTATTAGCGTATTCACGTCTGGAAATTCTTCCCAAATAAATTCACAAATTCTATGAATAGCGTGTGCAAAACATGTCAAATGAAGAATATTTGAAAAATGTTGTTTAAGTAATTTTCCAACTTTTAACATAATCGCAGCAGCGTCAGAAACAGACAGTAATACTTTGGTAGCGTCTGTGATTCGTACTATTTTTATGGCGTCATTTACTATTGTACATATCTCTTCAGCTTTGACGGTACAGCGAAACTGAGTAGATATTAAATAGGGTTTATATAAGGCTTGCGGGTCCAACAATCCGACAGCGACGTTGACCACACATCTACCCTTCATATCCGTAGTTTCATCTGCAGAAACCCAAATATATTTATCGGATAGTTTTGACTGTATTTTAGAAATTGTTTTGTCATATTGCCCTTGTACGTAATATTTTCTAATTGTGGATTCATCGGGTAAGTCTTCTTCAGTATACTTCTTGATACATTTTTTTAAAATGGGATTATTAATTTTTGTGAAAGGTATATTAGCAGAAATAAATGTTTCACATAAATCATCAAATAAGTTTTTAGTTGACGTTCCTGATACATTTTCCATGTTTTTTTTTGTTTTTACATGAGCCCGAAGACATTGTTTACTACGAATAATTAAATTTCGTGAGTAGAAATTGCAAACCACTTCCCCTTTCTTAACGAACGTGAAAGTATTGCCAAACTCAGCTAGCAAACGATTCATTGCAGGATTTTCAAACTAAGTACAACTATTAAATAAAAAAAATAGTTCAACTCTAAGTATAAAACAGAAGAACAAATTCGAAATGGAAAATAAAAACAGATATTCACACAAAATTCCAAGAAACAACACAATTGAAAGAAACTGCTCAAATTATCTACCGACGAAGCTGAAATTTAAACAAGGCAAGCGATTGTACTCGATCAACGCTAAAGCAGGTATGTACACCACATGCGCCGAAGCCAGACCGGCTAGTCGCTCGCGGCCCCACCAGCACGTGTCCCATGCACGACACTGGAAAATATACATTTTTGTCCGGCCACTGCTTATTATAGTCAATTTAATAACCAAGAGGAATATAACCAGACGCTAGGTTTACACGAGGAACGATCACCAGAAATGTCGCCAGATATTTTAGCAGTTAAATTTAACCGACATGGTGTTT
This sequence comes from Aphodius sticticus, assembly GCA_963966075.1. Lineage (NCBI taxonomy): Eukaryota > Metazoa > Arthropoda > Insecta > Coleoptera > Scarabaeidae > Aphodius > Aphodius sticticus. The sequence continues at coordinate 41,980,519 of OZ014513.1, read as the reverse complement.
TAAAAAGACTCAGCAAACTACTGTTTTTTTTATATCACTTGGTAGGCTGTTAAACATCTTCAGTGCTTTTTAGTAAAATGAATTTGCCTACTGCTTTTTGTATGTTAAATAATTATGTATTCATATAATTTGGCAATTTATTATTGATACGTTTATATACCATAGTGAGTACCTGATATACCATGCCTTGCATGACATTCAAGAAATTATTCAGTGTTATTTTTGTGTATTTTTTTAGCATGGTATTATTATTTGAAATATTGGATTAATAAACAAGGTTATTTATTTTCAATATTTTTGAAAATGTGTGACAAAATAAACCTATAATTTGATTCTGCTGCTCATAATGGTACTTTAGGAGAAGAACAGAGTTGTAAGTTGTAAGTGGTGGATTTCAATATGATCTTACATTCAATATAAAATAACTAGCCTATCACCAGACAAGATCTGAGCTTCTATGACGAAAATTATGTCAGTCCCATTCAAAGAAAATCAATAAATATACAGAGTGATTTGCCATTCTAGACGAAAATTTATGCGGACAGGAAACTAAATTGTAATTTCAAATTTCGTGACTGCATTAATTAAACAAAAAATAATGAAATTAAATTGAAGTAAGTACTAATTTTGACAAGGAAACGAATTTAAAAGAGCTTCACATATCTTTATTTATAATTTGGTATGTATTTGCATTTAATTTTCACCTCGAGGTATAAATTGCCTTGTATCAGTTCAGTTTTCAACATTGTGTATGTATGAGCACGCTTTTTCTTATTTAACACACTTTAAGAGAAAATATAGAGATCATCTGTTATAGATAAAATTAGTGTATACAATAGGGTGGTTCAAAAATGCATTGCAAAAATTTTTGTGATGATAGAAAGCAACGATCCCCCCAAATCGTTTCCAAATCCAAAAAAAAGTGGACATGTATTTATTTTTTCTTGTAGAGGACTTTCCAATGAAGAATTTGAGTTATTGTACATATGGCTTTGACGCCCCCAAACCCACCCCCACAGTGCCCTGAAAACTACGCTTAAATGAAAAATGCACATTCTTCAGAAAAAGAAACCGTTCTAATCACTTCATTCTCTTTTTTCTCATAGAAATCATTACTATAAGTCTAGTTGAATGTTTATAAACATTTGTCAGGTAATTTCCATTTATTTAAACAAATTTCATTTGTTTAAATAATTCGGTTTTCTCGAAACTCCGTCAGACATCTATTTTCTGAGTTTGAAATGGCAGTTTATTATCTTAGTGTGACATTATTCATTAAACAAATTCTTCCTATTATTTAAATTATCAATGATTATTAATTATCAACTGTTGTTCTAATTATGGTAGAAGTCAGGTTTTTTGTGAAATTAACTTATAAATTTCATGTTCGAGGTATCTTGCCTATGTTATTAGCTAATAAACCCATATTTGTTTAAACAAATTCCATTTGTTTAAACAATTGTTTTGTAATTCTCCTAACATTCATTTTTTTAGATTGGTCTGGTCAACTGTTATTGTCAAGTGACATCATTTATATTTTGGGATAATTTCCATTGTTTAAATAATAAAATATTATTCAAATGCATAATGGTATGCATACAGGTGGTATGTAAATTTTAAAATAAATTAAAAATTACAGCCACAACCTGGATTTGAACCAGGGACCTGGGACCTGGTTCAAATCATTATTAAGTAAAATATTATTCGTTTTCAATATCATTTATTTGAAAAAATTGAATTTATTTAAAATCCCTTTTTCGGGAAATTGGGGAGTTACATTTCTTTTAAAAATATTAAGTTTTTTACCATAATTAGACAAAAGTTGAAAATGAATAATAATTTATTGTTTAAACAATAGGAGGAATTTTTTTAATGAATAATGTCACTCTAAGATAATAAACTGCCATTTCGAACTCAGAAAACAGAATTCAGACGGATTTTCGAGAAAAACGAATTATTTAAACACCTAAAAATTTGTTTAAACAAATGGAAATTAACTGACAAATGTTTATAGGCATCCCACTAGACTTATAATAATGACTTCTATGAAAAAAAAGAGAATGAAATAATTATAAGGGTAAATTTTCTGAAGAATCTACATTTTTTCATTTAAGGGCAGTTTTCAGGGCACTGTGGGGGTGGGTTGGGGCATCAAATCCATATGTATGATAGGTTAAATTCTTCCTTGGAAAGTCCTCTACAAGTCCTATAACTTTAGTCTTAAGTTTTCCCAAACCCCGAACAATTATTCGAAAAATACCAAAAATTGTCTTTTTCCCATGTATTTTCTTATGTATATTTGAGGCCTCGACAGGCACCATTAGGAATCAAAGTTTCGAAAAAAAAGTACGTGTCCACTTTTTTTGGATTTGGAAAAGATTTGGGGGGATCGTTGCTTTCTATCATCACAAAAATGTTTGCAATGCATTTTTGAACCACCCTAGTGTACAAATATCTTCTACTTGGGTGTTTATTCCCACACTTTGTTCTCAGAACGTAATTATTGTTCTGACTAAAATGTTTCATAAGGACTTATTTATTTTTTCAATACCTTAAGAAATAAGAAAATATTGATAAAACAGTATTTTAAATGGCTCTAACTTCTTAAGGAATATTAACTTGTTATCAATAGGTCCATATGAAACTTTTTCCTCAGAATACGCGTTTCTTAATTTTTTAATTTTGACCAATGATTTTTTTAAAATTTGTTATTAAATATATTTATTTAATTATTTGTAAAAGGTACTTTTTGTATTCTCCGTTTTCGCATTGTTTGATTTGTATTTTCTTCTCCTTCCTTTGGTAATACTTGAAGGAACTACAAAGAACAAATAAGTTTATACCTGCGAGGCATTTTTAAATTTTACAGGAAAAATACTTTAATTTCACGTAGTAAGGCATATTCAATCATTGAACTGCATTTCTTTACAGACATACTAATGTTTAACACTAATTGTGTTAAACTGGAATGTAATGAATTTTTTCTTATTCGGTATTTCGGTATTCCACTTAAAATTACCTGTCAAAATTTTCAAGATAATTTTGTCAAACGTTTTTCTTTTTTTTTAGACGAATGGTTATTATTACTAAACGATTGTCTATCTTACGATGTCTCCACTATAAGGCTATGCGCGATATCTGCACTTCCGTCACTTTTTACCGAATACTTCAGCGGCACCACGGAAGATGACTTCAAGAAGCAAGAAGCTATCATCAAAACTTACATTAAAGAAATCGGCCTTGTCAATTCTCAAGTGACCAGAATGGGGCACGCTTTGGCGCTGGGCGCTTTACCCAAATATATATTGAAGACATATGCTTCGGACGTAATAAAAGCTTTAATATATTCAACGAGCATCGAGATAACAACTTTAAAATGGTCGGAAAGCAGACGAGACGCGCTAAAAGCATTGACGACAATATGTGAAACGTTAGATGCAGAAGTAACGACAGGTGAGTTTTGTAAAATGGTAATTGTGCAATAGGAATATTTGTGAGGATATATTCTCAAAACGAAAATCAAATTTTAGCCGGAAAATTCAGTTGAAGAGTTGATAGACCAGGGTCAATAATTTTTTAAACCGGGAGGTTGAAGAGGGTGAGTTTTTAAGGGTAAGAAACGGTTTATCTCGATTTCCGGCAAAACTACCAGTCCTATGGAAAAGCGTTAAATGGCAAAGTTTTAGGTAATAAAAAGATCTACAACTTTTGTATATACGCTTTTTTCACATAACCTCAAAATTTATGTGAAAAATTCAAATAATAGTATATTATTATACAAGTTTTATAAGACGTCAAATTGGCGCACGAGTTGTTGCCCAAATGGAATGAGTGCACCAATGCGTCTTATAAAACGAGTGTAATATACTATTTTTTCTACTTTGCGTCATTAATTTTATATAAATTTAGAAATTGTGGTTACTATATCGCGCTAAATTAGAATCTAGGGTATTTTGCGGGTACCACATGGCAGCACTGTAGTAACTGTCAACTTCGTTAAGGATGAGATCGATGAGATAAAATCATGACAAAATCTAATTGTGAATAATTTTAGCTTACAAGTTTGAATAAATATTCAGCGAGGTCGCAACGATGATCATAATGAAGCTTGGGGCAACACTTTTAACCCTACTGTGAAATACATGAAACTTAACCTAAAAAGTTAACAACTTTAAAATGGTGGTTTCATAAGTATAATAATCAGAATAGAAGTGTTTGGCGGTGACTGATTAGTTACTTCGAAGAACAGGAACTTACTAAAGAATTGTTATAACGCTTAACGTTTAATAGCGGTGTCGACCTAATTCCGCTACGTAGCCGTTGCGGCTTATATATTTACAAGCACTTATAATTGAAACCCAATTCTAATTTTGACAAATTAGTTTATTAGAATAAATTATACTTAGTAAAATTACATGTGATGGAGGTAATACAAATACATTGCACACAACCAGAACTAAGATGAAGTCGAAAGCGACGGACAAAAACGAATACGAATTGAACCGAGCATCCAAGCATCCAAAATATTACCGGCAACTTATACGTTACATAAACTAAGAAATCCTCTACACTTTAAATGTACTATAGCTTCGTACCTGTATGCTGATAAACCATTTATTGCGCATATACAATCTCGCAGCAGTAATTAAAATCGGTCATATCTACGATGTAGATTTGATCTTCGCATAATACCTTATTAAAGTAAATGTGGTCCTTGAATTATATCTGAAAAGGGGATTTGATGTTTAGTTGAAAAGAATGATAACGATCACTTACCAGAATCGTAAAACATCACCGAAAACGTCATGCTGGCGCATTTTGATGAACACAGCAAAACTAAGAAAGCCCCAATCCTTTGGCCATACTATAGCAGGCTACACCCATGGTTAAATATGTATGTATAGAATATTGATATTTCGCAGTTTATGCGATTGCAAGCGATTAAGAAGATGCAGTGTGTGGTTATGTTGGGTTATGTATTGTACGTTTGACATATGGCATTTGATATCAATGTGTACCAATCTTAGACAAAAATGTTACTGTTTTCGGTATTACAATGTGTTAAAATTGTAACACCGAAAACAGTGTTACAATGTATGTATTGTGAATACAAAGTAGAAAAACAAGTTTTTTGGCTTTTTATTTTTATCTTTTACAAAAAAATTTCTTTTTCACAAAATTTTGTGAAAACTTACCTCTTTATGTCCCAAACACACTGTAATTTTTTTGATTTAAAATATTGATTTTTTCACCTTATTTTCACTTAATATCGAAAAAAAGCCCTGATTTTCAATCGAAAATTCTCACGTCAAAATATCTGCTTTTTTAAAAAAGTCGGTGGGTTTTGTTCGTTGAAATCTCTAGTTTCTGATGGTGTAAAAAAATATACATTACTATGGTAAATGTTCTCAAAAAATGCAAAGAAACGAAAAAAACGCTATTTATAAAGCTATTTATTAAAATTTTTACTTTAATTATCTCGAAAAACGTAAGATTCCATGTTACATTGATAAACAAAAAATTGCAAGTCGAAATATACTACTATAATTAACAACCAAATAAGTTAATAAAGTTAATATTTAATGAGACATCTACAATATTTTGAGAAAGTTGTAGAATCTTCTTTAAATTATATGCGTAGATGCCTATTTATTGCTATTTTAAGATAACTTATATACCTGAGTGACCTACGGAAAATTTTAGTCCATCAAAAGGTATTTCATAGAGAAGTGGTTCAAGCCTGGTTCTGGAAATGTAAAAGATTTATTTTTCACGTCTAATAGTTTCAAATATGAATCCTTCAAAAACATCGTTGCAATTCTGCATTGTTTTTCTGGTTGCGATACAACATCTGGATTATTATTATTAGACGATAATAATTTGTCAACTTCAGCCAATATTCTTTTTTAAACAGATGCAAACAAAGAAGATATCGAAAAAAATGGATTACAATTAATCAAATCTATTTATAAATGTAAAAATGATAATATAACACTGAATCAATTAAGATTTCGAAAATATCAATTGGCAAAAATTAAATCATCTTTCATATTGGCAAATCTCCCACCCACAGAAGGTGCAGCAGAACAACATTGTTACAGGGCATATTATCAGCTTCAAACTTGGCTGGGTAACGAACTGACAGCAACAGATTGGGGCTGGAAGCAACATCAATGTGGCATTATGCCCAAATTTACAGAAAAGGAGTTAATTCCGGAAATATTGCTCAAAACTATTTGCCGCAGCTGTGAAACTGGATGTAACAGTTTAAAATGTGGCTGCCGAAAACATGGTTTCAAATGCACAAATTTATGCTCAAATTGTCATTGTTCTGAAAAATGCTCCAATGTGGAAGAAAAAAGCTGCGAGGAAGTTAGCGATTCAGATGAAATTGTGGATGAAGAACCAACACAGACTGGAAATAATATTGGAGATGAAGACGGTGATGGTCTTGAAGATTTCGAAGATCTACTAGAATCGGGAAGGTTTGTCGAATCTAACGAAAAATTCTCACGTCAAGATAACTGCTTTTTAAAAAAAAAGTCGGTGGCCTTTTTGTTCGTTGACGTCTCTACTTTCTGATGGTGTAAAAAAAATATGCATTACTATCGTAAATGTTCTCAAAAAATGCAAAGAAACGAAAAATACACGAATCCGAATTTTTTTTTTAAACATTATGTACAATTTTGTGCTATTTATTCAAATTTATACTTTAATTACTTGAAAAAAGATTCCATGTTACATTGATAAACAAAAAAATTACAAATCCATAAAACAGGAAGATCAAAGGTAGGATTTAAAGGGGATTTCATCTAAAGAATGTGACTGCAGCTATTTTTTTCAGTAAGAAAGTTGATTTATTAAATTCTATTTACATTCGTCATTATCCATTACTTTTTGTCTCTTTGATGGCATTTCTTCATCGTTAGATTCGACAAACCTTCCCGATTCTTGTAGATCTTCGAAATCTTCAAGACCGTCACCGTCTTCGTCTCCAATATTATTTCCAGTCTGCATTGGTTCTTCATCCACAATTTCATCTGAATCACTAACTTCCTCGTAGCTTTTTTCTTCCACATTGGAGCATTTTTCAGAACAATGACAATTTGAGCATAAATTTGTGCATTTGAAACCACGTTTTCGGCAGCCACATTTTAAACTGTTACCTCCAGTTTCACAGCTGCAGCAAATAGTTTTGAGCAATATTTCCGGAATTAATTCCTTTTCTGTAAATTTGGGCATAATGCCACGTTGACGTTGCTTCCAGCCCCAATCTGTTGCTGTCAGTTCGTTACCCAGCCAAGTTTGAAGCTGATAATATGCCCTGTAACAATGTTGTTCTGCTGCACCTTCTGTGGGTGGGAGATTTGCCAATATGAAAGATGATTTAATTTTTGCCAATTGATATTTTCGAAATCTTAATTGATTCAGTGTTATATTATCATTTTTACATTTATAAATAGATTTGATTAATTGTAATCCATTTTTTTCGATATCTTCTTTGTTTGCATCTGTATAAAAAAGAATATTGGCTGAAGTTGACAAATTATTATCGTCTTATAATAATAATCCAGATGTTGTATCGCAACCAGAAAAACAATGCAGAAATGCAACGATGTTTTTGAAGGATTCATATTTGAAACTATTAGACTTGAAAAATAAATCTTTTACATTTCCAGAACCAGGCTTGAACCACTTCTCTATGAAATACCTTTTGATGGGCTAAAATTTTCCGTAGGTCACTCAGGTATATAAGTTATCTTAAAATAGCAATAAATAGGCATCTACGCATATAATTTAAAGAAGATTTTACAACTTTCTCAAAATATTGTAGATGTCTTATTAAATATTAACTTTATTAACTTATTTGGTTGTTAATTATAGTAGTATATTTCGACTTGCAATTTTTTGTTTATCAATGTAACATGGAATCTTACGTTTTTCGAGATAATTAAAGTAAAAATTTTAATAAATAGCTCAAAATTGTATATGATGATTAAAAGAAAATTCGGGTTCGAGTTTTTTTCGTTTCTTTGCATTTTTTGAGAACATTTACCATAGTAATGTATATTTTTTTACACCATCAGAAAGTAGAGATTTCAACGAACAAAAAGCCCACCGACTTTTTTAAAAAAGCAGATATTTTGACGTGAGAATTTTCGATTGAAAATCAGGGTTTTTTTTTCGATATTAAGTCAAAATAAGGTGAAAAAATAAATATTTTAAATCAAAAAAATTACAGTGTGTTTGGGACATAAAAAGGTAAGTTTTTACCAAATTTCGTGAAAAAGAAATTTTTTTTGTAAGAGATAAAAATAAAAAACCAAAAACTTGGTTATTTGAATTTTTCACATAAGTTTTGAAGTTATGTGAAAAAAGTGTAAACACAAAAGTTGTAGATATTTTTATTACCTACAACTTTGCCATTTAAGTTTTTTCCTTAGGGCTTGTAGTTTTGCCGGAAATCAAGATAAACCGTTTCTTACCCTTAAAAACTCACCCTCTTCCACTTCCCGACCTCAGAGCGCCCGTAAATTATTTTTCCTTTCACTTTTGTTATATTCTCTTCCTTTTACAATGGGTTTCATTCTACTATTATTTTTTTTCACTTTTTACCATTTTCAAAGGCACTGGTCTATGAAGTAAATAACGAGTAAATAAGTGCAAAAAATTCCGACTGTATTACACTGTATTTTCTGCTAAGTTCCGTTAGCAGATGTTAAAACAATAGTTGCAGTTTTTGTAGACTTGAAAAGAGCATTTGTCGTCAAAAGTTTTTACAAAAATTGGAAACTTACGGTACCAGAGGAAAAGAAACGGTTTGAAAACTATTTATCAAACGGTAGACAAAAGATTAAGATTGGCGAACATGAGTCAAGTGAATTAATAAACAGCTTGGGGGTGCCACAAGGTTCTGTTTTGGAGCCTGTTTTATTTAATGCAGCAAAATGCGGTACGCAAAATTTATTTTCTTACAAATGTATCGCTAATGCTTATGTATCGGCTAATTTTAAGTATATAGTTGATAAGTTTACTACCATGGAAACCAAATCTATTGTGATTAATAGTTTCTTTTAACTTTTAACAAAAAAATACCACCAGCATAGTATCTAATAGTTGCGTAAGCATACACAAAAAAAAAGTTAACTTTTTCTATTCACCATTTCGCTTGTCACAATATTTACAATATTTATTAATATTTACACAATATTTTGTAAATATTTCAGAATAATGGTTTTGTCAGTTAGCTCGTTATTTACTTCAACTCTTCTGGTTTTAGAATAAAATACAGAGACTTATTTCAACTTTTTTCTTTCTTTAGTTTTATCTTCCGAGGAGATTTCGGATATTTTCCATTGTTTTTTTGCTGGTCTCACCGAATATACTCAAGATAAGAGGGGCGATATTGGTGCGTGGGTTCGAGAAGCAGCCATGGTTGGTTTGGAGTCCTTAACCTCACTTTTAACTGCAAACGATGAGACCAAGCTTAACGCCGAAGTTATACGAAAAGTGCTTACAGGAATTGCTCAACAGGCCGTGGAGAAAATTGACAGGACTAGGGCTTTAGCCGGAAAGACTTTCTACAATCTTCTCTATAAGTATGTAGAATCTATTTTTACCCTTTTTTTGTTTGTAAACGAACAAAGAACTTTTACTTTCTTGTATTGTGGGGAGTGCAAAAACAATTTTATTATTTTACTCGGTACAGAAATGTTTTGAATCCCTAAATATAGGCTTACCATGCGTCCCGGTTTGACCGGGACAGTCCCGATTTGAGACATCGGTCCCGGTGTCCCGGCCGGTTTTGTTTTATGTCCCGGCTAAAATTCTTAGCATACTATCACAGATTTCTATCTTAGTTGTCAGCAAGTTGAAATAATTTAGAAATATACAAAGAGCGCAAATCAAATTTTCTCTGTCAAGAAAACTGCCTTCATGCTTTTGATGCTGCCTTTTATGAGAAAGATACACATTATCATGATTTGAAGGTTATCAGCAACAAAGTGACTAATGGATTAGTGATTGTAACAATATTTCAACGCAATTCCGCAATTTCGAATTTATAGAACGAATGTATCTCTGTTACAGAAAAATGATTATAACTTTTACAAAAATTGTTTATTATTTCTCTGCTAAACGAAATTGTAGATGAAAAACATCCATATGACAATATTATGTAGAGCACCGTCTGGAGGAAATTTATATTTTAGTTGGCTACGTAAATAAAATGTTTATATTTTTTACAAAATTTTTGAATAACTTTTTATTATACACAAAATTGTAGGTTATTAGTTCGGTTAGTCATATATGATTGCTCCGAGGCAAACTACTGAGGTGTCTTCATTTGAACATGGAATATACATTTCGGTGTTCTAGTTTAGCAAAATATTTATAACTTTTCCAAAAATGACTGCATAATTTTCTTCCATTAGTCGAATTAAAGTTGTATAATGGAGGTTGTATAGTCCTTTGGTATTGATTTTAGAATATTATGTACAGGTGTCCCACGCTATAAACAAAGTATATTAATGGGCTTAAGAAATCAAATTTACGTTTTTTCCATACATACAAGTTGCAGACAGTCATACGCTCTGCAGCAAGAAAATATGTTGATGCTTACACAATATCCCACAACAACTTACCAACACAAACTTATGTTTGCTTAAATGGAACACTAGGTATATTATTGCAGTCTTCAGTAAGTTTTTTATCCTAATTGTTTTGACATCAACTTATATTAGACTTTTGTCAACTGTTTCTGAGATATTGTGAAATTAAAATCAAAAACAAGCATTTTTAAAAAAATCTTTCTGGGGTAACTAACAAGGATAAAACAAAGGAACTAATTTTGGATAGTAAAAGAATCGCGCTTTTTGACGGTTATTATTGATTTACTATTCTAATATGACTTATCCCGAACTAATATGACTTATCCCGAACAACTTGACATTTGCTAAACAATGTCAAATAGTTTAAGAATTTTAATTGGAACACCCTATGTATCTTGACTTACTTTGAAAGATCGACAACAGCTAAAAAGTTATTAAACATATAATTTGTCATTTGTGACTTAACAATAATAATACACAATAATTCATAAATTAATATTAATTATCCAGATTCCTCCTATTGCTTAAACAATAAATTATTATTCATTTTCAACTTTTTTCTAATTATGTAAGAAAATTCAGCTTTTTTGAGAAATTAACCTATAAATTTCATGTTCGAGATATCTTGCCTATATTATCTTATAAACCCACATTTGTTTAAACAAATCCCATTTGTTTAAACAAATCCCATTTGTTTAAACAATTCTTTTTTTTTGCAATTCAACTAAAATTATTTTTTTCTAGATTGGTCTGGCTTACTGTTATTCTCAAGTGACATCATTTATATTTTGGGTGATTTCCATTGTTTAAATAATAAAATATTATTCAGTTTTCAATATTTCATCAAATTAGAGTACAGGGAACAGTTTCCAGACAGCAACAATGCAACATTATCTTGCGACACACAGTGGTAGGAAATAAGAATAAGAAATGCAGAAAGAAATATGATTAAAAAAATTGGTTGACTTAGGAAATTTAATACTTTTAAAAGAAATGTACTCCCCAATTACCCGAAAAAAAGGATTTTAAATCAATTTAATTTTTTCGAATAAATGATATTGAAAACGAATAATATTTTACTTAATAATGATTTGAACCAGGTTCCAGGTCCCTGGTTCACATCCAGGTTGTGGCTGTAATTTTTAATTTATTTTAAAATTTACATACCACCTGTATATCACCATTATGCATTTGAATAATATTTTATTATTTAAACAATGAAAATTATCCCAAAATATAAATGATGTCACTTGACAATAACAGTTGACCAGACCGATCTAAAAAAATTAATGTTAGGAGAATTTCAAATAAATTGTTTAAACAAATGGAATTTGTTTAAACAAATATCTGTTTATTAGCTAATAACATAGGCAAGATACCTCGAACATGAAATTTATAAGTTAATTTCACAAAAAACCTGACTTCTACCATAATTAGAACAACAGTTGATAATTAATAATCTTTAAATAATAGGAAGAATTTGTTTAATGAATAATGTCACTCTAAGATAATAAACTGCCATTTCGAACTCAGAAAATAGATGTCCGACGGAGTTTCGAGAAAGGCGAATTATTTAAACTATTGGAATTTGTTTAAACAAATGGAAATTACGTGACAAATGTTTATAAACATTCAACTAGACTTATAGTAATGATTTCTATGAGAAAAAAGAGAATGAAGTGATTAGAACGGTAAATTTTCTGAAGAATGTACATTTTTCATTTAAGCGTAGTTTTAAGGGCACTGTGGGGGTGGGTTGGGGTCGTCAAAGCCATATGTATAATAGCTCAAATTCTTCATTGGAAAGTCCTCTACAAGTCCTATAACTTTAATCTTAAGTTTTCCCAAACACCGAAGAATTATTCAAAAAAATACCAAGAAATGTCTTTTTCCCATGCATTTTTCTTATGTAAATTTGATGCATCGATAGGCACCATTAAAAATCAAAATTTTGAAGAAAAAATAAATACGTGTCCACTTTTTTTGGATTTGAAAACGATTTGGGGGGGGATCGTTGCTTTCTATCACCACAAAAATTTTTGTAATGCATTCTTGGACAACCCTAGTGCACATATCAGCCCTCTCAGGTCAATTTCCACAAATATATTTTGGAAACGCCATCTTATTTTATTCTTCATGTTCGCCATCGTAGTTAATATCCCCATAAATGTCTTCCTCCGCGTTAGAGTAAGTCCGAATATTTCCAACGATAGTCTAATTTTACTTCATTTATTGTTCTACAAAATAAATGTTGGCATCTCAAATTTTATGCAATGGTTAAAACAGATAATATATTTTTTTAATTTTTATTAAATAATAATCCTTATATTTAGAAAAGTACACTATCCAAAAATAGAAGTGGTTCAATAAGTAATTATACATACCTCTTTCTGTTTTTTTTGTCACAAAAGTACCGACATTTCGATTTATTCCACGTTTTATTTGGTAAGTATTCGTTTAATTGAATACTTACTAATTTATGTCTTTTCGAACGTCATTCCTGTCCCGGTTTGGAATTTCATAATTATGATAAGCCTACCTAAATATTAATAATTTTAATAATTTCTGTTTTTAGCGAACCTAGGGTTCCGCACGTTCCATTCCACGATCAACTAAAACAAATCTTCACTACCGAACAGTGCAAAGATCTGAATTGGAATTCTGCAGCGATGACGTTTCCGTTATTTGTAACTCTGATAGATTTCGAAGATTACAAGTACAACGTTATGCTCGGTTTGGTCGCTAGTATTGGAGGGCTGACAGAAACATTGGTAAATTTTTGTAACTCTTTCACGTTACCAAAATCTAGCTATAACTATTTTTTTCTTTTATTTTAACAGGTTAAAAGTTCAAGCCACTCTTTTTTCGAACATCTACAGACCAAAAAGTCGGAAGACGTTTCCAAAATATGTGATATAGTCCTGAAAATTTTCATCGATTTTCAGAAAATTGACAGAATTACGGTGCCGATGTTTAGATTCTTGGATAAGCTCTTCAGTTCTGGTTGCATTTCGCCGATTATTGAGAATCCAGACGCCGAATTTCCGAAGAAAATTTTTAGGCTGTTGCAAATTGAAATTACCGGTTGTAAGGATATCTACAAGCTAATAGATGGCGTCAGTGTCCTTTGTCAGTATATACAGGTGAGATATAGATTTTAAGATGATTGAAGCTACATAAACCAGTGAAATGTACACTGCCGCTCATGGAAGTTCGGACATACGACATCATTAAATGTGCTAATTTAAAATAATTTTTATATATAATTATTATGCAACATTTATGCTGTTTTGTAACTGGTTGTTGGAATTTTCTAGTTTCCATTAAAAAGGATTAAATACGAAATAACAAATAGAGTCATAAATACTGCATCTCAGACACATGTTGCGACCCTATTTTTACCAGATTTTTGCATCAAATGCTGGGATTCGTATTCAAACGAGTCTGTGCCTGCAATCTGTAGTTTGCACAAGATAACTTTGTCATGCGGAAGACATCATGATGATCGAAAACTATGTGACCGATTGACTTCAAATTTTGACAGGATGTTCAATAAACAGCCCTTTATCGTTTGATGAACCAGAAATACAATAAGTTGTGTACTTTTCTTTTCATAGAGAAAACATTGTCAATTTTTTTGAGAAAAATCGATATTTTGAGTTTCACAAGTCACCATTTCCTCAAATATAAATATTTTTATTTTCTAGTTCATCAAACGATAACTACTTATGTATAAAGTAGGCCGCTATTCGACATTTTTATTTCAGTTCACCTAGAGTGGCCCAATCATGCCAGCCAGTGACTGCAGATCTTCGCGCAGTGTCATAGTCGCGGATGGCTACTATCGGTTGCAAAAGTATTGAGCCCTGTGTTTGAGGGGTAGTACCTCTGAAACGACTGAATAAAGAAAAATTAAATAAAGTGCGTTATACTACTGAATCATTTCTACATCACAGTCGTGAATATCAAATTTTTCTGCCCATCGGTTTAGCCACGAGCGCGAGAGAAGTAAAAAAGGGTACCTGATTTTTGCGGTTTTAAATATTGTTCGGCTTTCCGATTTTTTTTCTCCAAAACCACTAACTGAAAAAATTTCAATTTTTGTTCAGGTTACAATTAGAGCCTGTTCTATAGATTGGCTTTTTTATTTTCTTGATTTTGTATGTAATAAAGTCTGTAAGCGAGCTTTTTATGGACGCGGATATCTCAGAAACGAACGACAGCAGGACAACGCAGTTAGCACGTAAACAATGCTTATTTAATGTGATACTCATCCATTGATGTATTATAACATAAAAGTTAAATGCGAATTTTTAAGAGCGTAACGAATGTAATTGATCCTGTGCACAGGATGGTTGCCCTCGGGGAAAAGGGATTATGGCCGGGAAGCCATGCAAGGCTTCGCGCGACGATTTCAAACGATCAACTCTCCGGACCGTATTCAATATTTATGTCATTTTCTCGGTCGGGTTTATTTTTTAAACTATCATACATGTTTTTTTTTCTTTATTTGTGGAATTGTACACATATTCTGTTTTGTGATTTATTATTATTTTACAATATTATTTCTGGCAAAAATCAGTAGTTGATTATGATGACGTTGTGGGTTCGGGTGCCAAACCAAACGGTCCGGTATTATCTGCAAATGTTTGAATTGCGCCAAGTATTTGTCCTAAACTTTGAACGATTTGTTCAGTTCAAGAAGAGCCACCAACATTGGAACTACCGCCGGCAATTTCTCTATCATTATCTAAAATCTTACAAAAATTAATAAGAACTAAGTAAGACATTAATTAGAAGCTGACCATCGCACTCCTCATTATCTGTACTGCTGTCGTTGTAGTCTAATGATGCGTTGTCATCTTCACGCAAGTTTAATAGGTTCTATATTTGTGTCGACAATATGATCTTTTTCAATATATATTGTTACGAGTTTCTTGCAATGTGCAACACAATTTTGCCATATCTCTTTTGAAACACTGTTCATTGCTTCATTGCATAAATTTAATACATCTTTAATTTTAAATGTATTGTTGCTTTTTGCAACTTTATTTTTTACGTATGCCCAGATTAATTCAATTGCATTAAACTCGCAATGGGCTACAGGTAAAGTGCGTTAAAAACAATAACAAAACATGTTCACATCTCTTCACTGCAATCTATTCTTTCATTAAAAAGCTTCAGATCCCACAACTTTTAGTTTTTAACTTCAACGTTGCTCAAATTAACAAATACGATGTTTGTTTTGATCTTTTAATCCTAAGTACGGACCATGAGCCCCGATGCGCCAATACGACGCCGCTCTCGAGTCACAACCCCGCCGATAACGTGACGTGTTGCGCAATGTACCAACATTAAATTGCAAATTCATATCGCTTTATAAAATTAGTGAACATCTGAAGTGTATTTCTAGGTCAATGGTCTCATTAAACAAAATTTTGCGATTGTTTTCGTACCTATCGCGTTGCCGTGCTAATACTCGTTACCGAGATATCCGCTTCCTTAAAAATGTTGTTTATAGCATTTATTACAAGGAAATTTACAAAAGCAAAAAAACCAATCTATACACAAGATCTTGGTTTATACTCTGTGTAAATTTGAATTTTTTTGGGTAAGCGGTTTAGCAGAAAAAAAAATTGGAAAGACGAGTGTGTATTACAAAGTGCTAAAATGGGGTACATTTTGCACTTCTATCGCGCTTCTGTCCAAACCTAGGGGCAGAAAATTTTGATAGTCAATCATGTTATGTAGAAATGATTCAGGAGTATAACACACCTTATTTCAATTTTTTTTGTTCAGTCGTTGCTCAGTTACAAGCCTCCAAACACAGGGCTCAATACTTTTGGAACAGATAGTAGTGAGCGTGAAAATTCCAAAAAAGGCGGTAATTTTAGAGGAAAAAAACGGAATCCCCCCTAAAAAGATAGCCTTCTGCTCTGTCTCTTTTTGTCCCTTTTTGTCTCTTTTTGCCCTTCCCGTTAGAACAGAGTTCCACGACATAAACACATAAATATAAATTCTATTTTTTTTTTTTCAGATGAGAAATGAAGTGTGTGGTAACGCTTTGGTTCAGTTGACAATTCTTCTTTGTCATCGACAAACTTATATAAGGAGAGCAACATCTACTAAGTTATACGAATCATTGCTTGTCTATGGTGATAGCAGTATTATTCCGTTAGAAAATTTGGATGATGTCATGAATTTGTTGAGCTCGACTAATTGGGAGAGTAATGTTGACGAAATCAGGCCCGTAAGGAATAATTTGTGCACCTTAATGGGCGTTCGAGTTCCAGTTCCAAAGAAGAAATAATAAAAAAAAAAAAAAAAAAGAAGTTATTTAACCCTATTCACATTTTTACAATTTAATATTTAATTCTATTAATTTTGTATACGCCTTTTTAATAAATATACGCTTATACATTTGTTGTTGGTTTTTCTATTCAATTTTCAGCTTCCGACATGAACGACACAGTTAAAGGTAAGTATCAATTACATACAACACAAATTAAAATTTAATGCAAAATTTATTTGTTACTACCCACTTAGAGAGATAACGGTGAAAACAATAAGTATTATGATCCCAATAAGCAATAAAACACAATTTTACTGATACATTTCTGTCGAATGTCGTACGAAAACTTTACAAGCAATAATGTTGTTTTTCGTTGTTTGCATAGCTTACTTTATTCCAAATTTTACATTAGCCGTAACGTTAAAAAATGTACAGGCATGTAGAACAAACAATACCGGGTTTTCACAAAGTGACGTAAGTTATTTACTTCACTAAAAATTAAGGCAGTGATACAAACAATTTTAATTTTCAGATAACGAAACAGACATGGTTTCTTTATAAATCTAGTGAACCATGCAATGCCACTTGCACAAGATTTGATGCTTATGACTTTGGGCAATCTATGAAAGTGAAGATAACAAAATGGTAAAATACCTCATAAACTATAATTTTTTTTTATGAAAATGATCATTCTAGGAATCCCGTTCAAGCACAAGAATACGATCTTAAACGAGAAGGATCCAGTTCAATATACAAATTTAATTGTGGGTAATTATTTCAATATTGCGACATTGCGAACAAATAATGCTAATGAAATTTTTCCGTAAGATTTATAGTTTCCGAGTCATAAAATAAAAAATTGGGCATTTTTCAAATTTCAAAAATTAATATCGCGATAACTAAGCGCGATATCAAAAACGGCTTTCAGTTTTGGAATCAGCGCGACTACCTCTATCGATTTCCGTCATAAAATGAGTAATTCGAATTTTGACCAAAATCCACAAAAATCCATGAACGATACCTTGTTGGAACCGGGCTTTAATTCCCTACCAGAAACCGGTTTCCGTTCCTCTATGCGATGAATAGTTTTTGAGTTATCGCCGTTTAAAGATGAAAAAAAATTGTGAATTTCTTAATAATTTTACTTTGTCCGATTTTGACGAAACAAAAAACAAAATGTGCGTCTCGATGCTGGGATCAATATTTGCTTATGAGAGTTTGCGCTAAAATGTACGGTTTACTAATTAGAAATTAAAACAGCAATTATCGTCTAGGGACCATTCTTACCGGCCCGCTCCAGCTTTGCCTACCTTCGTGTAGATGGCGCCCCGTGTCTAATAATTTAAAAAATCAATAATTATTTCATTTTAATTCCTAAAATGCTGATAGTAGCATTTGAAGACCCAATAACGCGTCGAAAATTCATTAAAAAATATATTATTAATTATTGAGCACTTGCAATTAATTTTATAAGCGTAAAACTACGATTAATAGCTAAAAATATTATTTTTCACCGATTGTGATGAAATAAGAAGCGAAATGGACCTTGCGATATTGCGAAAAAATAATGCTAATAGAACTTTTCTAGAACATTTAGAGTTATCGCCGTTCAAAGTTGAAAAAAAAAAATGTGAATTTCTTAATAATTTTACTTTGTCCGATTTTGACGAAACAAAAAACAAAATGTGCGTCTCGATGCTGGGAGGTTTGCTTATGAGGTTTTGCGCTAAAATGTACGGTTTATTAATTAAAAATTAAAATAGCAATTATCGTCTAGGGAGCATTCTTACCGGCCCGCTCCGGCTTTGCCTACCTTCGTGTAGATGGCGCCCCGTGTCTAATAATTTAGAAAATCAATAATTATTTCATTTTAATTCTTAAAATGCTGATAATGGCATTTGAAGACCCAAAACGCGTCGAAGATTCATTAAAAAATATATTATTAATTATTGAGCACTTGCAATTAATTTTATAAGCGTAAAACTACGATTAATAGCTAAAAATATTATTTTTCACCGATTGTGATGAAATAAGAAGCAAAATGGACCTTGCGATATTGCGAACAAATAATGCTAATAGAACTTTTCTAGAACATTTATAGTTTCCGAGTTATAAAATAAAAAAGCGGGCATTTTTCAAATTTAAAAAATTAATATCGCGATAACTAAGCGCGATATTAAAAGACGGCTTTCAGTTTTGGAATCAGCGCGACTACCTCTATCGATTTCCGTCATAAAATGAGTAATTTGAATTTTGATCAAAATCCACAAAAATCTAAGGTAACCCGTTTGTTCTATTTTCGCAAAAAAAGAACTTTTTTGAGCTACCTCCATGAACGATACCTTGTTGGAACCGGACTTTAATTCCCTACCAGAAACCGGTTTCCGTTCCTCTATGCGATGAATAGTTTTTGAGTTATCGCCGTTCAAAGTTGAAAAAAAAAATGTGAATTTCTTAATAATTTTACTTTGTCCGATTTTGACGAAACAAAAAACAAAATGTGCGTCTCGATGCTGGGAGGTTTGCTTATGAGGTTTTGCGCTAAAATGTACGGTTTATTAATTAAAAATTAAAATAGCAATTATCGTCTAGGGAGCATTCTTACCGGCCCGCTCCGGCTTTGCCTACCTTCGTGTAGATGGCGCCCCGTGTCTAATAATTTAGAAAATCAATAATTATTTCATTTTAATTCTTAAAATGCTGATAATGGCATTTGAAGACCCAAAACGCGTCGAAGATTCATTAAAAAATATATTATTAATTATTGAGCACTTGCAATTAATTTTATAAGCGTAAAACTACGATTAATAGCTAAAAATATTATTTGCCACCGATTGAGATGAAATAAGAAGCAAAATGATCCTTGCGATATTGCGGACAAATAAAGCTAATAGAACTTTTCCATAGCATTTATAGTTTCCGAGTTATAAAATAAAAAAGCGGGCATTTTTCAAATTTAAAAAATTAATACCGCGATAACTAAGCGCGATATCGAAAAACGGCTTTCAGTTTTGGAATCAGCACGACTCCCTCTATCGATTTCCGTCATAAAATGAGTAATTTGAATTTTGACCAAAATCCACAAAAATCTTTCTTTTTTGGCGAAAAAAAACTCTTTTGAGCTACCCCCATGAGCGATACCTTGTTGAAACCGGCTTTTAATTCCCTACCAGAAACCGGTTTCCGTTCCTCTATATGACGAATAGTTTTTGAGTTATCGCTGTTTAAAGTTAAACAGAAATGCATGAATTTTTAAACAATTAAATTAATAATTTTTATTTTTGTTTCAGATTTGCAAAGCTGGAGTTTCCCTGCTCTGACTAATCACTACTTCATAGCATACGTGGTTGAAAATGGCAGGGAAAGAGTGGATATTTTTATCAATTCGTTTAGCAAATCACATCAATTTGTGGTAAAGCCAATGCTAGCGGTTCGAGAATTATTTGGGGGTTGTACAAAGGGTGCTGATTTGGAGACTTGTACACCGCATGTTACTTGTGTAAAGCCAATTGAGGGAAGTAAATATCGATTACATTCAGATTAAAAATGTACTAAAATTATGCAAAATAATGGAAAATAAATAAATACTGTACCTGTACTGCTTGGTTCTTTATTTCTCCTTTCTTTTTTAGCACTGTTTATATGGGACAAGTTTGAAGAGAAAACGCAAAATAATTTCTTCGGGTTTATTTATTTTTTTGCGAATAACATTGGAAAATAATAATGATTAACTACAAAATATACAAACAAAAAATATTCTCTTCTTATACTCTGAAACCACCTTTTTTGTATTTCTCAACAGAAACACACTTTACGAGTATTAAACGCTAAAAAAAATTAAGTTTTTTTCTTGCGAAAGACAATACGCACTCTAACCTATAAGTTTCGTTTAATTTTTAGTTACAGAACGCCTTATACAAAATTCATTAAATAAATAAACTCCTATATAATCGTGTTCAGTCTTTTTTCTACAATCTCGAAAAATCCGTTGTATTTTCAAACACCTCTTTCTGCTGCTCCCTCTGCTCCGCTCTGCTCTGCTTTTTCGACAGTTTTTTATCGAACATTTCGTTCAAAACTTCCATAACTACGTCACGCTCTTGCCTGTTGTTTTCGGAAAGGAAAAACTGCGTCCTCAACGCCGCCATGGAAGTTTTCTTCGATTTTTCTTCGGATAAAACGGGCGCTATATCGACGTATATACTATCACTGCTAACGGTATCAGAACCCTTGTCGTTTTTCACCCATTTGCAACGCTTGTAATTGCTGGAACCACTGCCTATGCTGGCTTTTTCAATACTGCAGGCATCTACTGTGTACGACGCAGTTATTTCGTCTAATCGAACACGTTCTGACATGCAATCTTCACCGCTGTTCACGCAGCTACAGGAGTCGCTACCATTTACCTGAAAATAAACAATTTTTAAGTAGGTTTGAGCCACATACTTGACAAGAATACATACTTGTAATAATAATATTTCTTTAATTATAAAACAACATAAATGTTTGCTTGTAACATATTATTGAAATTTTTTGGTATTTTTTGAATAATTCTTGGGGGTTTGGGAAAACTTAAGATTAAAGTTATAGGACTTGCAGAGGACTTTCCAATGAAGAATTTGAGCTATTATACATATGGTTTTGACGGCCCCAACCCACCCACACAGTGCCCTGAAAACTACGCTTAAATGAAAAATGTACATTCTTCAGAAAATTTACCGTTCTAATCACTTCATTCTCTTTTTTCTCATAGAAATCATTACTACAAGTCTAGTTGAATGTTTATAAACATTTGTCAGGTAATTTCCATTTGTTTAAACAAATTCCACTCGCTTTTCTCGAAACTCCGTCGGACATCTGTTTTCTGAGTTCGAAATGGCAGTTTATTATCTTAGAGTGACATTATTCATTAAACAAATTCTTCCTATTGTTTAAACTATCAATGATTATTAATTTTCAACTGTTGTTCTAATTATGGTGGAAGTCAGGCTTTTTGTGAAATTAACTTATAAATTTCATGTTTGAGGTATCTTGCCTATGTTATCAGCTAATAAACCCATATTTGTTTAAACAAATTCCATTTGTTTAAACATTTTTTTTTGCAACTCTCCTATCATTCATTTTTTTAGATCGGTCTGGTCAACTGTTATTGTCAAGTGACATCGTTTATATTTTGGGATAATTTCCATTGTTTAAATAATAAAATATTATTCAATTGCATAATGGTGATATACGTAAATTTTAAAATAAATTAAAAATTACAGCCTGGATTTAAACCAGGGACCTGGATCCTGGTTCAAATCATTATTAAGTAAAATATTATTCGTTTTCAATATCATTTATTCAAAAAAATTGAATTTATTTTAAATCCCTTTTTCGGGAAATTGGGGAGTTACATTTCCTTTAAAAATATTAAATTTTCTACCATAATTAGAAAAAAGTTGAAAATGAATAATAATTTATTGTTTAAACAATAGGAGGAATTGTTTTAATGAATAATGTCACTCTAAGATAATAAACTGCCATTTCAAACTCAGAAAACAGATGTCCGACGGAGTTTCGAGAAAAGCGCATTATTTAAACAAATGGAATTTGTTTAAACAAATGGAAATTACCTGACAAATGTTTATGTACATTTTTCATTTAAGCTTAGTTTTCAGGGCACTGTGGGGGTGGGTTGGGGGCGTCAAAGCCATATGTATAATAGCTCAAATTCTTCATTGGAAAGTCCTCTACAAGTCCTATAACTTTAATCTTAAGTTTTCCCAAACCCCGAAGAATTATTCGAAAAATACCAAAATATGTCTTTTTCCCATGCATTTTCTTATGTAAATTTGATGCATCGATAGGCACCATTAAGAATAAAAATTTGGAAAAAATAAAAATACGTGTCCACTTTTTTTGGATTTGGAAACGATTTGGGGGGATCGTTGCTTTCTAAATAAAAATAGCCAATTTGAACCACTCTAATGTAGACGTCTAGAAGCTGTTAATTGAAAAGCTAGAAGACCTACAAAAATTCCTAAATTATTGCCAGTACATCGTGCTGTTAGAAAAAATTTTATTGAAAATTATGAAGAATAAACTATCCTGAATGATCGAATGTCTTGTTTACGGATGAGTCAAGGTTATGCCCAAAAAAATACAATTATTCCGAATGCCTGCTGCTATATACAGTATTAACAAGAAGAAATGTAACATGTCAATATCTAGTCCTCAAAGTTTAGAAGAAAGTAAGCAAATAAAAGGTTTAGGAAAAGACTTAAGCTAGAAACTTGATTGACTTTTGCATATACAGGGTTATATATTTGTAAGAACCAGACCAAATTCCATTTTTTTAATATAGCATACTGCATATTTTTCCTGTTTTTTTAATACTCTTTTGAATTACAAATTGAACAGTGAAAACCGCATGTCCCTGAGGTCTGTGGTGTAAATGTAACAAGACGATTAAATGTTAAAAGAAAGTTTCGTCGTTTTTTAAAATGACTTAAGTTATATAATACGAAATACTTTTGAATATAAACTGTTTCATTTCTAAGCATTTCAAATTTATAGCTTAACCAATTTCCTAAAACTTTTATTCGAATCTTTTTCTTGTCAACTTTTTAGAAAGAAATAGATTGAGTGGTTACGTTTCTTTTTATACACACTGTGTAAATAATAAGGACCTTGAAAGATTTACAGAATTTTGCAGATCGGAATTTTTATTTTACAGACTTTTTTGGAGCATTCATCTTTACAGACTAGAATTCCAGAACAAAAGGAAAAGTGTCAACTGAAAATCTTCGAAGAATTCATACAGTTTTTCTCTTCTAACTTAGTCAAGTCAAAGTCAAACATGAGTTTAACTGCCAAATGATATTCTTTGATATTCTTACTACGGAAATTTATTAATTACCTAATTAAACTATAGTTTATAAAAGATTGGTTTTGGCCCCCAATCGGCAGGAGCGCAAATATAAAATTCACTATTCTTGAGACGGTAATAAATCCGTTAAAGATTACCTCGCTGAGAGGAGCCTAAATCTGCTGGCAACGTTAGTGAGGACTGGCATGGTGTGGTAGCCTATTAATATAGGCAAATCTACAAATCTAACAAATAGACATACCTTATAGTTGAGCATCGACCCAGCTAAAGCTCTTGTGGAAGCAGCTCCGTCATCAGCCAAACTAGCGTTGACACTCTTCTCACTTAAGCTGCTAGTGCTGGATCTTTGCGCAGAAATCAAATCAGCATGGACTTCGAGTTTGTTACTAGGAAGACCAACACTTCCGGCCAAGGCTACGGTGCTTGCAGATTCTCTATCGGGTTCTCTTAACAAATGGCTTCCGCTGGCCAAGCTCGCTTCTCCGATGGAAGGGTTTGGAACACGTTGACTGACGGTGTCCATGGAAACGGTATCTGACGTGCCACGTGGTGCTGGCATCTCGTTCTCGTCCAGAATACCAGTTTTGCCACCACAGCCGCCTGATCTACACAAAGACACTGGGACAACTCCGTAAACGTAGAAGAGAAGGATTGGTACTCCTATGCCAACTGCTAAGCCAGCGAGGAATGGTGACAGAAGGACCTGAAATAGAGAAGAAGAAGAAATGGGGTTATTGTAGTCGATGTTGGGATGTCATTCGGTCTTTTTGTGACTTCTTAAGAGGTAGTATATAAGTAGTACGCAATGGCGCAGTCGTTAGGATTGTGCAATTTTTGTTGATAAAGTTATGAGTGTTTGTGAAATTAATGCCAAAAACGTATTGTGATTGATTCTGTACCAAATCAGTAATACTATCCTAGGAATAAATAATTCAATAAATTTGTAGACAAACAAACAAAAGCAACTAACTAGTCAAACTAGAGTACGGAAAACGCATTCCATTTTCCTAAAAGTAAATGTTATTCACATTTTTTGATTTTAAAGATTCTAATAAATATCAGCCAAAACTAAAGTAAATTGGATTATTTTTTTAATAATATTTAACACTTTTGCTTCACAACATGAAAATTCAGTTGGGATGTTGGGATATCATTCGGTCTTTTTGTGACTTCTTAAGAGGTAGTATATAAGTAGTACTCAATGGCGCAGTCGTTAGGATTGTGCAATTTTTGTTGATAAAGTTATGAGTGTTTGTGAAATTAACGTCAAAACCGCATTGTGATTCCTCTACACATAACACAGTGTTGGTAATACGCTGATAGGAATAAATAATTCAATAAATTTTTAGACAAACAAACAGAAGCAAGAAAATAAAAATGTTATTCACATTTTTTATTTTAAAGATTCAAATCAATATCAGCTAAAACTAAAGTAAATTGTAATATTTAACACTTTTGCTAATTTATTTGGTGGTAATTTCACACAGCAGATTTAAAATACTGTTTTGCTTCACAACATGAAAATTCTGTATTTGTATGGCTCCCATACACAAAACTTTGGGTTTTCCGCGTTTTTTTTTAAATCCAATTTAATTAAATGAATTTACAAATTAATTAAATCACGAATGTATTCATTATTCGTTAGACATTGTTCTAATGTTACAGTTAATACGTTCCGTTCCATTATTTTTAATACAAAAATTCAACATTGCAGTTTTTAGTTATATCCTACAAATTTTAGCGTTTTTTTTTTTCTTCATAATTTTAGAGGTTGCTGGCACCTGACAAAGTTAATTAGCATCAATAATATAAAATTCTTCTTGATTATTCATTATTTTTTGACAATCCAAGAATTATGTGGATACTTACTTAATAATTAGTATTATTTTCTTCACATCCTACTGCAACAGTGTGTAACAACATTGTTATACCTTTTTAAGTTTTTTCAATATATTTTTATTTCATAAATTAAATATATACCTAATTGCTACCAATGCATCTGTGATATTAAAACAAATGGATAGAAACGAAAAAAAAATTATACCTAAATTAAACCTTACATACAAAACTATGCTGTAGAGATATTCCTTTAATGTTACATACAAAGTAACACAAAAAAACTTTTGAATTTTTACAACACGGAAATGCTACAAAACAATTTACAAACTGTGCGGTTTACATTTTATTATAAGAAATTTCCACAGTACGATCTAAACCGCGCTAGAGTAGTATTTATGATTATCTTTTTTTCTTGGAAATCTCATTGTGTTAAT
Organism: Aphodius sticticus; assembly: GCA_963966075.1. NCBI lineage: Eukaryota > Metazoa > Arthropoda > Insecta > Coleoptera > Scarabaeidae > Aphodius > Aphodius sticticus. The sequence goes on along the minus strand of OZ014513.1, from coordinate 41,954,473 downwards.
CTGATAAAAATATTTAAAGGGTTTTAAAAATAGTTAAGCAATAAAAAATCCCTATAAAAGCTTGGATTTCAATAGACACTGTTTTTCTCTGTTTTGAATAAATAATCCCTAATATTATTTCTTATTTTTTCCCATTCATTTTGTTATTGCAGGTTGCTTTGCATTTAAAGAGGGCTTTTTGTACTAACCGTTGTGTGTTCCATTTAGGAAAATAATGGATTTGGAAATTGAAAAAATACACTCTTACGTGGGTGCAAACCATGCGTCAACAAACTGTAGATTAGACTGGGCTTTTTCCGGCCCAAACATGTTTTTGACCTTTGAAAAAATGTTATATGACCTGAATAACAATTACAGCATTCATTTCATAATTTAAAATAATATTTAGGGGTTACTAGCGGCTGTCAAACTTATTTTTAATTTTTTTAAATAAACATTTGTATGTATTTTTATGTGTATTCATTTTAATAAGTTTGCATACAATATTAGTAAAAAATATCGAACAAATTACAACTGTGAAAAGACGTGAAAAGCTTTTTGTTCAAACGAGTCCAAAGGAACTGGATGTTTCCTCTAAGCGCTTTTCAAGGATTTTGCAAATGAGCCGCCATTAATGTAATTTCGTCAAAATAGTTAAATAATAAATTAAAGTAGAATTGTAATTAAATTGAATTTGATGTAGATCAGTCGTGTCCGCATTAATATAAAACTAGTTAGCCAGGACTTGACAGATATTTCCATTTTAATGACAGTAGGTAGTGTCAAATGCTGATGTTTTGACAAATATGTCAATAGTATCAAAATATCTGTCAAATCCTGGCTAACTATTCCAATCCATTCTAATGACAGTAGGTATTGTCAAATGCTGATGTTTTGACAAATACCTACTGTCAATAATATCAATATATCTGTCAAATCCTGGCTAACTATTCCAATCCATTCTAATGACAGTAGGTATTGTCAAATGCTGATATTTTGACAAATACCTACTGTCAATAATATCAAAATATCTGTCAAATCCTGGCTAACTATTCCAATCCATTCTAATGACAGTAGGTAGTGTAAAATGCTGATGTTGTGACAAATACCTACTATCAATAGTATCAAAATATCTGTTAAATCCTGGCTAACTATTCCAATCCATTCTAATGACAGTAGGTATTGTCAAATGCTGATGTTTTGACAATACCTACTGTTAATAGTCGATCTCGATCGAATAGAATCTCATGCAGCTAAACTATTAATTTTATATATAGTATGATAAAGTCATGTGCCTGGCCACACCAGATTTTTTCTTTAATGCCAAGAATGGAAATAAGAAATAATACCGAACTAAGGGCAACTGGTTATAGTTTCTTCTTTTTTTTTTCGTAGTTTTTAATGCAAGAATATGTATATAACATTCTTTTTTGCATTTGTTTTTCTGATAAATTAGAGTTAATTAAGAATTTCGGTCTTGAGATCTACAGGTCTACAGAGAAAGCATAAGCATACCAGTTCATTATCGGTTGATATTTATTGACATTTCTAATTACCAATAATTAGAAATCTGCCATTGTTTTGACATCGACATGGAAACTTTGCTCAATATTTTTTTATTAAGTAGTTTTGGTATGCATATTTATTTACAATGAATAAACATAGAAAATACAAATTATAACTAAATATTTTGTGGATGTAGACCGAATGGAAAAAAACGTGTATTTCGATTTGTTAAGGCCGTTAACGTTCTTTATTTTCAGCGTGGGACATCCTGTATATAGCCCAGTGTATTGTGAAATTGTCATGAAAAAAAATATACATTTTGGTTCAATTTTTATCCAAATTAGCACGACCCACATTCTCCACAATTATTCATGCGTATTAAACAATCATCACGACTTCAATCATCAACCATCTCCAATTATTTCAAAAATTGCGTCACTTTCATCTAAAAAAACCCATCTCACTTCAACGCCCACAAAAGCATAGGGACATAATCAAGCAGCCTTCGCATATCGATCCAAAACTACCGCTCGTGCCATCAGACATCCCCCACCACTACCAAATAATACGACGCCACGCCCTATTTCATCCAACAGAAATTTCAGTAGCGCTCAAACCGTCAACTCTTCCAGCCATATCATGCAAAGACCCAACGAATAAGCGACAACCGTCTATCAGTATATGAAACGATCTATTTAAAACAATGACGGACAGCGACGAAGAGAGCAGCAACAGCGGCGATTGGCCTGTGACAGAGGAATGGCTTCAGGCCGTCCTGAAAAGACACCACAACGATCTCCCAGACCCTTCCAGCATCACAGTGCTCGATTTCAGCGTTAAGCCCGGATGTGACGTCGGAGAGAGTGTTTTAAGTGACATACTGGCCGTCGCCGTTAAGTATAAGTTCCCGGAAAATGAGGATAAAACCCACGCTTTGAGCTTCATCATCAAATTGTTACCTCAGGACCCGTTCAGCAGATTTTTCGTGACCGAAGCTCAGTTCGATCTGAGAGAGATCAAATTTTATACGCAGGTAAAAAAATATATATATAAACGTGGTCTAATGTAACTCCATTAACACACTTGGCGTGCATTTATTTGTTACCGTACTCCACATTGTTTTTTTTTTGAAAAAACTTGTATCCACAGGGCCTTCAAATTATATTCACTAGTTAGAAGAACGAACGGCGGTTATTTTGAGGGCCCTGACTTCGCTGTAGGTCGTTTCCCATCGGAGGAGATAGCTGAGTAAATTTTGACATTGCCCCCGCACTGTATCTATAATACCTTTAACAAATACCCGATTTTTTTTTGTCCAATTATAGAAGAATATGCGCAGTTTCGTAAAAAAAATTATATTTTTGTTGTTTCAAACAAAAATGAGCCTTCTCAGACCAAAAAACATCGCTAGCCAAATTAGAAAACTATACTAAATTATCTATATACAATCACCGGTATTTCTATACCTACAAAAAACGCATCATGACGCATCGGTTCAAACAAAACACCATCGGCCGGAATAGACCACAAACACCGGATGTTCAATCAAGTTATTAACTAAAGTCACAAAGCGTAGGCTATATATTATAACGAGTGTTCTAAAACCATCGAACAAAAAAAAATTTAAATACATAAAGTGCCTCATACTCCTGAATCATTTCTACATAAGTTGTATTGAGAGCCTCTTCTATAGATTGGCGTTTTTGTTTTCTACAGTTTTTCTGTAATAAAGGTTGCGAACAAGATTTTCATCGATAGACAATAGAAACAATAGAGCAGAAAATGACTAAGTTCGTGACAAAAATACTAGCAGGAAGCCGACGGTCCCAGGTCACGTGGAACAGTCCGTAGATGCATGTTTCCTTCTCGCAAATATCATGTCTTAATTTGTTATAAACAAAAAACGTCAAAAAATCGTGCCTTTTTTCGTTTTTCGCTTGTAAAAACTGAACCGACGGAGCAATCTTGATGCTTTCAACAGACGAATTGTAGAAAATGAAAAGACGAAAAAAATGAACCCTGGACGAACTCGATTAAATTAATATTAACGGAGGAAATTCGGAAAAACCGAAAAAATCTGCGTTTTTTCAAAAATTCATAGTTCCGCCATTTTCAAAGTTGTAGCGGAGACTTTTCGCGTGAAAGTAGCGATGGATGGGTACTTTGAGTGTGGATAACCCAGGCGTTATCCTATGATTAGTTTTTGCACAATTGCGATTTGAATATTTTTATGCAATATGTTTCGGCGAACCTGGATGCGTCGGAGGTGGTCCTACTTTAATTTTTTTTACGTATTTCGAAAGTAGAAGTATTGTGCTACAAAACGTCTATTCTGATTTTGCGTTAAAATGTTGCGAAATGGTGAAAAATGCTTGTAAACATGACCGGAAACTGCCGCGCGCTCCAACGCGGTCGAGTAGTGGGGGTAGGCGGTCGACGCGGGGAAGCGCGTATCTATAGCAAAGACGAGACATATAAGACTGGCCACTTCGCGCAAATCCTTTGATCTTTATGACCTGCCGCTCAGGGACCTTGAACCGTTGTCCCTTTAATTTGGTTTAGCTTTCGGGCGGGAAGTTTGAATGAGTTATTTTCAGTTTATTGTTTTGCTATTCAAATGTCAATTATAATCATTGAAATAAGTGACGTACTCACTGGTCTAATGCTGTTCAAGTTCCAGACCTACTAACTACTTGAAAACACGAAAAGAAACATCGCAATAACTACCGATCACATAACCAACAAATGTTAACGTCAAAACAAGTGTTGTTTGAGGTTAGAGTTGGCGGTTGGGGACACAGCTGATTTTAAAATCCACGCGCTATTTTATTGATTTCTCCCGAGTACTCACGAATGGGCTTTAATCTGGTTTAGCCCTCTATCTCTCTCTCGAAACGTAGTTCCTTTTTCGAGTGGCCAGTCTGATATATCTAGTCTGTGGTTTGGGTTAAAATTGTGCTTAAATAAAAAATCTATTTTTGTATCATGAGTTGGGCTGGTTTATATTTGAAAAAAAGCCAAAGATGTAGAAGTAAAATTAATTTTTATCTTTCCAAAAAATTATTTTTCATCCAGCCCAACTCGTTATTTATCTAAGAAGTTACACTGAAAATTTCACAAACTTTGGACAATAAATAACGTTTTTATTTGAAAATGCGTTTTAGGAGAGGTAGAACTGGGTCTGAAGACATAAAATATTGTTGCAGATGCTGTGCAACAACTTTTGTATGAACTTTTCACACACAATATTTCTCTGTCTCTCCTGCAATAAACTAACCTTTGTCATTCCATTCTAGGTCGTACCAGATTTGGAAGCGTTTAAACAAAAACAACTACCAGACAACTCAAAACTAAATCTGCCGATACCAAAATGTTACTATGCCAATTATAACGCGGGCAGTACGGAACCAGAACCTGCACCCCCCGAATCAGTGTTAGTTTTGGAGAACATCAAACCCATGGGTTTCGTCAGCGTAGATTTTCCCAGAGGTCTAACCTATAAACAAGCGATAGCCGCTGTGGAAGCCATAGGAAAAGTCCACGCTTTATCGCTATGCTTGAAAATAAAAGAAGGAAAAGCGTTATCAGAGCGATATCCTTTTCTATTCCAAACCACAAGAGCTTCGGATTCTTACCAACAATTGGTGGAACGAGGTTTACCACAGCTATCCGACTTTTTGGACAAACGAGACGGAATGTCAGAAGTCTTAGCTGCGTTGAATTCTCTAAGACCGAGTACGAAAGAATTGATAGAATCTCTATTGAAACCAGAAGAACCAATGGCTCTGATAACGCATACAGACTTCTGGTGCAATAATCTCATGTTTAAAGAAACTGTCGACTCCACGACATGTTGCATCTTAGACTGGCAAATGGTCACCTATAGTCGGCCGACAAACGACATAGCGCTGCTGTTAATCTCTTCCGTACCGACTGAATTACGGAGAGAATACTCCGGGGAACTTTTGGACATGTACTGGTCAATTTTGACCAGCTCCTCGCAGCTCCTAGGTTTAGATATAGAAGCAGATTTAGGTTACGATCGGTCAAAACTAGATTCCGACTATAAACGATCACAATTATTAGCGCTATTGCTATGCATAGGTTCCGTAGACGTCGCATTAGGAGACCCAATAACTGAAGATCGCCTTCTGGATTTGCTCAAGGATCTTCATTCCGAAGGTTTGCTCAACGCTGAATTAGCACTACACAGCGGACAATAGACTTTTCGGACACCGATGAGTTCAACGTTAGTCCAACATTGGTCGAACAGTGGTCGAACATTGGTTCAACATTGGTCAAACATAAACTTGAGATAAACGCTTCGATTGTTTAGTGGCTTGCCGTGTGATGTGAGGTTCCGTGCCAATTGTTTTTCGATCGTTACAAAATGACGTGGAAATTATGATAATCGATTGTTTTGTTTTTTTCGATTGTGTTTTTTCTTAATCGATACGATATTTTTTATGGTATAGCGAGTATAGCGTTTAAGATTAAATATACATAGCTTTGGGGATACAATGATGTAAGGTTTCTTGTATTGTTGCGAGATGGAATAAAAGGTATACGTGCAGCAGCGATTCTAAAATTAGTTGTTTTAATGGGTTAGATTGGTCGAGTTATTGTTTCAATTGATGTGCTCTATATATATATATATTCGGTCAATGTTTCGAATATACTATTGTATGAAGTAGGTCAAACAGCGAGTTCTAATTATCAGGAATAATTACGCACTCCATATTATCTGTGCTATTGTATATTATATGAATTTTTCTGTAGTGTTTATAGACTTCTATTGTTGCTTTAACCTATAATTACATTAAAACCTATGTAAATTATTAAATTTTCATTGTAAATTTAAAATGTAATTTTGCGTCCCATTCGTATATTGCCCACGTAAAATAAAACGTCCCATCTGCATTTATAGGTAGCAAAAGATGAAAACAAACCTTATCAATTTGATTCTTTATATCCATACTTGAAAAAGGGCCTTATTATTTGTTTTTTTTTCTGTCTCAACACTGATATTAATATAGTAAATTTATAAACCATTAATATTGATAATTCAAATATTTTGAAGGTTAAAAATGTGACATACTAAACACCATTTTGATTGACCATATTTTAGGTGTGTGCTCACCAAATATAAAAAAAAACAGTTAACATAAAAATAACCAAGATATTCAGTTGTACCTCTCTACTTGAAAGTAATCTTTGCATACATTTTATTATACATACACAATGGTAAAATATGGTATTAATTCATCAAAATTGAAACTTTTTTATTTTTGAAAGTTAATTTATTATTTTTAAAAATCCTCACACAGATAAATTTTTAATTATCAAAGTATAATAATTTATATCAAATTCAGACCAATTGTTTTTTTACTTAGGATATTTATGTGAATCGTTCTTTTTTTAAATAGCCGTTATTTTGTTGTTTTAATTAAGCTATTTAATTGTCTCTAATGGTAAAATACAAATTTCATACAAAATAGCTTAAAAATAACTTTTAAAATTTCTATTTATCTGAAATACTGAAAATTGATCTACAAAACGCCTATTCATTTTCTTTATTTTGGTTTCAAAATTCAATACCAACGACAAATTGTAGGCCTCACACATATACAGGATGTTAGTAAATAAGGGCGACAAACCCATGGGTTTCGTCAGCGTAGATTTTCCAAGAGGGCTCACCTATAAACAAGCGATAGCCGCCGTGGAAGCCATAGGAAAAGTCCACGCTTTATCGCTATGCTTGAAAATAAAAGAAGGAAAAGCGTTATCAGAGCGATATACATTTTTATTCCAAACCACAAGAGCTTCGGATTCTTACCAACAATTGGTGGAACGAGGTTTACCACAACTATCCGAGTTTTTGGACAAACGAGATGGAATGTCAGAAGTCTTAGCTGCGTTGAATTCTCTAAGACCGAGCACGAAAGAATTGATAGAATCTCTATTGAAACCAGAAGAACCAATGGCTCTGATAACGCATACCGACTTCTGGTGCAATAATCTGATGTTTAAAGAAACAGTCGACTCCACGACATGTTGCATCTTAGACTGGCAAATGGCCACCTATAGTCGGCCGACAAACGACATAGCGCTGCTGTTAATCTCTTCCGTACCAACTGAATTACGGAGAGAATACTCCGGGGAACTTTTGGACATGTACTGGTCAATTTTGACCAGCTCCTCGCAGCTCCTAGGTTTAGATATAGAAGCAGATTTAGGTTACGATCGGTCAAAACTAGATTCCGACTATAAACGTTCACAATTATTAGCGCTATTGCTATGCATAGGTTCCGTAGACGTCGCATTAGGAGACCCAATAACTGAAGCTCGCCTTCTGGATTTGCTCAAGGATCTTCATTCCGAAGGTTTGCTCAACGCTGAATTAGCACTACACAGCGGACAATAGACTTTTCGGACACCGATGAATTCAACATTGGTCGAACAGTGGTCGAACATTGGTCGAACATTGGTCCAACATTGGTCAAACATAAACTTGAGATAAACGCTTCGATTGTTTAGTGGCTTGCCGTGTGATGTGAGGTTCCGTGCCAATTGTTTTTCGATCGTTACAAAATGACGTGGAAATTATGATAATCGATTGTTTTGTTTTTTTCGATTGTGTTTTTTCTTAATCGATACGATATTTTTTATGGTATAGCGAGTATAGCGTTTAAGATTAAATATACATAGCTTTGGGGATACAATGATGTAAGGTTTCTTGTATTGTTGCGAGATGGAATAAAAGGTATACGTGCAGCAGCGATTCTAAAATTAGTTGTTTTAATGGGTTAGATTGGTCGAGTTATTGTTTCAATTGATGTGCTCTATATATATATATATTCGGTCAATGTTTCGAATATACTATTGTATGAAGTAGGTCAAACAGCGAGTTCTAATTATCAGGAATAATTACGCACTCCATATTATCTGTGCTATTGTATATTATATGAATTTTTCTGTAGTGTTTATAGACTTCTATTGTTGCTTTAACCTATAATTACATTAAAACCTATGTAAATTATTAAATTTTCATTGTAAATTTAAAATGTAATTTTGCGTCCCATTCGTATATTGCCCACGTAAAATAAAACGTCCCATCTGCATTTATAGGTAGCAAAAGATGAAAACAAACCTTATCAATTTGATTCTTTATATCCATACTTGAAAAAGGGCCTTATTATTTGTTTTTTTTTCTGTCTCAACACTGATATTAATATAGTAAATTTATAAACTATTAATATTGATAATTCAAATATTTTGAAGGTTAAAAATGTGACATACTAAACACCATTTTGATTGACCATATTTTAGGTGTGTGCTCACCAAATATAAAAAAAAACAGTTAACATAAAAATAACCAAGATATTCAGTTGTACCTCTCTACTTGAAAGTAATCTTTGCATACATTTTATTATACATACACAATGGTAAAATATGGTATTAATTCATCAAAATTGAAACTTTTTTATTTTTGAAAGTTAATTTATTATTTTTAAAAATCCTCACACAGATAAATTTTTAATTATCAAAGTATAATAATTTATATCAAATTCAGACCAATTGTTTTTTTACTTAGGATATTTATGTGAATCGTTCTTTTTTTAAATAGCCGTTATTTTGTTGTTTTAATTAAGCTATTTAATTGTCTCTAATGGTAAAATACAAATTTCATACAAAATAGCTTAAAAATAACTTTTAAAATTTCTATTTATCTGAAATACTGAAAATTGATCTACAAAACGCCTATTCATTTTCTTTATTTTGGTTTCAAAATTCAATACCAAGGACAAATTGTAGGCCTCACACATATACAGGATGTTAGTAAATAAGGGCGACAAACCCTTGGGTTTCGTCAGCGTAGATTTTCCAAGAGGGCTAACCTATAAACAAGCGATAGCCGCTGTGGAAGCCATAGGAAAAGTCCACGCTTTATCGCTATGCTTGAAAATAAAAGAAGGAAAAGCGTTATCCGAGCGATATCCATTTCTATTCCAAACTACAAGAGCTTCGGATTCTTACCAACAATTGGTGGAACGAGGTTTACCACAGCTATCCGACTTTTTGGACAAACGAGACGGAATGTCAGAAGTCTTAGCTGCGTTGAATTCTCTAAGACCGAGCACGAAAGAATTGATAGAATCTCTATTGAAACCAGAAGAACCAATGGCTCTGATAACGCATACCGACTTCTGGTGCAATAATCTGATGTTTAAAGAAATAGTCGACTCCACGACATGTTGCATCTTAGACTGGCAAATGGTCACCTATAGTCGGCCGACAAACGACATAGCGCTGCTGTTAATCTCTTCCGTACCAACTGAATTACGGAGAGAATACTCCGGGGAACTTTTGGACATGTACTGGTCAATTTTGACCAGCTCCTCGCAGCTCCTAGGTTTAGATATAGAAGCAGATTTAGGTTACGATCGGTCAAAACTAGATTCCGACTATAAACGTTCACAATTATTAGCGCTATTGCTATGCATAGGTTCCGTAGACGTCGCATTAGGAGACCCAATAACTGAAGATCGCCTTCTGGATTTGCTCAAGGATCTTCATTCCGAAGGTTTGCTCAACGCTGAATTAGCACTACACAGCGGACAATAGACTTTTCGGACACCGATGAGTTCAACGTTAGTCCAACATTGGTCGAACAGTGGTCGAACATTGGTTCAACATTGGTCAAACATAAACTTGAGATAAACGCTTCGATTGTGTAGTGGCTTGCCGTGTGATGTGAGGTTCCGTGCCAATTGTTTTTCGATCGTTACAAAATGACGTGGAAATTATGATAATCGATTGTTTTGTTTTTTTCGATTGTGTTTTTTCTTAATCGATACGATATTTTTTAAGGTATAGCGAGTATAGCGTTTAAGATTAAGTATACATAGCTTTGGGGATACAATGATGTAAGGTTTCTTGTATTGTTGCGAGATGGAATAAAAGGTACACGTGCAGCAGCGATTCTAAAATTAGTTGTTTTATTGGGTTAGATTGGTCGAGTTATTGTTTCAATTGACGTGTTCTATATATATATATTCGGTCAATGTTTCGAATATACTATTGTATGAAGTAGGTCAAATAGCGAGTTCTAATTGTCAGGATTAATTACGCACTCCATATTATCTGTGCTATTGTTAATGAATTTGCTATATGAATTTTTCTCTAGTGTTTATAGACTTCTATTGTTGCTTTAACTTATAATTACATTAAAACCTATGGAAATTATTAAATTTTCATTGTAAATTCAAAATGTAATTTTGCGTCCCATTCGTTTACTGCCCACGTAAAATAAAACGCCCCATCTGCATTTATAGGTAGCTAAAGATGAAAACAAACCTTATCAATTTGATTCTTTATATCCATACTTGAAAAAGGGCCTTATTACTTGTTTTTTTTTCTGTCTCAACACTGATATTAATATAGTAAATTTATAAACTATTAATATTGATAATTCAAATATTTTGAAGGTTAAAAATGTGACATACTAAACACCATTTTGATTGACCATATTTTAGGTTTGTGCTCACCAAATATAAAAAAAAAACTGTTAACATAAAAAATAACCAAGATATTCAGTTGTACCTCTCTACTCGAAAGTAATCTTTGCATACATTTTATTATCACACACAATGGTAAAATATGGTATTAATTCATCAAAATTGAAACTTTTTTATTTTTAAAAGTTAGTATATTATAATTTTAAAAAATCCTCACACAGCGCAATTTTTAATTATCAAAATATAATAATTTATATCAAATTCAGACCAACTGTTTTTTAGTTAGGATATTTATGTGAATCGTTCTTTTTTTTAAATGGCCGTTATTTTTTATTGTTTTAAATAAACTATTTAATTGTCTATAATGGTAAAATACAAATTTTATACAAAATAGCTTAAAAATAACTATTAAAATTACTATTTATCTGAAATACTGAAAAGTGATCTACAAAACGCATAATCACTTTCTTTATTTTGGTTTCAAAATTGAATACCAAGGACAAATTGTAGGCCTCACACATATACAGGATGTTAGTAAATAAGGGCGACAAACCCTTGGGTTTCGTCAGCGTAGATTTTCCAAGAGGGCTAACCTATAAACAAGCGATAGCCGCAGTGGAAGCCATAGGAAAAGTCCACGCTTTATCGCTATGCTTGAAAATAAAAGAAGGAAAAGCGTTATCCGAGCGATATCCATTTCTATTCCAAACTACAAGAGCTTCGGATTCTTACCAACAATTGGTGGAACGAGGTTTACCGCAACTATCCGAATTTTTGGACAAACGAGATGGAATGTCAGAAGTCTTAGCTGCGTTGAATTCTCTAAGACCGACCAAGAAAGAATTGATAGAATCTCTATTGAAACCAGAAGAACCAATGGCTCTGATAACGCATACAGACTTCTGGTGCAATAATCTGATGTTTAGAGAAACTGTCGACTCCACGACATGTTGCATCTTAGACTGGCAAATGGTCACCTATAGTCGGCCGACAAACGACATAGCGCTGCTGTTAATCTCTTCCGTACCAACTGAATTACGGAGAGAATACTCCGGGGAACTTTTGGACATGTACTGGTCAATTTTGACCAGCTCCTAGGTTTAGATATAGAAGCAGATTTAGGTTACGATCGGTCAAAACTAGATTCCGACTATAAACGTTCACAATTATTAGCGCTATTGCTATGCATAGGTTCCGTAGACGTCGCATTAGGAGACCCAATAACTGAAGATCGCCTTCTGGATTTGCTCAAGGATCTTCATTCCGAAGGTTTGCTCAACGCTGAATTAGCACTACACAGCGGACAATAGACTTTTCGGACACCGATGAGTTCAACGTTAGTCCAACATTGGTCGAACAGTGGTCGAACATTGGTTCAACATTGGTCAAACATAAACTTGAGATAAACGCTTCGATTGTTTAGTGGCTTGCCGTGTGATGTGAGGTTCCGTGCCAATTGTTTTTCGATCGTTACAAAATGACGTGGAAATTATGATAATCGATTGTTTTGTTTTTTTCGATTGTGTTTTTTCTTAATCGATACGATATTTTTTATGGTATAGCGAGTATAGCGTTTAAGATTAAATATACATAGCTTTGGGGATACAATGATGTAAGGTTTCTTGTATTGTTGCGAGATGGAATAAAAGGTATACGTGCAGCAGCGATTCTAAAATTAGTTGTTTTATTGGGTTAGATTGGTCGAGTTATTGTTTCAATTGATGTGCTCTATATATATATATTCGGTCAATGTTTCGAATATACTATTGAATGAAGTAGGTCAAATAGCGACTTCTAATTGTCAAGATTAATTACGCACTCCATATTATCTGTGCTATTGTTAATGAATTTGCTATATGAATTTTTCTCTAGTGTTTATAGACTTCTATTGTTGCTTTAACTTATAATTACATTAAAACCTATGGAAATTATTAAATTTTCATTGTAGATTCAAAATGTAATTTTGCGTCCCATTCGTATACTGCCCACGTAAAATAAAACGTCCCATCTGCATTTATAGGTAGCAAAAGATGAAAACAAACCTTATCAATTTGATTTTTTATATCCATACTTGAAAAAGGGCCTTATTATTTGTTTTTTTTTCTGTCTCAACACTGATATTAATATAGTAAATTTATAAGCTATTAATATTGATAATTCAAATATTTTGAAGGTTAAAAATGTGTTAAAAAAAACGGTTAACAAAAAATAACGCAAAATTATATATCTTTTATCTTTAATTTGGTGTATTTCTTTTACAATTGTGTGAACTAATTGCTGAGAAAAAGCCTCAGAACTTTTGCGTGTTTTGCAAGTAAAACGTAGGGGGTATAGACTCCCCTTAATGTGCTCCATTTCCATATAGAACTTTACGTTACCATTCAAGGACAGCAGCTCTGTATACTTTAGTCTGAATACACGATATGTCATTAGCGGCTGGTTTAAATTTAGATCAGAGATGGTCCGAGTTAAATATCCTTAAGTACGATTAGACGGTAACTCAAATTGTGTTGTATTACGTAACGTAGTTACCTTTGCTCTCCGTAAAATGACTCGTCTAATCATACCTTTAAGGCAGCAGCCCATTCCGAAATAACGCCATACTATGGAGATCGTATCATTCGTCGTCTTTTGGTTGCTCGACGCAACTGGAATATTTCAATACATATTTTATTACCCAATCTTGAGGGTGAATTTATGTTTTAAATGATGCTACCGTAAAACATTTAAGATAATTATTTGTGCAATTTAAATGTAATAGCCACCTTGACTTAGGAAGGTATATGATTAATAATTATCTACATAAATATAGAAATAAATAAAAATTGTGTGTTGTTTACTATTTACGTCAAATTCAGCAGCAAAAAATAATGTCAAAAATGAAAAAAGAGAAAATGACATAAAATGCTGACTGATTTTTGTTTTAGTGTATGATTAGCTGTCGTATAGCCTGTACTTTACAATGACGGTATAACTATATAGTATCAGCTTTGCTCCGAAGAAAGGGGCTTTGTGACTAAATTATCAAAAAGCTTTTTGTTTTGAACACATTTTGATCGGAAACTATTTTACAGTTCATCTGTGATTCTTAAAGACTTGTAGATACTTAACTGCATTTGAAGGTTGTTTATCAGAATTTAGTTTGATTCGAAGTTAAAGAGTTTTTTGTGACATTTTGCGCTGATTACAATAACACATTTTTAAGTTATTATTCCTACAGCTTATAATTTAAAAAAAAATAACTTTAAACGACCTTCAAATGCAAATAGGACGACAGCTACAATTTATAATTTTTAACACGAACACATAAAATCCAAAGTAGCTTTCTTTACGTTACGTCTTTTTTTTCAGTATTACCGATTTTTAGTGTACTTTAGGTCATATCTAAATAAATTATCAATGTTGTATTTACATTTTCAATTTGAAACAGTGCCATCTATCCACAGACCGTTGAACTATTTTGCAATGCCAACAGACTAAAACTCTCCCAGAATGTTATTCTAGTTACATTTGCTAAGACGTAACTCCCATCGTTATACGTAACATTTACTATACTTTTATAATATATTACAGTACACAATAATCATACGACAGTAAGACCAAAAAGAATTTCTATATTTGTAGTTTAGTTTTTTTTAACACTAAAATTTGCAAGTATAATTTGCATAAATATTGAAACTCTTTGTGGACGCAGTTGCGTAAGGACCTATTCAATCGAATAGTTGATATAGTTTCACAATTTAAACAATATATATTGTGTGGTGTATCGGCGCGTTTTCGGCGTAGGATACAGGAGCCTTAAGAGGAATCATTACTGTTGGTACGTTGTATAAAATAAGCATCCATAGTCAGCTTAATCAATTCTGTCATGTTATACATCAAATTATAGATAAAGATGTATTACTTGCTGTGGTAATGTATATGTATTATTTGTTGTTGTTATATCCACGCTACGTGATAAAATATAACTTATTTATGTACTTGAAGAAGTAAAGTTTTGAGTGAAAAAAGCATGTAAGATATTGATATTTTTACGTGAAATTTTGTACACTTATAGAGGAAGGTCTAACTTAGACCTATTGTGTGGTACTTTTTTCAATTTTAACCTGAGTACTTCGTAAAAAAAATGCAAAATCAGCCAATTTTATGACATATTCAGAAATAGAAAGGTCAAAAACGAACAGAATTATCAAAAATCTACCACTAGACGCAAAATTATATATCTTTTATCTTTAATTTGGTGTATTTCTTCTACGATTGTGTGAACTAATTGCAGAGAAAAAGCCTCAGAACTTTTGCGTGTTTTGCAAGTAAAACGTGGGGGGTATCGATTCCCCTTAATACATTAATTTTATTAATATATTAAGATTACTACATTACTTCTGTAATGTAAGTTAACCCTAATTTTTAAATTTTCGGTAGAAAATAAAAAAAGACGATAAAAAGACTTACCGATGCCATAACTCCTCCAACAATTGCTGCATTCCTTTTGTGCTTGTTGTCGTTTTTAAACCTGCCGTAGAGCTTGCGACCAACCCAAACAGGAATACCTTAAAACGAACAAAAAAAACACATTTTTAAAAATCCAAATCATGTTCAAGAAGTATTCACAACAATTAAAACTCATGGATTTCTTTCTTAAAACAATTTACTTCTTATTTTGCTAATTAGGTCAAAAATTCTATTTTTTTTTTCAAGTGCCACCCTTTCAAAATGTTATATGAATAATTGAAACTATGTAGTTTCAATTATTGCATTTTTGACAAATAAAATCATTGAAAAACTGTGAAATGTTCTGACATGCTGTTTTTTTGTGTTTCATAATACAAAACTAATTCATTTATCTTAACTTTGACAGCTGGTGGCAACCCTCAAATATATTTCTTTTAAACTATATAACATTTTGAATAGGGTATTTGACTATTATTGGAAAACCATCTTAGTGTGTTTATTCCTTCACTCTACATTTTAAATGCATTATTTTTCGTAATTATTTCCTCAATATTTCATAAAAATCAGCGTTAAAAATTGAATCACAAAAAGTCCCGCCAAAACGATACTTTCTGTTGTGTGACGTCACCCGATAGTAGATGTCAAATCGGCCCATATGGTCTGTCAGCATCGGCATCGTCGCCGTTTGGTAATTGTGTTGTATGATGTGTTGTTTTCACAATTCCTACATAAAAATGGGTTATAAATGGTGTATAAATCCACAATGCAGAAATACGTCAGGAAAAACTCCGGATAAACTATTTGTAGCTGTTCCGCAAGCTTTGAAACTGCGAAGAAAGTTGTTGGCTCTTAGAAATCCAAATGAAATAAATAGCGGCCAATACAAGTGTTTTTTGTTGTGAAAATTACTTCGACATAAGTAAAACTGACTAGAATAAGTTATCTATCGTATTTTCGAACCGGGTAGTATCTGATCTGACAGCTTAAGGTTAGGGCTATCCTAACCTACAAAGTTATAACAAAGTCCTAACCAACGAAGCATAAGAGCGCGTTCGGATAATCGGGTAGGGTACGGTGAGAGTGACGCGCTGCATAATAGGCGGAGTAACGTCATACGGCGTTTATCTGCATATAAGAGAGAGACAGCCGACCCAGGTTATCTGAGCATCGCTCTCCCCATACCCTACCCTGACAAACCGAACGCGCTCTAAGCATACTAACGAATGACGTCACTGGAGACTGAGCCAATTACAGAGCGTTTTCAATCACGTGATAGGACGTGAATAAAATTCAATTTTAATTTTTGTTTTTAAGAGAAATAAAGCATTTTTTTTTTTTGAAAAGTAATAAACAGTTTTCTTAAACTGTAATCTATTAGGATGACTAATAAGAAGTGTACAAAAAACCATACCTATTATCATAGCAGGCACTGTAATGCCAGCTACAAGAGCTATTCCAACAGGAGCTCCCACTAACGTTCCCAGTTGCCACAAGATTTTCTTTTTCCTCGACCAAGGCTTCTTACCCCAGAACGTACAACCTGAAGGACTGAAAAAAACGAAGAAAAAAACATTACGAACGAACAAATTTCATTATAGAGTAAGTGAGATAATCGACAACTTATATAATTTCGCTAATGATGTATAGAAAATAATCCTTTAAACCAGCGTTTATCAACCGGGGTTCCGCGAGATATCGTCAGGGGTTCTGCGGAAAAATAGTAACAAATAGCGGTGCCGGTTCATAGGCACATTATTCAGCGTTATTTTTATGTATTATTTTAGCATAGGATTATTATTTTAAATATTGGATTAACAAACAAGGTCAATCCATGAACAATTTTGATTTGGAGCCCTTCTAACCCAATAAACCACTGTTATTTCGATATTGCATCCAACGGGCAACATTCTAGACTATTCATTAACTTCAACTGACAATATTACTTACAATTATCTGTTACATAAAAACAAAATAACCTCTAGGAAACAACAATCTGGCAGAGTTATTGGTCAAACTCTAACATTATTTGTTTTCAATATTTTTGCCTTTCCAAATGTGTGACAAAATAAACCTATAATTTGAATCTGCTGCTCATAATTGTACTTTAGGAGAAGAACAGAGTTGTAGGTGGTGGATTTCAATATGATCTTACATTGCAGATAAGATAACTAACCTATCACCAGACAAGTTCTGAGCTTCTATGACGAAAATTATGTCGGTCCCATTCATAGAAAATCAATAAATATACTGAGTGATTTGCAATTATAGACGAAAATTTATGTGGACAGGAAACTAAAGTGTGATTTCAAATTTCGTGACTGCAGTTAATTAAACAAAAAATAATTAAATTAAATTGAAGTAAGTACTAACTTTGACAATGAAACAAATTTAAAAGTGCTTCATATATTTTTATTTATAATTTGGTATGTTTTTGCATTTAATTTTCACCTCGAGTTGTAAATTACCTTGTATCAGTTCAGTTTTCAACATTGTGTATGTATGAGCAAGCTTTTTCTTATTAACAAACTTTAAGAGAAAATATAGAGATTCATAAGGACTTATTTACTTTTTCAATACCTTAAAAAATAAAATATTAATAAAACAGTATTTTAAATGGCTCTAACTTCTTAAGGAATTTTAACTTGTTAGGTCCATATGAATAAAGATTCTTAATTTTTGTATTTTGACCAATGTCTTTTTTTAATTTTTTAATGAACTTATTTATTTAATTATTTGTAAAAGGTACTTTTTGTATTCTTCGTTTTCGCATTGTTTGATATGTATTTTCTTCTTCCTTCCTTTGGTAATACTTGAAGGAAGTAAGTAGTTTATACCTACACTGAGAAAAATGGCTGTAAAATTACACATAAATCATTGTGAAAATTACAATAGAAATGTGGTAAGTATAAAAATTGCACGTAATTCCAATTATTTTTACAAGTCAGTGTACTATTACAGCGATATTGCTGCTTTATTTCAATTACGATGATCGTTTAGTAAAAATACAATGGAAATATACCTTAAATTCGTAAAATTACAACGTATGTTGTGATTTTACTATTATAATAGCGGGTTTGTTGATACTGTAACGCCCAGACGCATGCGCTATGTTTGATCAGCTGTTGTGCAAATGAACGCAGGCACGCACACCATCGAGTGCAATATGTAGTTGGGCACGTTGTATTTCTGTCTCCGGTAAGTAACAATGATACAGTGAACTAAAACTTATCTAGATACCATGTAGGTGTAGGTTAAAATACCATGTCACACTGCAGAACAATTGTATTGCCTTTGTAGATCACCAACGACGACAATTAGCCATTAGAAATTGATGTCTTAACGTTAACGCCATACCTGGATGAAAGCTGTAAGTACAGTCTTCTACGTTTCCTTGTGAAAATTTGATTTAAGATTGAAGGGTTTTATACCAACAGAAAGATAATGTACAATCTTCTTTTTAGGTTAACTGTTTTGTGTCTGTCTAATATGTTTCCTTGTGCTTACAGATACAGATGCGGAACATCTTGCACCAAGTGTGTTTGTCAGAAAAAGAGTGGACGAGTATGTGTGTTCATAGTTGACCGAAGGGCATTGATATAATTATCCGTGTGTTTTCTATGTTTAAGTATTTGCGTACGCTAAGTATTTATTAATTGCTTCTCTGTAGTTTTAATGTATTTTTATGTCCCTCAAACTATTTTATAGTTGTATGTACATCTACATATTTATTTTTTTACAAGTAATTTTATCTATACCATTTTGTTTTACCGTTTGTACTATTGTAACGTTTGACTGTGTGCATGATGTTATTGTTTTTTTTGTATTATATGATAGATAATGTTAATATCTACTCAAGATCAGAATAAAATTATACCAATAAAAAATACTGCATATTTCATTGAATATTACACTGAAATAGATGTAAAATTATTACGCATTACCTCATATTTCATTTAAAATTACATTTAAATTGATATTCAAATATTACGCATTGCCCCACACATCACTTAAAATTACATTAAAATCGGTGTAATATTTCAGCCAAATTCTTGTAAAATCACAGTGTAAATATACAATGACAATGTAAAAATACAATTGAGATGTAAAATTACACTGATTGTCGCAGGGCAAAAAGTACCTACTATTCCTACTGTAAATTCACATCAACATTTTTTTTTAGTGTAGAGAGAAATATCTGCAATGTTACAGAAAATGAATGTAATAAACTACCGAAAAAGCTGTAAAAGAGGAATTAACTGTAGCATCGCTGGTTATTGGATACCAGCTAAATTTCTGTATTGCTTGTACAGGGTGGGCCAAATTCGATGTTACTATAGGAGATCTCGGTAACTATAAGAGATATCGAAAAATGAGTAAGGTTGTTGAGTCGTCTTTTTTTGAAAGAAACTCAATGGTGAAAACCAAAATTAGCTATCGTCTTTTGTTTACGAGTTATAACAGAAAACTCGATTTTTCGCTATTTTGATACTTGTCGATATCTTTGTTGTTTGTTAAATCAGACGAATGATAATTGCACGTTCTTCAGGCACTTTTTTGATTAGAATTCAGTGGAATTCACAGATTTTAAATATCTCCAATAGTTTTGTAGAAATAACATAAAGTTGTGTTTTTTTAAATAGAAACCATAGCTGGCTATGACTGAAATAAATAGAGCATTTTTTCCTCTTTTCAACGATATATAACATGCTGCTCCAAAATATTCAAAAAGTAACGTTACATTGAATAACATGAAATTAGTATATATCAGAGGCATTATGATTATTGTCTTCGAGATTTCTTTGAGTAGGCGTATGTCACTAGTAGTTTGACACTACTAATTAGTGAAATTAGTAAAATTTCATTCTTTTATTTTAATTGAAAATTACGGAATGCCGTTTGAATAGTATGAAAAATGCGCAATAATCGAATGCTTTATTCAAAGTAATAATAATAATTGTGATATAACATCCGAAACATAATTCAATCGTTATCCAGGTAGTGCACGACCGCACAAACTTGTTTTTGGGATTAAAAGAACATTTCATCAATTACGGGTTGATTAATATGCCAAAAGCCAAGCATTGTGATATGGAAGTGGTATGCTGAAGAAACTGTCATAAAAGTATGTAGCCGTGATCCCACAATTTCCAGTCGTCAATCTTCACTTTATATCAGCATGTCGAGGGTATAACTGAAAGGTTACACATTGCAGGATATATTGTTTTATTCGAAGTAAGAATTAGATAATTACCTGAATAAAAAAATTAAAAATAAGATTACCTACTTACTACAAACTACTTTAACCATCTTTCAAATTGATGTCCATTTTTATTGATGCATAAATTATATGTAGTCGCAAAACTTCGAAGAGCGTTGTTTATAAAAATATTTGGAACGGCATTGATACATTCTTCAAAATGCTGCCATAGGTCCTGAATGTCGTTATGTGATCTTTTATATAATTTGTTTTTAATGTGCCCCCAAAGAAAAAATCCAAAGGTGTAAGATCTGGTGATCGTGGTGGCCACCTCACTGGTCCGTTGTTTCCAATCCAACGGTTTTCAATATGGTAATGTTTGGGTCTTGGCATACTAAATGACCCGTGATTGATGAGATTATCTTTTAATCTCTCGAAAATAGATTTGTGAGGTTGTGTTCTTTCTGGATAACGATTGAAGTATGTTTCGGATGCAATTTCAGCATTGTTATTACTTTGAATAAAGCATTCGATCATTGCGTATTTTTCATAGGATTCATATGGCATTTCGTAACTTTTAATTGAAATAAATATTCAAAAGAATGCAAATTCAATACTTAAGTCACTGATTAGTAGTGTCAAACCACTAGTGACATACGCCTACTCGGAGAAATCTCGAAGACAATAATTATAATTTCTCTGATATATACTAATTTCATGTTATTCAGTTAAAACATTACTTTTGGAATATTTTGGACCGGGATGTTATATATCGTTGAAAAGGGGAAAAAAGGCTCTATTTATTTCAGTCGTAGCCAGCTATGGTTTCCATTCAAAAAGACACAACTTTATGTTATATCTACAAAACTATTAGAGATATTTAAAATCTGTGAATTCCACTGAATGTTAATCGAAAAAGTGCCTGAAGAACGATATCGACAAGTATCAAAATAGCGAAAAATCGAGCTTTGTGTTATAACTCGAAAACAAAAGACGATAGCTAATTATGGTTTTCACCATTGCGTTTCTCTCAAAAAAAGACGACACAACAACCTTACTCATTTTTCGATATCTCTTATAGTTACCGAGATATCCTATAGTAACATCGAATTTGGCCCACCCTGTACAGAATTCACATATTCCAGAAACATATTCCTGTGAAATTAGAAGATTATCACCTTAACTTTACAGGGCATTTTTTAAATTTTACAGGAAAAATACTCTAATTTCACAGTATATTCTTTTTTCGGGTTCCGCCAGGTTCCAACGCTATTTAAAGGGTTCCGCAAGAGTAAAATGGCTGGGAAACGCTGCTTTACACCCGCAATATCCCAGAAACTTACCTAAGATAGTGCAAATCGCTGATTTCCTTCATGCATAACCAACAAAATTCCGCGCCGCAAACAGCGCACATCATATGATTGCAAGAACCGTCATCCATCTTCACAATCAACACCTGGCATCTGGGACAAGGCTTGATATCGTCCCCTAAAAATAAACAAAGAAAACAATCAAAATTCCACCCATCGAAAAAAAAAAAAAAAAACTCACGGTGCTGAGAATCCTGACTGTAAGTAATGGATGAAGACCTAACATTCGGAGATCTCTGAGCCCTTGCGGCGTCGCAAGTCTGGTTGGGGTGCCATTCCGCCTTGCAGTGGTAACAAAAGTAAGAATTGCACCCTGGCCTTTCGCATTTCAATTTCGGGCAGCTTGCGCATTCGCTGGCTATGACCGCAAAGCAGCAGTCCGGAGCCGGACACCATCTGGTGTCGGGATCAACTGCCAAGACCCTCCTGACCATGAAGTCTTCGTATTTGGAGAAGAGGACCTCATCGTTGACAATCGTTCGAATCTCTGCAATAAACAATCGCAATAAATTCGGTTTGCTTAGTACTAAAACTTATAAACTACCTAAAATTAGCCAATACATAAACCCGGCATGGCGTTTTATTTAACTAGATATATGCAGTGGCGGATTACCCACTTATTGTAGGATAAGAAAGAAACTAACATTACATTTTGACAAAATAGAACAACATTTTCAGAATAAAACAGTTTTATCGTAAACGTTCATAATGTAATTGGTGATAAGTAGAGTGCGGATTCTAAGCATTTTGCTTGGACAGTTTTAATGTAAGCAGATTAAAAAGCTTAAGAGGAATCACTAGAGGTAGTAGCGTACTACAAAACAACACAACATAAAACCAAACATCCTGAGCTTAATTATGTGTTAATAATCACGTGTAATACATTAAATTATAGATAAAGGTATATTACACCGGGTACGAATGCCACTTTTTTTCATTTGCGTTGTTGTTTTGTTTTTTACCCTTGCTAAAGAAGCCAATAATTGGTAATTTTTGTTATTTTTACTTTATCATACGCAGTATGTAAAGTATTGTAATCGTGCCAAAAAAATTTTATGAGATTTTAGCGGAAATATGTCTTTTTGGGTCCCCTGAACATTTTTGACCAAGGTACAAAAAAATGTCTGTGTGTGTGTGTGTGTGTGTGTACCCGATTTTTGTGACGACGATTCTGAAGAAACTACTAAAGGTATAGGGACAAAACTTCATATTTAGAAGTTTCATAACCAAACTTAGAGCTGAAAAGCTTTCTGTTGAAGAGGGTCCAAAGGAACTGGAGGTTTAGTCTTAGCATTTTTGAAAGGTTTTGCAAATAAGCCGCCATTTCTGGAATTTCGTCGATATAGTTAAATAATAAATTAAAGATGAGGAAATTCTGAATAATTTATCACTATGATATTTTTTGGTACAATCAATAGTTTAGCTGTATGAGCAAATTCTATTTCTACGAGATCGGTCGTACTGCATGAAAACTAGTAGCCAGGATTTGTCAGATTTTTTGATTCTAATGACAGTAGGTAGTCTTGGTGTCAAACGCTAATGTTTTGACAATAACTTCTGCCAATATAAGCTGCGTTCGCATATTGCATTACACTTTTTATACCCAATAACACGTAAGTGTCATTTGGACGGTGTACCCGGTGTCAACGGAGTACAATATCCGAACGCAGCTTTAATCGACATATCTGTCTAGTTCTAATAGTTTTATTTTAATGCAGACATGGCCGATCTCAATCAAATAGAGTCTCATGCAGCTAAACTATTAATTTTATATATAGTATGATAAAGTCATGTGCCTGGCAACATCAGATGTTTTTTCCAAATCCGAACCAAACATCAAAAAAGCAATATTACAACATTTTGTATTGAGCCTTCATGAACTTGTGTAAAAAAAATGACAACAAAATATGAATGATTTAACCGTTGGTTTTTTGAACATGTGGATGAGACGAGAATAACATATTTTATAGTCGTACGGTGCAGCCATCTGTTGGATAAACACCACATCATTTTCTTCGACCAATCAAATTCAAATGGTACAGTCTGAAGCAGCAGCATGAATACGTAGCCAGGGGAATCACAAATATTGAGCAATTTCGGCCTAACAAAAATATTGATCGCATGTTGACACGGGAGGTGTAGCGGCGCCGCGCCCGGCAAACGAAAGCCATAGGAAAAATAAATTTTACCGTGCTGGTGCTACGTAGATAGCAACGACTCGCTTATAAATTAGGACAGCATGTTCTTGCGGAAGTATATGTGATCAACATGAATTGTTGAATTTCGACCAAAATAAGCTAGAAAGCGAATACGAGAAATAATTTTTTGCCGTCCTGATGCACTCTACGCAGACAGCAAAGAGCGAGTTATAAATTAGGAGCGCATGTTCCCGTGAGGGTTTATAGTGCAGTCCCCGTACGACACACGGAACGAAGAATAATCAATAACCGCAATACCTACTTACAAGGTTACAACTACTAAATAATTAATAGGAGTAAATAAATTATTACTAAGGAAATACAAGTAATTTAATTTTTAATCAGTCATTTATTTTTCGTCATAGAATTTCAAATATATTGGTATTTAGAGTTAGAAAATAATATTAATACCAAACACTTGTCGCTTGCCAATGCATTCAGGGCAATCGCAATCTATGTAGGATGGTTGGCTTTAGTTCTACTTGTTGTACAACAGACGTAGAACAGACGCTAGAAATATGGGCAAATTAAAAAATCAGCTGCCTTTATGTGGCCCGCGTTCTAAGAAAACTAATAACTTGCGAGAGTACCTGCGGTAAGTGTATATGTAGATATTATACGTGTAGTGTAATTCTTCGCTAATTAACTTCGCTAGTTAATTTGGGCAATACTCTCTTATAGGTGTAAGCGTGCCGGATTACCATTTATGGCAAAAAACTTTTATAAAGGTGTAAAATATTTGAACATGGTATCTATATAATATATAATAAATGACTTATACATATACATAAAGCTGCCTGTTTTATCGAAATCGCTATTTCTTCTCATACCTACAATTGAAATTGAAGTACATATACTACCAAGTCCATACATAGCAATAATAATTTTGAGTAAAATTTCAAAATGCAGTATCCAACTGTATCTAGAATTAAAATAGGAATATTATATTTACTAACACCTACTTGCGGCACCCGATAAAAATTTGAATTTTTATATGAGGTGTGTTTTACCTGAAAGTATCGATCTCTGCTAAGTACGAATGAGACATTCGACATTATTGATGCACAAAGAAAACGTTAAATGGATTTAAATAAGTATCTGAGTACGAATGCTTTCACGGCCAGAGTCATTTAAATTTAGATGATAAATAGTTAGCGGCTTATGCCGTGAGTAAAAATTCATAATTCCTGTCTTCGCGAACCATGCTGTTCGCTTCTTCGGAGCTAACTGATAATTAGTTACTAATTCTAATGATAAATGTAAAGCAATAAATGATTTATGTAAGAAAAGCTGTCTGCTTTACCAAAAGTACAATTTTTTTCAACATACAAAAGGTAAAATGTTCAACCATAGTTAGTAGTAAAATAGGAATGTTATAATAAAGCAATTAATTAATTTGTATCACTGTATTAATTTGTGGAATTGTATTTGTATTTAAAATATACAAGAAAAGCATTTCAGAACATGCGATAGTCACATACACAAAATTATTAGGAAACGGTTCGGCGCCAGTCGACACCGCACGGCCCCTTTGATATTCGCCGCCAAAGAACGATACCGCCGTTCCCCTCATCTAATCAGTGCGTTGCTTGCATTTTCTGCGGAGTGTACAGTGGGCGCGGCTTGTTCCCTCCTCTCGCGCCTCAGTTTCGTCGAACTTTTGAGGCCGGTGACTAGCATTTACTCTTAAGGGTATATTCTGGTATAACCACACTAAAAATAAGGCCTATATCCTACTATTTCATCTATGTTTTTCTAGTCTATTTCCTTTTTTTTACACATTATGCTATCGGGTAAAGAAATGTTATAAATTTAAATAATTAAAAATAAGTAAACCGTAAATAATTGTTGTAAATTTGCAAATTGTTATTGTAACAAAAAGTTAGTACTTTCGGAAACTTGCGAACCTAAAATCGAACTAAAAACGACTTTCCTAAACTCTTAATCTTGTCCACCTTTCTTTTTATCAATTCTTATTACACACATTCTTATAAATAAATATGACAAATTCGTCTATAAATGTCTTCCGATCTTGGTAGCTCAATTGATTAGAGCTTGGGACCAAAATTTCGGAGGTCCCTGGTTCAAACCCAGGCCTAGGTTATTTTCCAAAAAATATCCTTATCTGAATTAATTCTATAATCGCATTATGAACGATCAATAATAATAATTAGCCGTAATATTACTTACAAGTTCAACATATTTCAAATTGTTTAATAAATATGTTTAAAAATTAGCTTGATTATTTTAGAATTTAGTGCTGAATATATAATAAATAATACTTGATTAATAATTGAATTTTCAATGTTATTATTACATTTTGTCAAGCATGCGGATAGAATATTTTTACCATTTGCTTGCGAATAATAATTATTTTTGGCAATAAACTATTTTTCGTGCCTTCTTCTTTCTGTTTATTATTTTAAACGCGGCCGCAAACTTATTAAAAAAGGAATTTCTTATAATTTATTTACAGTTTGGTACTAAATATATAATTTATCTTTTCTTAACGTTACAATCACAATGTAATATCTTTTTCTTACTTAAAATACTAAAACTTATAAAATATTTCTTCATTTGTTTCGAAATTCAGTTCCATCCCGCTTAATTTTATGTTATATCGTTTTGAAATATAAGATGAAAGTAATAATATAATTTTGTGCTTGTGTATTTATACATTATGTATTTGTTGAAATGTTTGTTTATTTTAATTTCATTTTATATTTTTGCACAACTTTTTACAGATTGTCTTAATTTTTGTTACAAATAGCCTATATTTACTTTATTACATGGTTTAATCCTTGTTTTCAAATGGATAATGACCCTGTATATTATTAAAGGGACATTTAAATATATAAATGCACAATTATTTATTCTGATGTAAATTTATATAAATTTATTGCACATTTATTTTTTTAATGGGCAAGTAATTTTTTGAATTGCTCGAATATTTTTTTGTATTGGACAAATAGTTTTGGTATTGGTCAAATATTTTATCAAATGCTTACATTTGTAAAATAAAACGTGCATTTATTTAAATGCACGTTTTATTTTATTTATTGCGCATATAATTTCTACTGTATCATAATGTGATACAAGTAAAAACATCTTTGACAGAAATCTGTGCTTATCTCCCAAGTTGAGAGGTATCTATAAAGGCTAATTGCACTTCATTAAACCAGTTTGCATGAAGTTATTATGGACGATGAATATTTAAGAAAACAAAAACAAAACAAACAATGGCGCAAACAATCTGCCACGACTGCCACGTACGTGTTATGTACACAGAAAATTCATTAGAAATGCATATTATGATGTGATAAAGCAAACAATAACGTGTTTAACGATTGCGAACAAATCACAATGTAAATACGCTTGTTACGTTTGCATGTGTTTATGAATACGAATATTAATTCGTTGAATATTTAGCAAAGCATAGAAAAATAGTTAAATGCAACACTTGATCAAAAATTGGTCTTTCTCCAATAGGATATTTGACTATTATTGGAAAACCATCTTAGTCTGTTTATTCCTTCACTCTACATTGTAAATGCATTATTTTTCGTAATTATTTCCTCAATATTTCATAAAAATCAGCGTTAAAAATTGAATCACAAAAAGTCCCGCCAAAACGACACTATCTGTTGTGTGACGTCACCCGATAGTAGATGTCAAATCGGCCCGTATAATCTGTCGCCGTTTGGTAATTGTGTTGTATGATGTATTGTTTTCACAATTTCTACATACAAATGGGTTATAAATGGTGTATAAATCCACAATGCAGAAATACGTCAATAAAAACTCCGGATAAACTATTTGTAGCTGTTCCGCAAGATTTGAAACTGCGAAGAAAGTGGTTGGCTCGTAGAAATCCAAATGAAATAAATAGCGGCCAATACACGTGTTTTTTGTTGTGAAGATTACTTCGACATAAGTAAAACTGACTAGAATAAGTTATCTATCGTATTTTCGAACCAGGTATTATCTGATCTGACCGCTTAAGGTTAGGGCTAACCTAACCTACAAAGTTATGCTTACATGGCACTTTAGTGCTATTAAATTCAAACGGGAGAAGCATAAGAGCGCGTTCGGATAATCGGGTAGGGTACGGTGAGAGTGACCGCATAATAGGCGGACTAACGTCATACGGCGTTTATCTGCATATAAGAGAGAGAGAGAGACAGCCGACCCAGGTTATCTGAGCATTGCTCTCCCCATACCCTACCCTGACAAACCGAACGCGCTCTAAGCGTACTACCGAATGACGTCACTGGAGACTGAGCCAATTACAGAGCGTTTTCAATCACGTGATAGGACGTGAATAAAATTCAATTTTAATTTTGGTTTTTAATAGAAGTAAAGCAAATTTTGTTTGAAAAGTAATTACAAATAGTTTTCTTTAACTGTAACCTATTAGGATGACTATAATACAAGCCATATTTTTAATACAGTCAAATATCCTATTAATTATTGAATTCTATAATCGATAAAAAAAAAGAAAGGTTAATGGAAATTGTGCTTACCATTTGGGTGTAGACTTTCTGCGCACTCTGGACACGTTACGCAGACTCTGGACTCCGAAATTTGTACTCTAAGATACTGCTGTAGACAAGAAAGGCATGCTTTGTGGCCACAGCTTGCTACCTCAAAAAAGTCGATCGAGGGCAAGACTACTAAGCATAAAGGGCACTCCAGTGTGGAAGAAACACTTTCGCCATTCTGAAAAGACATAAAAATCATACATCAAATAATATGTAGTTTCAAAACAATGGCGACCAAAATAATCAGGTAAAAAAAAACCTGTAACTTTTTAAATAATAGTTCTAGGCCAGTGGTTCTTAGCCAGTGATTGAATATGTGCTTGAAATAATAATGTTTGTATACTATTAACGTACAAAAACTTAAACTGAACTAACAAATTACAATAAATATGACAATTTTCAAATAGTAATAAATATGAATAAAATAAATAAAGAATTCTGAACATAATACAATTAAAATAAAAATGAGTATAGCTCTACACAAATTCGGAAAATATGCAAACATTTTGAAATATGTTTCCTAAAATAAATAAATAAATATGATGTTTTGATAATATACAGGGTGAGTCACTAGAGTCGCGGTGGTAGATATAGCAATTATCTTTAGAGATGGAAAAAAATATTTAATACATAAGTTGTTTGGCATATCATTTTTTACAACGTAAAATTATTTTCATTTATACTGGGTGTTGCATTTAGGCGTAGCAGAAAATAAATTAACATTTTTAAATGGAATGCCCTGTATATTATAACATATTATGATTGCGAAGAAAATTGTCTTACTAATTGTATCAGGTGATATTGACGTAAAGCTAATAGTTTCTGCAATATTCAATTTTTTATTAAAAAAATGGCCGTTGCAGGCCTTTTCCGAAAACTACGTAATAGCGTCATTTTTGCAGATATTTTCTTACAACTTTGTCAGAAAATAACCAATACTAATAGGGAGGTGATAGTGCCCAAAGAAATTTGATGCGCTATACAGGGTGTTCCTAGCACCTAATCAATTTTGATATTTTTCAAATGGCTTTTTCTTGAGTTTTTTAAATGGAACGTCCTGTATATTATTTGCTGGTTGCATTTCCCATTAAGTTGCCTTTAATTTATATTAAGTGTGGCATATACATATTTGTACCCGTTTTCGTGATATTTGGAATTTAAAGAATATGTGTAATAAAGTATACCAATAGTGCTTTAATATTACACCCTGCATAACATGGTTCTTTTTTAATGATTTTTTTTTGTAAAGAGGACATAGAAAGGAAAAAAATACTTTTGTTGAATTAAAAAACTGACAGAATTGCTCAAAATAAATTGAAAAGTACATGGAATTACCATTTAGTTACTCAATATGAAAAATTAATATAATTTGAGACAACTAAAAATTAAATAAAAACAAATAATTAAGAGAAACCACAACTAATAATATTTATTAAACTATTTTTTAAACTTGATAAGCATTAACATAAAACTAGTAAAAAACTATAACAATTAAAGATAAAACAACAAGTAGTTATTGATTTGGTAGGTGTTCGAAATGCCCTCCATTTTGTCTTCTACAAGCATTAATCCGATGGGTAAAAGATCTCGAAGTATTTCTTAACATCTCTCTCTTATTTTCTCTGATGTCAGCAAAAACATTTCTTATTCTAATCTTCATATCGTCTTGTGTGGTAGGTGGTGTCTGGTATACTAATTCCTTAACATGACCCCACAAAAAAAAATCCAACTTATTTAGATCAGGAGATCTTGGCGCCCATAACGTAGGGCCTCCTCTTCCAATCCATTTGTTGGGGTATTGGTTGTTAAAAAATTGTCTTACGTTCAGACTAAAGTGGGGTGGGGCTCCGTCGTGATGGAAAATTAAGTTTTGGCGAATATTAAGCGGCAAATCATCTAAATATTCATGTAGATGGTTGTTAAGAAAATGTAAGTATCTTTGACCATTTACGGAACCCTCAAAAAAGTAAGGCCCTAGCAAATTGGTACCTACTATTCCACCCCATACATTGAGTGACCATCTATGTTGATGGTCCAAAGGCCTGATAACGCGAGGATTTTCTTTTGCATAAAAATGGAAGTTATGTTGGTTAACATACGCATTTTTATGAAACGTAGCTTCATCAGTAAAAAGAACAAAGTCAAAAAAATTTGCTTGTTGTTGAATTTTAGCAGCTGCCCAATTACAAAAATGTAATCTCTTTTCTAAATCGTTTTCGCTCAATTCCTGTACATGTTGCACATGATATGGATGATACTTGTGTCGCCGTATTATTCTGGACACAGATGATTGGATTATTCCTTCATTTCTTATTTGTCTAGTGCTTGAGTATGGATTTTCTACCACACTAGCAACTACCAGAAATTCAATCTCTTCATGTGTCGCCGCTTTTGTTCTTTTTCTTTTTTTGCAAGTAATAGTACCTGTTGATTCAAAACGTTCCCGAACTCTATTAATTGTTCTTGCATCGGGATGCCGTCTTTCGGGATATCGCTGAGCGTAAATTCTTGAGGCCAGCAGAGCGTTTTTGCCGGCTTCTCCATAGATGTAAATAATATTTATCAGTTCCTCTTTAGTATAATTAAAATTCATCGTTAACAGAGATTACAAATGTTGGTTAGCTATATTAAGTCTGTTGACAGCAATAACCACACGTCTGTTATTTGTTTTTGTTTCCATGACAACGAGGTTAAGTAAATCTAAGCTAACTTAAAATATTAGCGTAACTGCTATTTAAATGTATCTTTATAAAAAATAGCATTTTTAACTTTACCAACATTTATAATTTATTTATATTATAACAAAATACATGAAAAAAACTAACTCAATTATACAGGGTGTAATATTAAAGCCTGTATTGGTATACTTTATTACACATTTTCTTTAAATTCCAAATATCACGAAAACGGGTACAAATATGTATATGCCACACTTAATATAAATTAAAGGCAACTTAATGGTAAATGCAACCAGCAAATAATATACAGGGCGTTCCATTTAAAAAACTCAAGAAAAAGCCATTTGAAAAATATCAAAATTGATTAGGTACTAGGAACACCCTGTATAGCGCATCAAATTTCTTTGGGCACTATCACCTCCCTATTAGTATTGGTTATTTTCTGACAAAGTTGTAAGAAAATATCTGCAAAAATGACGCTATTACTTAGTTTTCGGAAAAGGCCTACAACGGCCATTTTTTTAATTAAAAATTGAATATTGCAGAAACTATTAGCTTTACGTCAATATCACCTGATACAATTAGTAAGACAATTTTCTTCGCAATCATAATATGTTATAATATACAGGGCATTCCATTTAAAAAAGTTAATTTATTTTCTGCTACGCCTAAATGCAACACCCAGTATAAATGAAAATAATTTTACGTTGTAGAAAATGATATGCCAAACAACTTTTGTATTAAATATTTTTTTCCATCTCTAAAGATAATTGCTATATCTACCACCGCGACTCTAGTGACTCACCCTGTATATTTTTGCCCTCATCTACATATGATCCACATGAGTTATTAGTATTATATTAGTATAAAGCTCTATCAAAAATGAACAGTTTGATAACAAAACTACTTGAGTAAGTGGTAATATAAAGAATCCAGCCAAACTAGCTAAATATTTGACAAATTAGAAAGGTTTTGAAAGTTTTGTTATATTTAGATTTATATTACCGCGAACAAATATTATGCAGATGCTTGGAGGAGTTATCACAATCAGGGTTGTTATGTTTTAAAACATTGTTTTAAACATGTTTTAAAACAAATATTTTGTTTTAAATCATTTTTTTTAAAACATGTTTGTTTTAAATGTACACTGAGCGGCATAAAAAACGCAACACCTAAAATTATGACCAGTTTCAAACTGCAGTAACTTTTGAGCGTATTGCTCGATTTGAATGAGGTTTTCTTTATTTGAAAAGTCCACTTTTTGCCAATATTTCTGTATGTGTGCTACCCATTTTTGCGCTCTTCCATTTCAGCAATGGTGAATAACGTTAATGCTTGTTTTCTTCCTACAGTTTGAAGCTTGCTGTGGGGTGCACCGACCAAAGAATTTAACTTTAAACAAAAGGAGCTTGTAGTCTCGTCTGTTCTGATCATTTATGTTTTTGTTCAAGTTTCTATTGTTGTTAACGTCAAAGTTACAAGATCTTAAAGATAACGCTGCTTCTTCGGCAGCGCCATCAGAAATTAAAGCTAGCCATGGTAATCAACAAAAATATTTAGTGACGTTTAGTGTCGTTAACGTCATTGACTGAAAGGCCTGCACGTAGCCCTGATTTAAACCCCATAGAACACATGTGGGATATGCTAGGGAGACGAGTTAGAGCTCGTGGTGCCGCGATACAAACGCTAGATGATCTCCGAATAGCGCTAGAAGAAGAGTGGAACCAGATTCCCCAAAATGAGATTCAAAACCTAATTCGAAGTATGCCTACAAGGATAAGGAATACAATTCAAGCGAGGGGAGGCAATACTCGTTATTAATATGTTGATCATTACTTTCACAGTTTAATTAAATTTTGTCGTTATCCATGGCTTTCTTTAATTTCTGATGGCACTGCCGAAGAAGCAGCGTTATCTTTTAGAGCTTGTAATATTGGCAAAAAGTGGACCTTTCAAATAAAAAAAACCACATTCAAATCGAGCAATTGTTTTAAACATGTTTTAAACCAAATATTTTGTTTTAAACATGTTTAAAACAGTTTGTTCTAATGTTTAAAATACTTTGTTTTAACACATTATTTTAAACATGTTTTAAAACAAATATTTTGTTTTAAAGTATTTTATTTTCAACGTGTTTAAAACAGTTTGTTTTAAATGTTTAAAATATGAGTTTTAAACTACCGAAATTTGGACAACATATTTAATTATTTAATCAGTTGTCTGCTGGTCTTCAAGATTTTTATGCATGGATCAACTAAAAAATCAAAAAAATATTTAAATAGTGTATTTATTAATAAAAAAAAGTTCTTTATAAAATATAACAATACATTCAGTGATAACATGTACCTACAATAAACAAAAACTTTTAGAATAACTTAATAACATACCGGGTGACCCACGCCATAGGTACTCCCGTTTATTTTTTTGTTTATAAGACTGGACGAATGAAATTTGGGAAAGTGTTAATAGACAAAAAATTCCATTATTTGAGATACTCTAGAGGTCAATATGACTTCCGGTTTTTTCGGAAATGACATTATTGAAATTTTAAATGACACCCCATATTCTTTGTGTGATATATTCTATCAGGATGACATTCTGAACACAAAAATATATCGATCGTCCATTTTTATCACGAACGTAACGCCAAAATAATTTTTTTGTGAATTAACTTGGTGACTATGAATTGGTGAAAATAGTCGAAAATTGTCAAATATTGTGAAATATTGTCAAATAAACACTAACTAAATCGATTTTGGCCGACATTGCATTACTGGCGCCATCTAGCATCACAACAAAAAGTTATTCACACAACAGATTTAGCTCTACTGTGAACTGACGTATGAAAAAACGCCGATGAAAATGTTTACAAATGAACAATTACGTAATTTAAAACATGAAAATCTAAACATACACACACACACAAAATGTAGAAAATATGTGGATGCAGGCAAAAAGAAAATTTCGGAAGCAATTCGGTACCTACATCGCGAGCGCCTTTTTCCTCAAACATTTAAGAGTTCGTGTGTAGAAATAAATTCCAAAATTTCCGTATATTTTCGGATTTTATACACAAATATATCTTTTTCTTTTCTGCATCACATTAATGATTTTCGCCGCAAATAAATTTCATTCGAGTATTCGTTTTTTCAATTCGGTAAAAAGTTAGTTAGAGCTGATGAAAATATCAATAAAACCGCATTTTAAACGGCTACAATTTCTTAAGGAATTGAGAAAACCAATAAGTACCTTTTTACTCGGAGCGACATTTAGTTTCTAGAAGAAAATCGGTAAAAAGTTTTATACGGATTTTATTTCGTTGTTTTTAATATTGTTACTGAAATTTATTTAGTTTTTACTGTTGTAATGGATAGTGATTGTGTTATTTTTTCGTTTTCGCATTGTTTGATAGTTATTTTATCTTCTACTTTTCTTTGTTTTTTACCATTTCAAACGGCTGTAACTACTTAAGGAACAGAAAAAACATATAAGTCCATATAAAACATTATACTCAGAATGACATTTGACGTCTAAAAATTAATTTTGCCCAAAAAAAAAGGTACTACAATGAGTTGTAAGTTGTAACATTGCTTTTGCAATTTTCTTTAGTTAAATAATATGCCCTTAAAGTATACCAAATTTGCTTTGCCTAATTTTTTAAGCATTGTATTACAGAATACTTACATGTGGTGTGCTCACTGATGATCTACTTTGAGCTTGGTGAACCTCTACTCTACATTGTCTTCCATTTCCATCCTTGGAAGTGCTGCCAGATGCTTTTCCGTCTGTCACATCTCTACCTAGGGACGAACATTTAGACATTAAAAAATTTAGTTCATAGTTGCTACAAGGCGAAAATCATCCCAGAATTAGTTTTTTCTTTAGGACCAGTTTAATTTATTTAAAAATTATTTACGGCACGGTATGTTAATGAAATAAACCGATTTTTATCGTTTTTAGAATGTTTCAAAGTTCATACGGACAATTTGTAAACAATAACAACACTGTTGTTGCTACCAAACGTATTTTTAGCTAGACGATTGCAAAACAGACGCGTGTGAAACGCAATTACGCAACAAGGAACTGCATTACAGCCTTGGGTTTTGCCCCATTATCAGTACTGCACTAAACGCTAATAAATACTATAATAATAATAATAATAATAAATCATTTATATGCAACTATAATTAATATCGGTTGCAAAAGTATTGAACCCTGTGTTTGGAGGTTCGTAACTCTGCAACGACTGAACAAAATACATTGAAATAAAGTGTGTTATACTCCTGAATCATTTCTACATAACATGATTGACTATCAAAATTTTCTGCCCCTAGGTTTGGGCAGAACCGCAAGAGAAGTGTAAAAATGTACCCGATTTTAGCACTTTTTAATAAACGCTCGTCTTTCCAAATTTCTTTCTGCTAAACCGCTTGCCCAAAAAAATTCAAATTTACACAGAGTATAACTTAAGATCTTGTCTGCAGATTGGCTTTTGTATGTTACTAATTTTCTTTGCAATAAAGGCTATAAACAAGATTTTCATGGAAGCGGATATCTCGGCAACGATAACGAGACAAGTACGAAAACAATCGCAGAATTTTGCTTAATGAGACTATTGAAATAGAAACACATTTCAGATGTTCATTAATTTTGTAAAGCGACTTAAAAATTCGATATGATTTTGGTACAGCGCGCAAGTACGTCACGTCGTTCAACGCAGTCGTCATCGGCTCGGGTTTGAGGTCGACTACAGCATGTATCACAGGCCCGTACTTGGGAATAAAAGAAACATCGTACATATTTATTATTGTAACCAGCATTGAAGTTGAAGGTTAGAAATGGCGGACTCTTTGTTTAATGAAAGAATAGGTTGCAAGCGTACAACGAAGAGCTGTAAGTTTTTTTTTGTTTTTAACGCCTTTTGAATCAACAGCAGCAATCAAATATTATCAGGTAGCATAAACAAATAAAATAACAAAACCAAATATTTTTTCTCAGGCCCCAATAATATGATTTTGGGTAACTTCGAGATAACATAAATACATAAATATTCATTGAATAAAGTTTCTTGAGTAACTGCGTTGCGTGCGTACGTGTTTTGCAAGTATTGAGCAAGAATGCTGAAGTATTATTCCAAGGAACTAAAACAATTAATTATCAATGTCAGAAATCCCTTTCTCAAATAACTAAAGCACAGCTGTTGTATCTGTCAAAAAATCACCATCAAGAGAACGTACTTCTATTAGATTTTATCGGAATTATACAGGGTTAGCCAAAATTACCGGAACACCCAAATAATTCTACAACGGTAAAAAATTTCAAAAAAAAAATCAAACAAAAGTTTTTAGATTTTAAACAATCCATCGTTCAAATATATTTTGAATATACAGGGTGTTCATTTTATTATAGAAATCGCGTACATTTTTTTTTCAAATGGAACACCCTGTATCTTTTTACATTTTATAATTTTAGGACTAATTCTGGACACTGTTTATTAAAATAATTTTTTTATAAAATCCATCATTTTTTAGTTTTAAGCAATTAATTAAAATTAGTCAAAATTACCGGAACACCCAAATAATTCTTCATCGGTAAAAAAATTCCAAAAAACATTCAAACAAAAGTTTTTGACATTAAACAAGCTATCATTAAAATTCAAATTCATTTTTAATATACAGGCTTGTTCATTTTTTATGCAAATTTGGTTAACTTTTTTTTTCAAATGGAATACCCTGTATATTTTTACATTTTATAATTCTAAGACTAATTCTAATAATTTTTTATTGGAATAATTTGTTTATAAATTTTATAATTTTTTAGTTATAAGCAATTAGTCAAAACTCCTGAACTTCAAATTAAGAATTGATTTGAAGGATGCAATGTGGGATAGCTTACCACATTAAAACTATTGTCTCTTCAGTGATTTCTTCTGGTTTCACTGGAATATTGAGAATAAAATAGAAAAAAATGTTTTTACGAATGGAGAATTATGTAGGTGTTCCGGTAATTTTGACTATTTTAATTAATTGTTTATAACTCAAAAATGATGCATACTATAAGAAAATTATTTGAATAAAAAATGTTTTGAATTAGTCTTAGATTTACAAAATGTAAAAATATACAAGGTGTACCATTTGAAAAAAAAGTTTAGGAAATTTCCATAATAAAATATACTTATTATTTATTTATTTATTTTTTGTAATATACATCCTGTATATTAAAAATATATTTGAACGATAGCTTGTTTAAAGTCCAAAAACCTTTGTTTGAATGCTTTTTAAATTTTTTTACGGTTGGAGAGTTATGTAGGTGTTCTGGTAATTTTGACTAAATTTAATTAATTGGTTAAAACTCAAAAATGATGCATTTTATAAAAAGATTATTTCAATAAATAATGTTTAGAATTAGTCCTAAAATTATAAAATGTAAAAAGATTCAGGGTGTTCCATTTGAAAAAAAAATTTACGCGATTTCTATAATAAAATGAACACCCTGTATATTCAAAATATATTTGAACGATGGATTGTTTAAAGTCTAAAAGCTTTTATTTGAATTTTTTTTGAAATTTTTTACCGTTGTAGAGTTATTTGGGTGTTCCGGTAATTTTGGCTAATTTTAATTAATTGCTTAAAACTCAAAAATGATGCATTTTATAAAAAAATTATTTTAATAAACAATATCCAGAATTAGTCCTAAAATTATAAAATGTAAAAAAATACAGGATGTTCCATGCGAAAAAAAAAATTTACGCGATTTCTATAATAAAATGAACAGCTGTGTATTCAAAATATATTTGAACGATGGATTGTTTAAAGTCTAAAAACTTTTGTTTGAATTCTTTTTTGAAACTTTTTACCGTTGTAGAATTATTTGGGTGTTCCGGTAATTTTGGCTAACCCTGTATAAATCGGAAGCAATGTAGTAAAATTATTGTGGTTACCTGTAGCCCATCGCAATTGAATTAATCTGGGCATATGTACAAAATAAAGTTGCAAAAAGCTACAATACATTTGAAATTAAAGCTATGTTAAATTTATGTAACAAAGCTCTGTCTCAAAAGAGATATGGCAAAATTGTGTTGCAATTTTGCAACACAATGAAAATATCAATGTAGTGGTTTTGAAAATCAAAACCACTACATTGATATTGATCATATTTTTGACTCAATTGTAGATTGTAAATTATAATATCAACTAGCATGAAGATGATGATGACTTATTAGACTGCAACGACAACAGTACAGATAATGATAAAGAAGTTTCCGCAATATTGTTCCAATGTTGGTGGTTCTTCTGAAACTGCACAATTCGTTCAAAGTTTAGGACAAATACTTGTCGCAATTGAAACATCAACTACTGATTTTTGGCAGAAATAATGTTGTGAAATAATAATAAATCCACAAAACAGAATATGTATACAATTCCAGAAATAAAAAAAAAATCACTTATGCTATTTTCAAAAATAAAACCGAACTAGAAAATGACAACAATATTGAATACGGTCCTGAGTGTTGTTCGTTTGAAATCGTCGCGCGAAGCGTCACATCGTCTCGCGCGCTTTATCCCCTTTCCCCGAGGGGAACCATCCTGCGCACCGCATCGATCACATTATTTTCCCTATTTCAAATTCCCAAATAACTTTTATGTTATTATACATCAATGGATGAGTATCACAATAAATAAGGATTGTTTATGTGCTAACTGCGTTGTCCTGCTATCGTTCGTTTCTGAGATATCCGCGTCCATAATAAGCTCGCTTACATACTTTATTACATAAGAAATCAAGAAAATAAAAACACCAATCCATAGAAAAGACTCTAACTGTAACCTGAACAAAAATTTAAATTTTTTTGGTAAGTGGTTTAGGAGAAAAAAATCGAAAAGTCGAGAATTATTTTAAAACCGCAAAAATCGGGTACCTTTTCTTACTTCTCTCGCGCTCGTGCCTTAACCGACGGGCAGAAAATTTTGATAGTCACTCCTGTTATGTAGAAATGACTCAGGTGTATAATGCATATTTCATTTTTTTTTGTGACGTTCCAAATAACGTTCCAAATTCGTCCGCTGTGTAAAGAATAGTCGCAGAATTCCGTTAAAAATCCAGCGAATGTGACTATGCTTGTGCACAAAGTGCCAACGTTAGAAGGCAAATCTTAATAAAAACAAAAATACTCACTCAAACTTCTCTGCGAAGGCCGGCTTGGCGCGGAATTCCTAAACTGTCTTCTCTGTCCCAAAATGGGACTGGCGTAGATCAGACGTCTTAAGGAAAACCTCGATGAAAAGCCTTTTTTCCTTTGGCCACTGACACAAGAAGGTACATCAGTTTCTATAGAGTTTCTCATGATCGATCTGATAGGTTGATAGATCAAATCTTTTAAGTCATGTCTGGTTGTAATTCAAAATCTGCAAGAAAACAAGGATGTTGTGTTAGCACACTGAGAAAAATGGCTGTAAAATTACACATAAACCATTGTAAAAATTACAATAGATACGTGGTAAGTATAAAAATTGCACGTAATTACAATTATTTTTACAGATCTGTGTACTATTACAGCGGTATTGCTGCTTTATTCCAATTACAATGATCTTTTTAGTAAAAATGCAATGGAAATATACCTTAAATTCGTAAAATTACAACGTATGTTGTGATTTTACTATTATATAGCGGGTTTGTTGATATTGTAACGTCCAGACGCATGCGCTACTTTTGATCAGCTGTTTTGCAAACGAACGCCGGCACGCATACCATCGAGTGCAATATGTAGTTGGGCGCGTTGTATTACTGTCTCCGGTAAGTAACAATGATACAGTGAACTAAAACTTGTCTAGATACCATGTAGGTGTAGGTTAAAATATCATGTCACACTGCAGAAGAATTGTATTGCCTTTGAAGATCACCAACGACGACAATTAGCCCTTAGAAATTGATGTCTTAACGTTAACGCCATACCTGGATGAAAGCTGTAAGTACAGTCTTCTACGTTTCTTTGTGAAAATTTGCTTTAAGATTGAAGGGTTTTATACCAACAGAAAGATAATGTGCAATCTTCTTTTTAGGTTAACTTTTTTGTGTCTGTCTAATATGTTTCCTTGTTCTTACAGATACATATGCGGAACATCTTGCACCAAGTGTGTTTGTCAGAAAAAGAGTGAACGAGTGTGTTTTCTATGTTTAAGACCCAGTTCTACCTCTCCTAAAACGCGTTTGCAAATAAAAGCGTTATTTATTGTTCAAAGTTTATGAAATTTTTTATGTAACTTCTTAGATAAATAACGAGTTAGGCTGGATGAAAAAAAAATTTTTTTAAAGATAAAAATCAATTTTACTTCTACATCTTTGGTTTTTTTTTTTAAATATAAAACATTTAGCCCAACTCATGATACAAAAATAGATTTTTTATTTAAGTACAATTTTAATCTAAACATTATAATTGCGATAACAAAGCGTAATTGCCAGAAATGTATGTAATTTGCCTATATTACGGGCCCGGTGTAGACAGCAGACGTTAGGAGTTTTAAACACCGCCTATAACTACGCCACGCCTACTGCTATTTTTAGATTAGACTGTTCACAAGTTATGAGTGTTATGACCGTAGCGTATATTGAATCGGGAGAACAGAGTTCTCGCATTTCACATTTATACGCACGGTTTACAAATTTAACACACGATAAAAGTCATATACTGTATGATATTATACTTAGTGTAGTTATACCTGCTAGGTGTTAGGTACATTTGTTTAATAATGGGTAGAAGTCGTGGCAAAATACCTAAACATCCGCGTCTGTCCTTTAGACGAATTAGTAAAAGACGACTACGTACCGCCTAAGTTAAAATATTGCATAGATAATCTAAAAGAACAATATTGTAACTATTTAATTACAAATGAGACAAAGAGACCAGAACAGGACTCAAATGAACATTTTATTTAAAATGTCGGTTTAATGGACAGGAAGAGACAATTAGCAGTGACGAACTTGGGTCGGCTCTAATGGATATTAGTTCAGCGACTGTATTGGGCAGTATTACAGCGGGAATTGGATATAGCCAATGCCAGAATTTGTTTTCATTCATGAACCTTGCATTCATGGCGCCCAGAACGTTTATAAAATATAGCGAACTTGTAGGTGACAAAATATTTGGGATTTATATAAATGGTTTGGGGAACTTTGGACTATGTGCTATGATTTTACTTTATCATACGTAGTATGTAAAGTATTGTAATCGTGCCAAACAAAATTTTTGAGGTTTTAGCGGAAATGTCTTTTTGGATCCCTTGAACATTTTTGACCCAGGTAAAAAAAAAATTCTGTGTATGTGTGTGTGTGCCTTTTTTGTGGCGACGATTCCGGAGAAACTACTAAGGTATCGGGACGAAACTTCATATTTAGTAGTTTCATAACCAAACTTAGAGCCGAAAAGCTTTCTGTTGAAAAGGATCCAAAGAAACTGGAGGTTTAGTCTTATAGCAAATAAGCCGCCATTTCTGGAAATTTGTCGAAATAGTTAAATAATAAATTAAAGTACAGGAAATTCTGAACAATTTATGACTATGGCATTTTTTGGTAAAATGAATAGTTTAGCTGCATGAGCAAATTCTATTTTATCGAGATCGCTGCATTAAAACTAGTTAGCCAGGATTTGTCAGATATTGTGATTCTAATGACAGTAGGTAGTGTCAAACGCTGATGTTTTGACAATACCTACTGTCAATATAATCAAAATATCCGTCTAGTTCCAGTAGTTTTATTTTAATACAGACATGGCCGATCTCGATCAAATAGAATCTCATGCAGCTATTAATTTTATATATGGTATGATAAAGTAATGTGCCTGAACGCATCAGATTATTTTTTTTTTATTTTTGTCTTCGTGTGTCACTGCCGTGCGTTTGTTCGATATCCAGCATGTTTATAGATGTATTGGGTCCTCATTGCTCGATTTTAATTAATTCCTTTCTAAATTGGAGTCCATAATTCACCGATGAGTTATCATGAGTTAGGTAATACATTTTTGTCAATTTACTATACAGTATGTATGTCACCCTGTTAAAAAGATTAAATATTATAATAGCAAGCGCGCTCTCTCGAACTTAAATCAATATATTTTCTTTTACCGCCTGGCGGCCGCCAGCCAGCTGTATGCAGTCCGGTATGCATATGCGACCGTGATGAGTGAGAACACTAATACATTGTAACTTGAGCGAAAGCGAAAGCACCGACGCGCGGCGACAAACTGGCTGAGTACTTCCCCTTCGAATGTACTCGCGTCGACTATGCTCCGCCTTTGCCTGCTTCCTCTAAACCCCCCAACTTCCCCTTATCATAAAACTGTGGCCTGGTTGACGTTGGTGGGGGCCAGGCAGACCACTCCCAGCAAAAAAAAAACATCGCAACGAAATATTTGGTTTGGAAGTTGCGATGTTTTTAAAACGGAGCCTTAAGTATTTGCGTACGCTAAGTACCTACTTATTAATTGCTTCTCTGTAGTTTTAATGTATTTTTATGTCCCTCAAACTATTTTATACTTGTATGTACGTCTACATATTTATTTTTTTACAAGTAATTTTATCTATACCATTTTGTTTGACCGTACTATTGTAACGTTTGACTGTGTGTATGATGTTACTGTTTTCTTTTGTATTAATATGATAGATAATGTTAATATCTACTAAAGATCAGAATAAAATTATACAAATCAAAAATACTGCATATTTCATTGAATATTACACTGAAATAGATGTAAAATTATTACGCATTACCTCATATTTCATTTAAAATTACATTTAAATTGATGTTCAAATATTACGGATTGCCCCATATATCACTTGAAATTACATTAAAATCGGTGTAATATTTCAGCCAAATTCTTGTAAAATCACAGAGTAAATACAATGACAATGTAAAAATACAATTGAGATGTAAAATTACACTGATTCTCGCAGGGCAAAAAAAACTACTATTCCTACTGTAAATTCACATCAAAATTTTTTTCAGTGTAGATGTGTGTTTCAGTACCAGGTATTGGACATGTTATTTGTTCGAATTAAAAACAGCACAAGAGAGAAAGAAAATAGCGGCGTTTGTCAACACCTACGTGTTAAATTGCAAGTTAAACAACACAAAGATATCTCGGACACTTACGGCGTAAACAAATGAACGGCAGTTAAAACAAGCGCAAGTACCACCTATTAAATATAAATTGACAATGTTGTGAAGAAACAATGCCATTTTTTGAAAAGGTGCTTTCAACCGAAAATAAAATGTATGAACTTTTCGCTTATTTAACATTAGGTTACCATTCTCAACATGAAGCCGGGGCTACACATTCGTATACTTGCCAAATATCAAATATTTGCCAAGTATACGATTATTTGTGAAAAGCCAGTTCTATTCAATTCGTATCGAGTCCACCTCAAAAATAGATTTATATATTCGACGGTCGGCTGTGCGGACGAGTTTTTCTACGACGAATACTTGGTATTTGCAATATCCAGTTGAAGTGGATATAGCAAGTG
The DNA here is from genome assembly GCA_963966075.1 of Aphodius sticticus. Classification (NCBI taxonomy): domain Eukaryota; kingdom Metazoa; phylum Arthropoda; class Insecta; order Coleoptera; family Scarabaeidae; genus Aphodius; species Aphodius sticticus. The sequence goes on along the minus strand of OZ014513.1, from coordinate 41,910,516 downwards.
CCTAGGCGACAAATATTGGTTTCATTTATTTGCACTCGATAAACATTTTAGTACGTTGTTTAATTTTTCCATTTTTTAATTTCGTTTTGTGTGTAGTAGGTTGTATACGAAGATTGACCATAGATTTGTAATTATTAGTAAGATTTTTGATTTTTCTAAAGGGCGAAAACCGCATAAAATTGTAATTTTGTGAAACCGTCAGACAGACAGTTTTCCGGAAACCGTCAGACAGAAATTAAAATAAAATTGTTGTTTTTACCTGTCCACATAAACGCAATGGTATTTATTTCCAAGAAAAACGTACACCATATACAGAGTGTATCCTAAGTTGATGCTTTTCTATGAACAATATAGATGATACTCATTTATGAGCTTTCAAAATATTTTATAGACAATTTATTTGGAAAATTATACTTTATATATAAATATATATTTGTCGATTTTTATGATGTTTATTATTTGTAGAGAAACGAAAGCGGTTAAAAATAGTTTAATAGTAGAGACAATTTTGTGTAGCTTTCTTATTCAACAAAAAGGTTATATTTTGAAAGCTCATTTGTTTAACTTTTTGTTTTAGAAGCTAATTGATCTGTATTTCAGATAATATTAGGACATATTTATACAACGAACCTAGTAGTACAATTGGATTTAGTAGAATTTTAAAGATGACGAAGAAACCATATCTAACATTTCTTTTATGGACAAAAGCTTCCTAATGGAAATAAAAAAATTAATATTTTTTCTCATTAAAATAATAATTTATTTAAACTAGTTCACATCAAATGATCAATTATTTTATAGAAAGCTAATGAATTAAGCAAAAAAATCATTAAAATGAAACAAACAGTTTCGACAAGATTTGTTTTGTACATTTCCACAAGAACACCTTGTTAGTACGCAGTGAATTCTGCACTTATGTAATTAAAAATGTGTCGGCATTATAAAATAAAACCTTGCTTGTTCGTAATCAAATTATCAGATTGATTTGAAAAAGCTAACGTGCAAATAAGGCGAACTAATCAAAAAAATAACTAGTGCCCATTCGGTACGCACATGTAGCAAGTCCTCAAAGAAGATTTTCACGTATTAGAAAATACTATGTGGCGATGCATCAATGTCCGATGCATTTACTGTTGCAGTGCAACTCTGACGGTCCGAAATCACTAACGAATATTGTAAAAATTTGTTGGTATGTCATAGATTTTTTTGAGTTTTATAAAAATCAGCCGGTTATCAAGGATGGATGAAAAATATTCGGTGAACGAACTTAAAAGGAAGAATAAATCACTCATGGCATCGTTTAGGCCAATCAATAACAAAAATTTTCGATTTGTGTGGCAAATATATTTACCAAATATTTAACATGTGGCAAATATTTGATATTTGGCAAGTATACGAATGTGTAGCACCGGCTTGAGACAAACATGATTCACAAGTACCATAACACGGTTACAATTATTGGTTCGTGCTGGTCTAATGAAGGCAAGAAGCGTGATTAATTTGTTTTTTAGAGAGGCTACAGATGCAAACAACATTGACGTCATCCAGGGCTAATTTCCATATTTAAAAATAAACTGGGAATGCAGATATTTCGCTATATGTGGGTGTTACTTATTGAGAATAACGTCATAGAGATTATTTCCTATTTTGTAAACGAATTGAATAGTTGTTTTAGTTCAAAAATTTCTGTATGTATACAGTATGATCGAGTTACAAAGGCACCTCACCTTGGGGCTTGCAAATTTATCGAAAAAACAATAGAAACCGGTTCTGTATTAACCATATGGGTATATTCCAAAAAAGGTCAACCGCAAGCGAAAAATTCAGACTGGTCCGAATTGTTTGTTATTACTTAATAATTAAGCTTAAATGTGTATATGTTGTAAATATAAAAGCAGTTTCAATTTTCGCTAATTTTGTAATAAATTATAGGCCTGTAATTTTTATATTTTTTTATTGAACCTTTTGGCTAATAATATTAACTTTTATCTTTGTGTATTTAGCTTCTTAAAAGTCATATCATATTGTTGTTGTTATTTCGACTTTCTCTACTAACAACAACATTTTTCCTCAGAACGTAAAAAGGGCGAAGCGAGTTCGAATAACGGATTATTTTTAAATTTGGTGTCGCGTCCGTTACCAAAAACCATATTAATTGTTGTCATTAGTCGATAAACATTTGAAATTCAAGCAACATTTAGTTACAAAGCAAGCTTATTCATTTGTTTCAGAAAGCAAAAAGACTCACGACAAATCGAAATTAAAATTTTATTTATGTTTGCAATTTGTCGCGTCCGTAACCGTAACACTATGAGGCGGCCTTTTGACTTATTTCGTTGCAAAAATCATAACTTTTGAACTAATGAAGATATTTAAAGAAATTAAATTGCATCTGAAAGTATAATATCTTAGCTTTAAAATACAGTAGAACATCAAAAATCCGAACGTCAAAAATCCGAACGCGCTTTAAAAGAGTTTAAATACATAATTATGTAATAATTTGTGTAATAGATGTATATTTAATCGACTAAAATGCATTTTTTATCCATTTTTAGACATTTCTTAAGCCAAAGTGTCATTTTCTAGATTATTTTCGAAAATCCGAACAATTTGATAATCCGAACCACCTTCGGTCCCAATTAGTTCGGATTATCGGCGCTCTACTGTAAATGGAAATACAAAGTGCTACAGCAAACAGGGTGCTTGTTGAGATATTTTTGAAAAAATGCAAACCATAAAATTTTCAGTAAATACCATAGTAAAATTACTGAAAGTTTGTTTATAAAGTTACTGATTTGAAATCGGACCTGTTTCAAGCTGTACGTTGGAACGGTTGTACCTTGAAACAGGTCCGATTTCAAATCAAGTATGCTTAAGGTGTGTTCTGATTAGTGGTAATGGCAGTGGTAGTAGATGCCATTATAGTATTTCTGATAGCAAGTGTTAGTGACTCAAATTTATGTACATGCAAACTAATATGTGTCACTATCACGGCTGGTGAAAAATACTATAATTTCGTCTGCTACCACTGCCATTACCTACCATTACCACCAATCAGAACGCACCTTTACGTTCTGATTGATCTCGTAGTAGCTCGCTCGGTCGGTACTCGGTATAGTAGCGTGTAGTAATCCAATTTTCTGAAATAAAGTTTGAGTTGAAATGAACATTATTGTGTTTTATGCTTTGGGAAAAAACTGTCGCGTCCGAACTCATACTATACATTATAAAAAAAGCTGAGAGATATTTCCCACATTTCATAAGTCTTCCGACAAAAGACATTCTTTGGTCTTCATTTGCAAATAAAACAGAAAGATTTTTTCCTCCAAACATCGCTGAATTTGGAATATTTCTACTCGCGTTAAAAAAAACTTCCATTTTTGTCGCGTCCGAACACTCTTGTTTTTGCTTGTATATTTGCACTTAAATATTTATCCTTCCAATTTTTTTTTGTTTGCTATAGCACTCTACTGGTACTTTGCACTAATTAAAATATGCATACGACTTTTCCGTTTCGTTCCTATTTTAAGCTTTGTTAATCGCGTACGAATGTCGCGTCCGTTACCCAGGATATACCAATATTTAAGCAAAAAAAGAAAATGACAAACAAAATTATCCTTTTGATGAACAACATTACAAATTGGTATTAGTAAGTCGTGTACGTCCTGAATTCACAAAAAGAATAGAATTAAAACATTTAAACAACGATTTAAATATATTGTCCATGTGTTCAATGCAATGAGAGTGAAAATTGTTCAGCCGATAACAAATTTCTATTGCTAATTTAAAATTTATAATGCTGCTTACTGTATGGAATTTAAATCAATTAACTTTCTACTGTGTCTGCTAAACTAAACTGTAAGCGATGATTTTATTTCTACAATTTCCACTTGGTAGTAATGAAAGTGTATCAGAATCTAGACAAAGCTATAACGAAGTTTTCTAAAAACCTGGTGAAAACACAGCTAGACACATGTTAGAGAAAATTAATTGAACAACTTTCATAGAACAGGAAAATTTATACGTACCTAAGTAAACGCAAAAGAAAATGTGGTTAATTTGTTTTGTTATGGTACCTAATCAAATAATCGCGTAAATGCTATAATTATAAATAAAAAATACGCTCAGATTATTAAATAGTGCTGATGGTGTCCATTTTCTATATAGAAAGTCGACTTTGACATTGCATAACAACTTAAAAAAACGAATGTCTCTCGATTACGTAACAATTCAAAGACACTGAAAGCACGACAGAAAAAAAACACGTACGAACCAAAGAAATTAAGTCACTTTCTCCGGCAAAACGGTGGACAGTTTACTTACGTAATAATTATAATGTCTTCGTGACATTTATAATGATATAGTAATCATATAAAAACAGGTAACAGAGCCCAATAAATGTCTGCGATTTCACTATTACATACGTGAATGTCATTCATAGCGAATAAATACTACATCGTAACAGATTTTTTACGAAGAATTTGGGTCTATTTTGATTATGTATAGGAAAGTTATAACTTTTGCAAAAATGTCTATAACGTAAAAAGTCTAGACGTAAATACGACTGTATAATTCGGCAGCAGTGTATTTTACAAATTTGATAAGCACAGAAAAGTTGTACTAAATTTCGTTTGCAGTTGTTCTGGAAGTAAATTTTGGTTCAAAAGGCAATAATAAATAAGCAATTAGATAAAATATCGGCTGCACTTGTTCTGTTCTTCCAGTCAACGACATAATAATATCTTATTTGTTGAAAAAAAAAAAATGCTATTAGCACAAGTGGTAAATAAAAATGCATAAAGAGGAAAAGAACGACAAGTTTAATATTAGTAACAAAATTAAAACTAACAAAAAAAAAACAACATTATTAAACTTGTTATTAGTCGTCATCATGAATTGATGTTTCCCAAGAAGTAATATGGTAATAAAATTCAAGATCTTCTCCTTCTAAATAGTGCATCACTTTTCTTAACTAAAAGAAGTAGTCAAAGCTGGGGTACCCCAGGGTAGTGTATTGGGACCAATTCTCTATCTACTATATACAAGTGACCTTCCACAGATGGAAAATGTAACAGTCGCCACATTCGCAGATGACACGGCTCTAATGGCAGTGGGATCAACTATTGGTGAATCTACCAGGAATCTTCAACAAGCTAGTAACAAAATATACAAATGGACCAGAAAATGGAAGACCAAGCTCAACGAACTGAAATCTGTCAACATTAACTTTACAAACAAAAGAATCGAGGACAAACCTCATGTGGATAGCCTATTATTAGAGACAAGTACCTAGTTTTAAGAATTCAGATTTAAATTGATGGTTAATTTTTTAGATTAGTTTCAATATGTTAAGCATCTTATGCTTATTAATAAAAAAAAAAACTTTTCTTAAGTTAGCAATTTTTAGGTAGTTAAGAGGTATTGGGTTTTTGTATGCTGATTTTGTTGGAAGTGTGGGACGATTTTTAGTTTCTATTGATAGTTTAAAAGTATGGGTGGTGTAGCCATCTATACAGTGAGCGCGTAAAGTATGGAAACATGACAAAATCTCAAGAACGGTTTATTATTTTAAAAAATCCTCGAACACGTAGATTTATAATCATCAAAATACACCTTATGATATCAAATTAATTTGTTTACTTTTAATTGTTTTTAACAGATGACGTCATCAACATTTTTTTTTAAAATTACAACCCTACATCTTTTTAATGAATTTGACAGACCTTTTAATTGTCTTAGTGGTAGCATAATATTTTTTTGGCCTTACATAAGAAAATTTTCGAGAAAGAGACAATTGAAAGGTATGAAATAAAAGTGATAATATCTCCAGAATGGCTTGACCGAATGTAACGAATTTTTGGAATTAAGTATTTTGCAACCGTGTGAAGTCACTGGCGTTACTATCGTTGATGCAACGTTTACAGTTTTCGAGATATAACCTCAAACTTTTAAATTCGAAATAGAACTTTATATTTTGACATTTTCTGTTACAGTCTTCATTATTATATTAAAAACATCTAGAAACTAACAAAGACCTTTATTACTTTGGTCTAAAAAGTAAAAATTGAAAAAATTGACAACAAAACATTATTACATTTTCTACTGCAACTACTCTAGTTGGTTTATCAGGATGCTTAACCATTGACAAGAGTTTACTTTTTTTGTTATTTTCTGTTATCAATTTTTTCTTTCTTAATTTTTAGACCTAAGTAATAAAGGTTTTTGTTAATTTTTAGATATTTTCGATATAATACTGTAACAAGCGTAATAACGTTGAATAGGCAATGGAAGACTGTAACAGAAAATGTCAAAATATACAGGGTGTTCTATTTCAAATTCAAAAGTTTGAGGTTATATCTCAGAAACTGCAAACGTTGTATCAACGATAAAAACGCCAGTGACTTCACATGGTTGCAAAATTCTTAATTCCAAAATTTCGTTAAATTCGGCCGAGCCGTTCCGGAGATTTTGTCACTTTTATTTCATAACCTTCAATTATCTTTTTCTCGAAAAGTTTCTTATGTAAGGCCATAAAAATGTTATGCTACCATCAAGACAATTAAAAGATCTGTCACATTGATTAAAAAAAATATAGGGTTGTCATTTTAAAAAAAAGTCTATGACGTCATCTGTTAAAAACAACCGCGCTCCATGCAATGAGTGGAAAAACAGAGTATGTATGTCCTGGACTTATTCTGTTCTTCCAGTCATTGCGTGAAGTACGGTGCTTCTACAGCAGTACTGGTAATATACAGGATGTCTCACGGAACTGGTACATTAGAAGTTTCTCATGTTCTACTATTTCTGGAAACATTCTGGAAATTTTGGAATTAGAATTTACTCGATCTGAGCCCTTCGGCTAAAATATTCTCAAGTTAACTGTCACGTCCGGTCACCGGAAGTCGGTATCAACTTTGTTATTTTAAATGGAATGATATAATTTTAATTTTATTTTTGGTTTCTACGTATCACAATACATCATTTTTAATAAGGGTTCCCTATACCTAAATATCACCATTTTTGAGTTTTTTTGATTTTACTAATTTTTTGTGATTTTCGACGTTTAAAACTGAATATTTTGGTTATTATTGAAACTAGAAGTTTGATGATTGATTGTCCAAAACTAGAAACATAGCCAAATACGACGATGTTTAGTTCATCATGATACCTTATACAGGGTGTTCAAAATTTACAACACAATAATTGAATTTTCAAACGTAAAAAACTCATTTTTTTCAAATGGAACAGCCTGTATACCGATACGCCATTCGATAGGAAATTTTATTCCCTACCAATAAATATTACGGTTCCCTATATCTATCTTTAATAGTTTTTGAGATATTGTTACTTTTTCTTTAAATCCATTTTAAATACTCCCATTTAATAATGGGGACGAAATTAGATACGAAATTTACAACGAACATTTAAATAGTGATAGATATTTAGAAATTTTGCGTGGATGTGTGAACAATTTTTGCGATACTTTTTCCCTCAATATTTTACGCGACTGCTTTTATCAAATGGACGGTGCACCGGCACATCCTTCGCATATGGTATCCATTCAACTTAATCAGATGTTAGGTGACGGTAGGTGGTTCGGAAATAGGAAACCCTGGCGGTGTCCACCAAGCTCACCAGATTTAACACAATTAGACTTTTATTGCCGGGGTCATGTGAAAAGTCAGGTCTATTCCACACCAGTTAATACTCGAGAAGAATTGACCAACAGAGTAGTAGCCGCCATTAATGGACTTCAGCGACAAGAAATCCGAAGAGCGACGATGACAGTAGTACAGCGAAGTGTTTTAAAATGTTTGGAGCAGAACGGGCAGCATTTCGAACAACATAGTTAAGTTTTAATTTAGGTTAGATATCCCAAATCTATTATTTTAGTTTTAAGAAACCTTGTCAATATTTTTCTGTTTTCCTGCTGTTCCAAAGTTGTTACATTCCTATAAACAAAGAATAAATCTGCTGACCATATCTCAAAAACTATTAAAGATAGATAGAGGGAATCCTAATATTGATTGATAGGGAATACGATTTCCTATCGAATGGCGTATCGGTATACAGGCTGTTCCATTTGAAAAAAATGAGTTTTTTACGTTTGAAAATTCAATTATTGTGTTGTAAATTTTGAACACCCTGTCAGACGTCCAGAGTTTTGCCTCATCGACAAGAACCCCTAAATCGCGATAATGTCCATTCGAATGGTAAACGTATTTTACTCAGAGTTGTTAACTCTCTTTATACGTCAATTTTTTTTGCAACATACGAATAAAATTATTTGTCTAATGGTTCAAATGAACATGGGCCATATGAGAAGACAAGGCCACCTTAACACACCTGTGCTATGATCTTTGACGACATAGCAGTACGGGAAAGGAAAGATATCTTGGTCAGATATTTCGAAGGCCTGCCTGACCGTTTTGCAATTGAAATTATTGTTAATAATAGTAGAGCTATGTACGCAGCTGAGTCACCTTGGTGTATATGTGTGTGAAAACGCCGGCAATCTATAGTTATAAGCTCTTAGCTTTATGCTGTAGTACAAATCTGTATGACTATGCAGTCCATTCTGTAGTAAAAAAAAACACCTCAAACAAACTATTTTTAACCGTGTAGATCGCTGAAAGGACGAGTAATTGTGAGAAAACGTAGTTTGTTGGTGATGGTATATGAATGCGTGTGTGCGCAGATTGCATTCCATTGAATAATAGAGGGCGCTCCGCCAAAAATAACGGACGAATGTGTAATTTCTAATGCTGAAGGCGATTCAGCCATTATTTTTGTTTCGCACCAAGAACGGCTTGTAGGACCTTGCGGAACCACTCCGTAGTTCAGATGCTGGCCAAACACAGACAAACAAGTTTATTTTACCCTAAAAAAATCTGATGTGGCCAGGCACATGACTTTATCATACTATATATAAAATTAATAGTTTAGCTGCATGAGATTCTATTTGATCGAGATCGGCCATGTCTGCATTAAAATAAAACTAGTAGAACTAGACAGATATGTCGATTAAAGCTGCGTTCGGATAATGTACTCCGTTGACACCTGGTACACCGTCCAAATGACACTTACGTGTCAAAATTGTAACGTTGTACAATATCCGAAAGCAGCATATATTGACAGTAGGTATTGTCAAAACATTAGTGTTTGACACTACCTACTGTCATTAGAATCATATCTGACATATCCTGGCTACTAGTTTTAATGCAGTACGAGCGATCTCGATGAAATAGAATTTGCTCACGCAGTTAAACTATTAATTTTAGCAAAAAATGTCATAGTCATAAATTATTGGGAATTTCCTCTACTTCAATTTATTATTTAACTATTTCGACGAAATTCCAGAAATGGCGGCTTATTTGTAAAACATTTCAAAAATGCTAAGACTAAACCTCCAGTTCCTTTGGACCCTTTTCAACAGAAAGCTTTTCAGCTCTAAGTTTGGTTATGAAACTTCTAAATATGAAGTTTCGCCCGGATAGCTTTAGCAGTTTCTCCGGAATCGTCGCCACAAAAACCGGGTACACACAGAGACATTTTTTTGTACCTTGGTCAAAAATGTTCGGGGGCCCAAAAAGACATTTCCGCTAAAATCTCAAAAATTTTTTTTGGCGCGATTATAATACTTTACATACTACGTATGATAAAGTAAAAACCTAAATATGTATTTGCTTAAAGAAAACTATTGTTTTGATTTATGAAAGTCGTCGTTTTGAAAATAGTGTGAAGGATGCCGATAGATGGAGCTTTAGTTTCCCGTCGTACATGTCAATGCAGCATCAGAGATTGTGCTATTCTACCGTCAATGTACCTGACGTAGAAATGTCAAACAGCTCTAATGTTGTTGGAAAGCGACTAAGAAGTGACACCGTAGTGCCAGAAAAATGCTAAACTATACGGAAAAATACGGCAAATATCAGATATGAGACCGTCATTGATTATGTAAAGTGTTTAGCCAATCTATGAACCACAGAATTATTATGGTGCCGATCATGTAAGCGATTTTCAAATTCCGTGATAGTCAGCAAATCGTTTGAGAAAGAAAAAATGTTTTATACAAGAGTTGGTGTGATTCATTAGTTTCTATAACGTATAATTATTTTATAGAGGGTGTTGCTTTTAGGCGTGACGGGAAGTTAGTAAATTTTTTTAAATGAAGCGCCCTGTATATCATACCATATTATAAATACTAAGGAAGTTGTCGTTCCAACTGTGTAAGTTGTACCTGTGTAAAGTAAATAGTTTCTGAGATATTCAATTGCTTGTCAAAAAATTGGCCGTTGCAGGCCTTTCTCAAAAACTACGTTAATACTACATTTTTGCAGATATTGTCTTAAAAATGTTGTCACATAATTACTAAACCCGTAGCTAGATGCTGATGTCATGAAAAATTAGATGCGCTATACAGGGTGATCGTAGCATGCACTAGTTTTAAAACATTTGTAAGTGGCTTTTTCTTGAGATTTTTAAATGGAACACCCTGTATATTATTTGCTAATTGAAATGTCTCTTAAGTACTTTGTAATTTATATTCACTATATCGTGTATCTATTTTTACTGGTTTTTGTGATGTTTGCAATTTAAAGAGTAGTATGATATTTAGTATCTTACTATTGCTCTGTATACAGTGTGCTTGGTAGCATGATGTAAAATATTTAAAAGGTTATAGAAGAAGTTATTTAGAACCTATTTAACTAGATTTATCCATATAACAAGTATTACGGCTATCAAGGTATTACACAATTTTATAAGTATGTTTTTCTACTTTGCATTCACAATGCACACATTGTAACACTGTTTTCGGTGTTACAATTAACACATTGTAACACCGAAAACAGTAACATTTTTGTCTAAGATTGCCAGGATTGGTACACATTGATATCAAATGCCAAATGTCAAACGTACAATACATAACCACACACTGCCTCTTTTTAATCTCTTGCAATCGCATAAACTGCGAAATATCAATATTCTATACATATTTAAACATGCGTGTAGCCTGCTATAGTATGGCCAAAGGTTGTGGCTTTCTTAGTTTTGCTGTGTTCATCAAAATACGCCAGCATAACGTTTTCGGTGATGTTTTACGACTCTGGTAAGTGATCGTTATCATTCTTTTCAACTAAACATCAAATCCCCTTTTCAGATATAATTCAAGGACCACATTTACTTTAATAAGGTATTATGCGAAGATCAAACCTACATCCTAGTTATGAATGATTTTAATTACTGCTACGAGATTGTATATGCGCAATCAATGGTTTATCAGCATACACGTATGAAGCTATAGTACATTTAAAGTATAGAGGATTTCTTAGTTTATGTAACGTATAAGTTTTCGGTAACATTTTGGACCGAATTCTGTTCGGCTCAATTCGTATTCATTTTTGTCCGTCGCTTTCGACTTCGTCTTAGTTCTGGTTGTGTGCAACATATTTGTATTACCTCTATCACATGTAATTTTACTAAGTATAATTTATTCTAATAAACTACTTTGCCGAAATTAAAATTGGGTTTCAATTATAAGTGCTTGTAAATATATAAGCCGCAACGGCTACGTAGCGGAATTAGGTAGACACCGCTATTAAACGTTAGGTGTTAAAACAATTCTTTAGTAAGTTCTTGTTCTTCGAAGTAACTAATCAGTCACCGCCAAACACTTCTATTCTGACTATCATACTTATAAAACCACTATTAAAGTTGTTGACTTTTTAGGTTAAGTTTCATATATTTATCACAGTAGGGTTAAAAGCGTTGCCCCAAGGTCCATTATGATCATCGTTGAGACCTCGCTGAATATTTATTCAAACTTGTAGGCTAAAGTAGAGTAATTTTATTCACAATTAGATTTTGTCATGATTTTATTTCATCGATCTCATCCTTAACGAAGTTGACAGTTACTACAGTGCTGCCACGTGGTACCCGCGAAATACCCTAGATTCTCATTTAGCGCAATATAGTAACCACAATTTCTAAATTTATATAAAATTAATGACGCAAAGTAGAAAAAAAAGTATATTACACTCGTTTTATAAGACGTATTGGCGCACTCGTTCCATTTGGGCACTCCTCGCTACGCTCGTCGTGCCCAAAACAACTCGTGCGCCAATTTGACGTCTTATATAACTTGTATAATAATATACTATTTGCAATTTTTACGAACGTACAGCAAGCGAACCTGTACACCTAGTAACTTCAGTTGGTCTCCGAAGTAAGCCAAAAACAGTGTAGTTTCAGAGGGACTATCGTGAAAAATTGTTCACCTTTGTGAAAATTATGCGGAGACGTTTCATTGTGTTTGAAAATCTAAAACCTGTCTTGATGAGCTACGTTTGAGAACGGATTTGTATTCAGTACAAAAAAACAACCAACAATATCTACTTACTATTGTTAATTGATTTAAAATAGGTTATTTTTCTGGAGAGACAATTTATAATTGGGATAATATGAATGATAGTATGAGTAATATTGATAATGTGAATGGAAAGTGGGTTATTTGGAAGTGTTTTTAATCGATCTTTTTTCTATGAATGAAAATCTGAATCTAAAGATGCCTATCAGATTGTTTTTGTTGCATATTTGGTTTTTGTCTGTGATTATATAAATCACATCAAAGAAAATCTGATTTTCTCAGAAGTCAACAAATTTGCACGATTGTTAACTTAAAAGTACACGGCTTAGGGTTTACTTTAGCAGTAATTTAAATTTTTAAATCGCGTGTTCGGTTGGCATATAAAATTCATATAAAATTGTTAATATATTGATAACGGTAATACTTTGTATAAGGATCAAGCTGGTTAAATTGTTTCTAAATTATCTCTTCTATCGCCACTTGAAGACTTTACATCAAACTACCAAATACCTTATTCACAGCAATATTAATATTTACAATTGCATTACATTTTCGTTAAATCGCAAATAGCACAAAAAATAATAACATTTGGTGTATGACATACTAGATGTAAATTAGAGCGAAATAAAGGGTTATTACAGCCAACACATATTGTACAGGGTGTTCCATTTAAAAAACTCGAGAAAAAGCCATTTGATAAACATCAAAATTTACTAAGTTCAATGAACACCCTGTATAATGTATCTAATATCTTTGGATACTATCATCTACCTACTGGCTTTGACTATTGTCTCACATAGTTTAAAGGCAAAATCAGCAAAAATGTCGTTTTTTTCATATTTTTTAAAAAGATCCTGCAACGAGCATATTTTGGAAAAACAGTTGAATATCTCTGGAACTATTAACGCTGTGACTTAGCAACATACACGGTTGGGTAGACAAATTTAGTAGTGTTTAAAATATAATAAAATATACAGGACGTTCCATTTAAAAAAATGTTCATACTTACCGTCACACCTAAATGCACCACTCTGTATAAATGAAAATAATTTTACGTTATGGAAAATGGCGAGTCGGACAACTTTTGTATAAAATATTTTTTTCTTTCTCAAACGATTTATTAACTATCGACCGCCGGGATACTAATAACTCACCCTGTATATAATCCGTCAAAACAAGTCATAATTGTTGCTGCAACTGCAATGATTAACATCGAGATTCGTGAGAATTGATGAATAATGATGTCACATATTCGTGAAATTCCAACCGCAGATTATATAGTTTGTGGTTTACTGATCTTTCAAAATATTTCCGGATATACAGGATGTTCCATTTCAAATTCTAGTTATTTATATCACATGTAGCAAACCACCATTTACTACGGATATAGTATACTTATTATACATTATATAGTATATTAGACAACCTTTGCAAGATAATTGAGGACAAATGCATATGCACTACTGACCTAAATAATCCCGTCAGATATTGTTGTAATGCCCACATATTTAAATGAACTAACAAAGCTTCTTTATGATACACACCCAAGAAAAAAGAGCACTGGATTTCACAACTTATTTTGTAGTTGCGGTTTCATCTGCTATAAGTACTAATAAACATAAACGAATGGTTAATTCGCTCTTAAAAAATAAACTAAGTAATATTACAGAAAGTAACTCCGTTGTTAAATTTCTTCTATATCTATGTCATTTTCGCCACAAAGTGTTTTTGATACCTACTTACATACAATTCTGCTTGAAGACTTGTGCTAACGTATTTCTAAACTATTATTCATCCATATAACCACGGATGAATTATTTATAACCGACAACAACATTATCTCGTGTTATTAAATATCTTGCTCAAATTTATCAGTTAAAAGCATCGTATCAAAACATTTTATATCAGTTAATTAACAACAAAATGATTCTCCTTACATTAAACGCATCTTCTCAAGTTATAAACGCTTCAAAAACACTTTTCTCGTGCATCAGGAACACTTTTTACATCCACAAAGAACAGAACAACACACACAGGCGCGTATAAATAAAAAATCAAATGTTGGAATGTCAAAAAACACGCGAAGGAATCACAAATATGACAAGAATGCGACTCTAAGCGATACGTGCGGTCGTACAATCTATACTGACTCTATAATTAATTATGTTGTTATCTACAAACCAAATTTACAAGCATCTCCCACTACACGCGGTACAGTTTAAAAATAGACTGCGTAACAGCAAGGTGGCCAAACCAAATGTGTAATTTTATTCATGACTTTGTGCGAGTTGTTATTATCATCCGAGGTAACAGACAGTAGTGTTGTTATTCTTGTTGTGCTTTTAGAAATAAACGTAAACATTATGTCTATGTACGTCAGAATAATAAAAATTATCGATGTAGCTCATAACAAACAAATTTGCACGATTTTTTGTAAGAATGTCATATAGGAAAAATACAGAATGAGTTTTTCTGACAATTTGATTTGAAATTTTCTGCTGATTAGCATTTCCATCGAAGAAATATGTTTAATATAATGGTTCTATTCAATTAATCAATTAACACTTTTACCAATTTCACACCTTAGTCTAATCAAATGGTATTTTGGCCAGAAAAACAATTATAGAAGTTTTTTGTTTCTTTCAATCTATATGTTTTTTGGGATGCTGAATCCGAATTTCAACTTTGCTACTTCCCACGGATATAGCATCACAACGAAAATTGCAAAAACCCTAAAACATTTCGACTTTTCTTCAGTTTTTTTGCGAAAAAGTAATGAAACTATGCACTTTTCCACGTAGACCATTATATAGCAAAATAAAGTACACTAAATTTCCTATCAAAAGCACCCTCATGTGTATTTTTTGGTTGAATGGTTTGGCCGCTAGAGCGCGCTGAAAGAAGGCCAATTTTGCCTACTTTATGTAATGTATGTGTAATTACTAAACAGCTTAGATTCTGATAAAACTAAGTCAACAAAGTATATATAGAAAATTATATACAGGGTGAGTCACTAGAGTCGCGGTGGTAGATATAGCAATTATCTTTAGAGATGGAAAAAAATATTTAATACAAAAGTTGTTTGGCATATCGTTTTCTACAACGTAAAATTATTTTCATTTATACTGGGTGTTGCATTTAGGCGTAGCAGAAAATAAATTAACTTTTTTAAATGGAATGCCCTGTATATTATAACATATTATGATTGCGAAGAAAATTGTCTTACTAATTGTATCAGGTGATATTGACGTAAAGCTAATAGTTTCTGCAATATTCAATTTTTTATTAAAAAAATTGCCGTTGCAGGCCTTTTCCGAAAACTACGTAATAGCGTCATTTTTGCAGATATTTTCTTACAACTTTGTCAGAAAATAACCAATACTAATAGGGAGGTGATAGTGCCCAAAGAAATTTGATGCGCTATACAGGGTGTTCTTAGCACCTAATCAATTTTGATATTTTTCAAATGGCTTTTTCTTGAGTTTTTTAAATGGAACGCCCTGTATATTATTTGCTGGTTGCATTTCCCATTAAGTTGCCTTTAATTTATATTAAGTGTGGCATATACATATTTGTACCCGTTTTCGTGATATTTGGAATTTAAAGAAAATGTGTAATAAAGTATACCAATACAGTGCTTTAATATTACACCCTGCATAACATGGTTCTTTTTTAATGATTTTTTTTTGTAAAGTGAACATAGAAAGGAAAAGAATACTTTTGTTGAATTAAAAAACTGACCGAATAGCTCAAAATAAATTGAAAAGTACATGGAATTACCATTTAGTTACTCAATATGAAAAATTAATATAATTTGAGACAACTAAAAATTAAATAAAAACAAATAATTAAGAGAAACCACAACTAATAACATTTATTAAACTATTTTTTAAACTTGATAAGCATTAACATAAAACTAGTAAAAAACTATAACAATTAAAGATAAAACAACAAGTAGTTATTGATTTGGTAGGTGTTCAAAATGCCCTCCATTTTGTCTTCTACAAGCATTAATCCGATGGGTAAAAGATCTCGAAGTATTTCTTAACATCTCTCTCTTATTTTCTCTGATGTCAGCAAAAACATTTCTTATTCTAATCTTCATATCGTCTTGTGGTGGTGTCTGGTATACTAATTCCTTAACATGACCCCACAAAAAAAAATCCAACTTATTTAGATCAGGAGATCTTGGCGCCCATAACGTAGGGCCTCATCTTCCAATCCATTTGTTGGGGTATTGGTTGTTCAAAAATTGTCTTACGTTCAGACTAAAGTGGGGTGGGGCTCCGTCGTGATGGAAAATTAAGTTTTGGCGAATATTAAGCGGCAAATCATCTAAATATTCATGTAGATGGTTGTTAAGAAAATGTAAGTACCTTTGACCATTTACGGAACCCTCAAAAAAGTAAGGCCTTAGCAAATTGGTACCCACTATTCCACCCCATACATTGAGTGACCATCTATGTTGATGGTCCAAAGGCCTGATAACGCGAGGATTTTCTGTTGCATAAAAATGGAAGTTATGTTGGTTAACATACGCATTTTTATGAAACGTAGCTTCATCAGTAAAAAGAACAAAGTCAAAAAAATTTGCTTGTTGTTGAAGCAGCTGCCCAATTACAAAAATGTAATCTCTTTTCTAAATCGTTTTCGCTCAATTCCTGTACATGTTGCACATGATATGGCTGATACTTGTGTCGCCGTATTATTCTGGACACAGATGATTGGGTTATTCCTTGATTTCTTATTTGTCTAGTGCTTGAGTATGGATTTTCTACCACACTAGTAACTACCAGAAATTCATTCACTTCATGTGTCGCCGCTTTTGTTCTTTTTCTTTTTTTGTAAGTAATAGTACCTGTTGATTCAAAACGTTCCCGAACTCTATTAATTGTTCTTGCATCGGGATGCCGTCTTTCGGGATATCGCTGAGCGTAAATTCTTGAGGCCAGTAGAGCGTTTTTGCCGGCTTCTCCATAGATGTAAATAATATTTATCTATCAGTTCCTCTTTAGTATAATTAAAATTCATCGTTAACAGAGATTACAAATGTTGGTTAGCTATATTAAGTCTGTTGACAGCAATAACTACACGTCTGTTATTTGTTTTTGTTTCCATGACAACGAGGTTAAGTAAATCTAAGCTAACTTAAAATATTAGCGTAACTCTGCTATTTAAATGTATCTTTATAAAAAATAGCATTTTTAACTTTACCAACATTTATAATTTATTTATATTATAACAAAATACACGAAAAAAACTAACTCAATTATACAGGGTGTAATATTAAAGCACTGTATTGGTATACTTTATTACACATTTTCTTTAAATTCCAAATATCACGAAAACGGGTACAAATATGTATATGCCACACTTAATATAAATTAAAGGCAACTTAATGGTAAATGCAACCAGCAAATAATATACAGAGCGTTCCATTTAAAAAACTCAAGAAAAAGCCATTTGAAAAATATCAAAATTGATTAGGTGCTAGGAACACCCTGTATAGCGCATCAAATTTCTTTGGGCACTATCACCTCCCTATTAGTATTGGTTATTTTCTGACAAAGTTGTAAGAAAATATCTGCAAAAATGACGCTATTACGTAGTTTTCGGAAAAGGCCTGCAACGGCTATTTTTTTAATAAAAAATTGAATATTGCAGAAACTATTAGCTTTACGTCAATATCACCTGATACAATTAGTAAGACAATTTTCTTCGCAATCATAATATGTTATAATATACAGGGCATTCCATTTAAAAAAGTTAATTTATTTTCTGCTACGCCTAAATGCAACACCCAGTATAAATGAAAATAATTTTACGTTGTAGAAAATGATATGCCAAACAACTTTTGTATTAAATATTTTTTTCCATCTCTAAAGATAATTGCTATATCTACCACCGCGACTCTAGTGACTCACCCTGTATATAGAAATATATATAGAAATTTTTTTTTAAATGATACTTAATGTATTATGTATTTTTTTTGTAAAAAAAAAACAAACAAACATTCGGGATCTTGACTTAGCGGCTTCGCTTAGCTTAATATGACATAAAATATTAACCAGTTCACGCGGCTACACGGTTTGGCAAAATAATTGATTAAGATGTGCAATTTGTAGGGAAATTAATGTAGTTTTAGCATAATTCTAGCCTTTTTAACTAACTCGAAGACTGGGTTTTACAAAAAGTAGGAAAATTTGGCTTTTCTTCAGCACGCTCTAGCGGCCAAACAGTTCAACCAAAAATGCATTTCAGGGGTACTCTTATAGGAAATTTAATGTACTCTATTTTTGTATAGGATGGTCTACCTGGAAAAGTGCATAGTTTCATCACTTTTTCGCAAAAAAACTGAAAAAGGGGCGAAAATTTTTTGTTTGTTTCTGCGATTTTCGTTGTGCAGCCACTTCGTGGGAAGTAGCAAAGCTGAAATTCAGATTCAACACCCCAAAAAACATAGAATGAGAGAAAAATAACTTCTGTATTTTTTTTACTGGAACAGGCACTCTCGGAAACATTTTGACGATTAATCAATGAACTTTTACAACTTTTACCGATTTCACACCTGTACAAAATGTATATTTAAGAAGATAAGATAATATACAAGCCATTGTTACATAAATAGTATCATTACTAATAAATAAGAATTACAAATACTTCCAGGAATTGTCTAGTTTAATTTAAATTAGCAATAATACTTATGACTAATTGTTTTCGTGTAAATTTCAGTTATGAACGACAGATGACAACTTTCTCTAGTAATAGGTTAGAAAAAAACAAACGTCAAATACGGGCAGTGCGACAAACCATAAACAAATAAATATTTATCAAAATTAGGTATAACAGATGTCACCAAGTTTTTTCATTGTCCCCCTTTATAATAGCCACATAACAATCAACGTAACCACCCCAAATAATCTTAAAAACCAATTTCGAACCAATAACCTAAACACAACTAAACAACACCCAAAAAACGCAAACAATACAAACTTACCTAACTTGCGTGAACCGTTTTTCGCAGAAAAAAGTCCTATTGTATGTATGTATCTGTAGTCCAAATGTCACGAAATATTCTTGGTTAACGCACCCAATAATTCACCCAGGGGCACTATCACCTTATCCACTTGATATTCGGCAAAAACACTACACGCGATTAGGGAAAAACGCATTCAATATGCTTGAAATCGCAGCTCAGACGACGCAAAACTGCAGAATTGTGATCGCGTTTGACATAGCGGCGGCCATCTTGCTTGCACAGATGTTCCAGGCCGCAGGCTGGCCAACCGAAATGACCTTGCCTGTTGCCCAGATGCACGATTTGAAAGTTGTACGAGAGATTTTGCTATTCTATTACGGAATTTGTCCCTAATCTAAATTTTAATTATGTCTTTAGTGTTAACTTATTTACCTTATTGTATTAATCAGATAAAAAGAGATGTAAGATTTGTTTTGGTGGGTTTATATCGTTTGGGAATTTTATAGGTCGTTTATGGGGCTTATACAGGCTGATCAAGAATTATTAAAGGCGGTTTGAAAATCCAGAACAATAATCTAAGTAGGGATTTTGATTGATTTCAGTTTAAATTAAACATGTTTTTATCGCTATATCACTAGTTTTGTTAGGAACATTTATTTTATTATGCACCAACTTGCATACCTACCTTCTCTTGGACACTAAATGTCACTTTTCAAGGTCAAGACTTTAATAACGTCATAATGAAAGGAAACAACAATAAAACACAACTTTTGATTAACATTTATATTTATTTATAATTCGCTATACATAATGGTAATCATCTTCTTCTACACAAATAAAATAAATAATTGAGATAAAACTTTAGCAACAATTAAACAGAAAGATACAAAAGTAATTATTATAAACATACAGGTGTCCCAAAACTCCGTGTCATGACAATTTTGAAACCACATTGACCGCCGTGTGTGCAATGGACAATGGTACATGTTTTTAAAAGATTTTGTAGTTTATTTTGAGTTTTGAGACATCTTGTATACATAGAAGAAAAGAAACCCTTTAGTTAAAGAGAATTAAAATTATAACTCATTATATGACTAGCTTCATATACATACAGAAACAAAACCTATCAAAAAATTACTTTTATCAAAAAGTAACGTGCACCAGATCTATTGTCTTACGAATCTAACCTTATAAAATAAAAAAAATTAGACCGTTTATTTTCGATGTCAACAATACGATAAAAACAAAAGGTTTAGGTCCCTACAGTACGACAAGAAAACGTCATCTATTAAAATTTTTTTGGTTAACTTGCTTTTTCCGTTTAAACATTTGTGGGGGCTTCCATCCCGCAAATTATGGATTTCATGACACTCGCCGCTGCTAAAGAAGCGTACGGTTGCCATTCTTTACGTCTAGTGCCATCTTTGTAATCCGAAATCCCCCGGATACAAACAAAACTATCCTTGCAGTTTCCAAGGACTGATTCTATGACAGTATCGTATTCAGAGTCAAACGCTAGGGCCCCATATTGCGCGGCGAACTGTTGACGCAACTGGTCCGTTCTTACGACCTGTCTACCGGACGCTATTGGTGCAAGATGGATCCTCGGACATCCTTCTTGTCTGCAAAAATAAAAAAAATCATTAAACCGATAAGTTTTTCTACAATAACTCAATAACTAAGAAATTTTCCATATAGATAAATTAGCTAAAATCATCTTAAAATCTACAGATTAATCTCATGCAATCGAAAAAATCTGATGTGGCCAGGCACATGACTTTATCATACTACATATATATAAAATTAATAGTTTAGCTGCATGAGATTCTATTTGATCGAGATCGATCGTGTCTGCATTAAAATAAAACTAGTTAGCCAGGATTTGACAGATATTTTGATACTATTGACAGTTGGTATTATTAAAACTACTCAAAACATCAGCGTTTGGTAAAAACATCGATTTTTTTTCAAAAAATGAATTAGATACATGGTGTTCCATTTAAAAAAATTAACTTTCTTACGAAAAACTATTTGCTATATTTTGTTGCAGATTATGACCACCCTGTACACAATTTAGATATGGTAGGTAATCACTTAATCATAATCTAAGCATACGCAATAAAACTAAAAACAGGTATTGAGATATACAATTTTTCTTAGACTGCTGTTTTTCCATAAAAATGCCAATAAATCAAAAAGTATAAAGTTTATGGTAGGTAATGTTATTTTTCATTGGCGTAAAATTTTGCGAGGAATTCATAATTGTGCCGAAATATAGGTTGTTCCATTTAAAAAAACATATGTTTGGGTTGGTACTACCTTATGGAACACCCTGTATACACGCCCCTAATTTTAAAATGTGCGCCTCGATGATCTGTATATATATGAGCGAAATCAGTTTTAAAATATCTTCGTTAACAGAGGCATAATCTTCCGAGAACGCACTGTTGAGACACCCTGTATAAAATTAATAGTTTAGCTGCATGAGATACCTATGTGAAGTTAGCCCCCAGCCCCCTCTTATGGGAATTTACGTGTATAGAAAAATTCTAATTACTCGAGTACCCTTAGAGATACCGCAACGAAACTAACACTGTTCGAACGACTGTTCTTCGGCCAATCTAAAAGTGGAAAAGTCCGATCCGAAATATGTAAATTGGTGGCCGTAATTAATTAATAACTGATTGGGTGACACGGAATATTTGCAAAAATCGGGATATTCCATGGGCTGTATCTCGTTAAGCCTTTGTTCAATCTTAATAAAACCAACACCATTCGATTCCCCTCTCCTTCGACTATAGAAATGTCAAAAAGTCCGATCGCAATTACCTAGGTTTGAGGTAGTATGCGTGGGCGAAGGTTGGTGTGTTTTGCGACAGCTTGCGTTGTTAACGTGGACGGCCCGGCCGGCTTCCAGCCCCCTCATATGGGAATTTACGTGTATAGAAAAACTCTAATTACTCGAGTACCCTTAGAGATACCGCAACGAAGCTAACACTGTTCGAACGAGTATTCTTCGGCGAATCTAAAAGTGGAAAAGTCCGATCCGAAATATGTAAATTAGTGGCCGTAATTAATTAATAACTGATTAGGTGACACGGAATATTTGCAAAAATCGGGATATTCAATGGGCTGTATCTCGTTAAGCCTTTGTTCAATCTTAATAAAACCAACACCATTCGATTCCCCTCTTCCTCGACTATAGAAATGTCAAAAAGTCCGATCGCAATTACCTAGGTTTGAGGTAGTATGCGTGGGCGAAGGTCGGCGTGTTTTGCGACAGCTTGCGTTGTTAACCTGGACGGCCCGGCCGGCTTCCAGCCCCCTTTTATGGGAATTTACGTGTATAGAAAAACTCTAATTACTCGAGTACCCTTAGAGATACCGCAACGAAACTAACACTGTTCGAACGAGTATTCTTCGGCCAATCTAAAAGTGGAAAAGTCCGATCCGAAATATGTAAATTAGTGGCCGTAATTAATTAATAACTGATTAGGTGACACGGAATATTTGCAAAAATCGGGATATTCAATGGGCTGTATCTCGTTAAGCCTTTGTTCAATCTTAATAAAACCAACACCATTCGATTCCCCTCTTCCTCGACTATAGAAATGTCAAAAAGTCCGATCGCAATTACCTAGGTTTGAGGTAGTATGCGTGGGCGAAGGTCGGCGTGTTTTGCGACAGCTTGCGTTGTTAACCTGGACGGCCCGGCCGGCTTCCAGCCCCCTTTTATGGGAATTTACGTGTATAGAAAAACTCTAATTACTCGAGTACCCTTAGAGATACCGCAACGAAACTAACACTGTTCGAACGACTGTTCTTCGGCCAATCTAAAAGTGGAAAAGTCCGATCCGAAATATGTAAATTGGTGGCCGTAATTAATTAATAACTGATTGGGTGACACGGAATATTTGCAAAAATCGGGATATTCCATGGGCTGTATCTCGTTAAGCCTTTGTTCAATCTTAATAAAACCAACACCATTCGATTCCCCTCTCCTTCGACTATAGAAATGTCAAAAAGTCCGATCGCAATTACCTAGGTTTGAGGTAGTATGCGTGGGCGAAGGTTGGTGTGTTTTGCGACAGCTTGCGTTGTTAACGTGGACGGCCCGGCCGGCTTCCAGCCCCCTCATATGGGAATTTACGTGTATAGAAAAACTCTAATTACTCGAGTACCCTTAGAGATACCGCAACGAAGCTAACACTGTTCGAACGAGTATTCTTCGGCGAATCTAAAAGTGGAAAAGTCCGATCCGAAATATGTAAATTAGTGGCCGTAATTAATTAATAACTGATTAGGTGACACGGAATATTTGCAAAAATCGGGATATTCAATGGGCTGTATCTCGTTAAGCCTTTGTTCAATCTTAATAAAACCAACACCATTCGATTCCCCTCTTCCTCGACTATAGAAATGTCAAAAAGTCCGATCGCAATTACCTAGGTTTGAGGTAGTATGCGTGGGCGAAGGTCGGCGTGTTTTGCGACAGCTTGCGTTGTTAACCTGGACGGCCCGGCCGGCTTCCAGCCCCCTTTTATGGGAATTTACGTGTATAGAAAAACTCTAATTACTCGAGTACCCTTAGAGATACCGCAACGAAACTAACACTGTTCGAACGAGTATTCTTCGGCCAATCTAAAAGTGGAAAAGTCCGATCCGAAATATGTAAATTAGTGGCCGTAATTAATTAATAACTGATTAGGTGACACGGAATATTTGCAAAAATCGGGATATTCAATGGGCTGTATCTCGTTAAGCCTTTGTTCAATCTTAATAAAACCAACACCATTCGATTCCCCTCTTCCTCGACTATAGAAATGTCAAAAAGTCCGATCGCAATTACCTAGGTTTGAGGTAGTATGCGTGGGCGAAGGTCGGCGTGTTTTGCGACAGCTTGCGTTGTTAACCTGGACGGCCCGGCCGGCTTCCAGCCCCCTTTTATGGGAATTTACGTGTATAGAAAAACTCTAATTACTCGAGTACCCTTAGAGATACCGCAACGAAACTAACACTGTTCGAACGAGTATTCTTCGGCCAATCTAAAAGTGGAAAAGTCCGATCCGAAATATGTAAATTAGTGGCCGTAATTAATTAATAACTGATTAGGTGACACGGAATATTTGAAAAAATCGGGATATTCAATGGGCTGTATCTCGTTAAGCCTTTGTTCAATCTTAATAAAACCAACACCATTCGATTCCCCACTTCTTAAACTATAGTATTGTTAAAAAGTCCGATCACAAATAGTAGAGTTTGAGCTAGAATGCGTGGGCAAAGGTCGGCGTGTTATTGCAGTCCAGGTTTCCGCTAATTAGTGGTCTAAAAAAATTCCTGAACTTTGACTATTTTTATCCAGGGATGCGAGTATGGAAGCATACACCGTTTCAGCAGAACAATATGCATAACCCCTTTTTATCATCCGATTGTAACAACAAATACATAAAGGGAAAAAAGCAGCTTGTCTCTACTTATGGGAGTTATTGCAGGTCAGGTTTCCGATAAAAAGTGGTCTACAAAAATTAACTTTACTCATTTTTACTTCACACATACCTATGAATGTTTAATTTAAGGCGTACAGCGATAGATAACTCAAGTTACATGTCATGTTTTCATCAATTCGTAACAAAATGTTCATAAGAACCGAACCCATATACGAGAATACGCTAATTATTGCATTAAAAAAATAACGACTTTGACCATTTTTACGGTCAGATGGACTGACTTATAAAGCAAATCATTAATTAGAAAAATGTAACTAAACTGAAATAAACTTAAATTACCGCGGAGAAGTTAGCCATAAAAGATAGCCATAACTTTTTTTTTCGTTTTTTGTTATGAAACATATATAAAATGATAGGGGTGATAACTTCTCCGCGGTCCCAAGAACGACATCAAAACTTCCGACTGCACTCAATAACTACCCGCAAGAACTTGACAAAAACGATCTACCGGCACCCTTTGATATTAGCAAAGCGCTTTGCCAATGTCGGCACTCTCTTTGTGTCTTTGTCGGCATTTGGTACCGGCGTCACTTGGGTCGTTCGACTAAGGCCCACTACAGCGCCAAAACAAGAGCGCCAGTGTACAAAAACATTTGAAATTTAATTAACATAAATAACAGATAACATTAAAATTCACTGAAATCATTAAATCAGTTGTTAAAATTGACTTGTTCGCGAATTGCATATTCGCATTTTACAAAATGTATGACGAGCTTCGATCTAATTTGGCGTAAATATTTACATGTGCCAGGAATACAAATAAAATAGTTTGTGATCGGTATACCATGTATGATCGTTTCTGCTTTGGCGTATATCCAAAGGTAAAAAGATCAAAGAATGTTAATCTTTTTACATCACTAATTAACGTAATTTCGAGTTGCCATAACAACCGTAGGTAGGGGCAGCCTTCCTCTACCGTTTGATGTACATATTGTCACAATCGGATGAAAAGAAATGACTTATGCAGCATTTTTTATGAAGCCCTGTTCTGCTTAGACGCTCATCCGATTGTAAAAACGTTAAAAGTTCGTTAATTTTTTTACATCACTAATTATTATAATCTTAAGTTGCCATAACTATGGGAGTTAAAGCGACGTCTGGGCTTTCGATTGCTGCAACTACTGATATAATTCGTCAACTATTTGCGGAGTTATGAGGTTTGACAAATGTGAAAATTTATGAAACAAAATACTTTCTTTTCAATTTTTGAGGTAGTAATTATGATTTGATCCTGTTGCCATAACTACTGTATTGTTCTGCTGAAACGGTGTATGCTTCCATACTCGCATCCCTAAAAATAGTTAAAGTTCAGGAATTTTTTTAGACCACTAATTAGCGGAAACCTGGACTGCAATAACACACCGACCTTTGCCCACGCATTCTAGCTCAAAGTCTACTATTTGTGATCGGAATTTTTGACACTACTATAGTTTAAGAAGAGGGGAATCGAATAGTGTTGGTTTTACTAAGATTGAACAAATGGTCAACGAGATACAGCCCATTGAATATCCCGATTTTTGCAAATATTCCGTGTCACCTAATCAGTTATTAATTAATTACGGCCACTAATTTACATATTTCGGATCGGACTTTTCCACTTTTAGATTGGCCGATGAATACTCGTTCGAACAGTGTTAGTTTCGTTGCGGTATCTCTAAGGGTACTCGAGTAATTAGAGTTTTTCTATACACGTAAATTCCCATAAGAGGGGGCTGGGGGCTAACTTCACATAGGTGCATGAGATTCTATTTGATCGAGATCGATCGTAGCTGCATTAAATAAAACTAGTTAGCCAGGATTTGACAGATATTTTGATACTATTGACAGTAGGTATTCTCAAAACATCAACGTTTGACAGTACCTACTGTCATTAGTATGAAAATAAAAATTAATGCAGACACGACCGATCTTGATCAAATAGAATCTCATACAGCTAAACTACTAATTTTATATACAGGGTGAGTCACTAGAGTCGCGGTGGTAGATATAGCAATTATCTTTAGAGATGGAAAAAAATATTTAATACAAAAGTTGTTTGGCATATCATTTTCTACAACGTAAAATTATTTTCATTTATACTGGGTGTTGCATTTAGGCGTAGCAGAAAATAAATTAACTTTTTTAAATGGAATGCCCTGTATATTATAACATATTATGATTGCGAAGAAAATTGTCTTACTAATTGTATCAGGTGATATTGACGTAAAGCTAATAGTTTCTGCAATATTCAATTTTTTATTAAAAAAATGGCCGTTGCAGGCCTTTTCCGAAAACTACGTAATAGCGTCATTTTTGCAAATATTTTCTTACAACTTTGTCAGAAAATAACCAATACTAATAGGGAGGTGATAGTGCCCAAAGAAATTTGATGCGCTATACAGGGTGTTCCTAGCACCTAATCAATTTTGATATTTTTCAAATGGCTTTTTCTTGAGTTTTTTAAATGGAACGCCCTGTATATTATTTGCTGGTTGCATTTCCCATTAAGTTTCCTTTAATTTATATTAAGTGTGGCATATACATATTTGTACCCGTTTTCGTGATATTTGGAATTTAAAGAAAATGTGTAATAAAGTATATATATATATATATATATGAAGATTAGAATAAGAAATGTTTGAAAAATATCAAAATTGATTAGGTGCTAGGAACACCCTGTATAGCGCATCAAATTTCTTTGGGCACTATCACCTCCCTATTAGTATTGGTTATTTTCTGACAAAGTTGTAAGAAAATATCTGCAAAAATGACGCTATTACGTAGTTTTCGGAAAAGGCCTGCAACGGCCATTTTTTTAATAAAAAATTGAATATTGCAGAAACTATTAGCTTTACGTCAATATCACCTGATACAATTAGTAAGACAATTTTCTTCGCAATCATAATATGTTATAATATACAGGGCATTCCATTTAAAAAAGTTAATTTATTTTCTGCTACGCCTAAATGCAACACCCAGTATAAATGAAAATAATTTTACGTTGTAGAAAATGATATGCCAAACAACTTTTGTATTAAATATTTTTTTCCATCTCTAAAGATAATTGCTATATCTAAAGGCCTGCAACGGCCATTTTTTTAATAAAAAATTGAATATTGCAGAAACTATTAGCTTTACGTCAATATCACCTGATACAATTAGTAAGACAATTTTCTTCGCAATCATAATATGTTATAATATACAGGGCATTCCATTTAAAAAAGTTAATTTATTTTCTGCTACGCCTAAATGCAACACCCAGTATAAATGAAAATAATTTTACGTTGTAGAAAATGATATGCCAAACAACTTTTGTATTAAATATTTTTTTCCATCTCTAAAGATAATTGCTATATCTACCACCGCGACTCTAGTGACTCACCCTGTATATAGTATGATAAAGTCATGTGCCTGGCCACATCAGATTTTCTGTATGTAGAATGGCGTTTGGCTTTAGGGCGGCAACAGAGCTGGCTCAAATACACGCACAAAGTACTGGCAAATAATACAAAAAATAATTTGCAAGTAGCTCTAATGTATTATTTTCCATAAATAATTAAATAAATCGTAAATAAATCATCGTTTGCTGATGATTACGTTGATAGAGCGCGCATGCGCGACTTGCTCGCTTTCAATTTTTCCTAATTTGACATTTCGCGCAGCCCGGTTAGTCCGGACAAATGGCCCATCTGTTGTTCGCAAATGTATCGTGGAGTCGCTAGACGTCTCTATATTAACGGCATTGTCCCGGTTAAGACAGATAAATCCCGAGTCCTGCATTCCCGCATTAAACTATGTGGTATCTGCGAACAAAGATTCCAGCGTGAATTAAGAACCGTTCGAATAAAGCAAAATGTAAGCGCTTAGCATGATTTCTATGTATTTCTTTATAAGCAGCGTAATAAGAGAAATTAAGTCGTGTCAAATATGTGCATAGAGCATAATTCTCCCCTAATTAACATTGTAAGGTTAGAAAAAACAAAATTTTCGATAGTTCCGCATAGTTTGCCGGGTTCCCGACAGGTGACGGCGAAACGGCGTCACGTCAAAGAGATTAGCGTGTCGGACCTGCGGTTTTCGAAACTTTCTCGTAAAAACAGGGCGGAGCCCTCCGGAAAACCTATGGGAAAATCTTTCAGAATAGCTATTCTTCATTTTGCGTCAGTTATTTCGTACGAATCGGTAAGGATTTCTCTATAAAACTAGTTTGAAAGTCGTTGTCATGGTGTTGCGTTCGCAACAATATGGCGGATGCTACCTGTGTATATTTATTTTATGGCTGTTGAATAATTAATTATATTATTCTCGGGTTCAATTTGGTCAAATTTAATAGGATTGTCGCATTTTTTTGCCAATTTTGTGCATTTTCTGCACCGATTTCGGTATTTCGCGTCTTTTTTTTTATTAACTTTGCAGTCTCTGCAAATCAATGTACCGCAATTTATGTTTACAGGTTATACTTTCGGAGATTCTAGCGAGGTGTTAAAGGAGCTCGCTATATGGGATTACGGCAAAACGTAAGTGTCTACTTGTATTTCTTTGTAAGCGGTGGTATTAAAGTTTCAAATACATATAGAGCATAAATCTCCCCTAATAAACATGTAAATTGTGCAATCAACAAAAATCGTAGTAAGCTGCCGTAAGCGGTAGTTCGGCGATTTCGCTACAGGTGGCGACGAAACGCCGTCAAGTAATGGAGATGAGAGTATCGGACCTTTGTTTTTCGAAATTTCCGCGTAATAAGGGCCGGAAAACGGGGGGAGAACTATGCGAAAATCTTTCGCGATAGCTGTTCATACTTTTGCGTCAGTTATTTCGTACGGATGGGTAAGCATTTCTCCATAAAACTAGTTTGAAACTCGACAGTGTCAAGCGTTTGCGTTCTCCCAAGATGGCGGACGCGCCGGGAGCAAAAAAAAATTAATTTATTTATTGTATTATAGATAATTGTGTTTTCGGGGTTTTATAGTGGGATTTGGTCGAATTTAGAGGATTGTCGTGTAGTTTTTGCCGTTTTTATTAGATTTTTAATGTTTTGAGGTTAATTTTTATCGGATCTGTTTATAGGTGATAAGGATGGAGGTTCAAGTTGGATTTAGTGTCAATACAAGACAGGAAATCCTCGAGAAATGAACTTCTGCAAGCTGGAGGATCCAGGACGACCATGATGCAAAAGAAAAAGAAGAAATAGGTAAGTCCATTTTGCATGGTTTATAACAGCGTTTCTCAAACTGTTTAACATGGCGACCGAAGTAATTTGTTTGTAGTGAAGACGCAACCCAATGATTATAAAATAATTAAGTTTATAATGGATTCCGTAAATTGCCGCGGTAATTTAACATACCTCGAAATTTTCATAAATAAAAGTGGCGCTTGTTAAATAATAAACGATAGTTTTTTATTACATTTTATATATTATAATCTTTAGCAAAAAATAATAACATGTTCTCTGCGGAACTTATATCTAGTGGATTACGGAATTTGTGTTTTGTTATAATCATCGTTGAAAATAAACTTTCTGCCGGTACGTTGTCGCAAACGGAAGCAATGATTAAATCGATTTTTCGGACAAAATTGATTATTTGTTCTGAAGATTTTAGGATTCTTTAAATCTTATTTACAATCCTCTGTTGATCAGCTTTTGCTCTTTCTCTAAAGTTAAATTATTTGAAGTATCGT
This sequence comes from Aphodius sticticus, assembly GCA_963966075.1. Taxonomy (NCBI): domain Eukaryota; kingdom Metazoa; phylum Arthropoda; class Insecta; order Coleoptera; family Scarabaeidae; genus Aphodius; species Aphodius sticticus. The sequence continues at coordinate 41,880,005 of OZ014513.1, read as the reverse complement.
ATTTGAAGGGACTTATCTACATATTTCCCAAACAAATATCAACTTTGGGTAGAAAAAAAAATTATAAGTTGTTCTTTCACGTTAATAAGCTTCGTATCACCTCTTTGCATAATGTAAGTTTCTTGTTTAGTTGTTATTTTGTCCTCCACTATCTGTGTAAATGATGGAAACACATCAAAGTTATTTTCGTGTTTGACCTTCTTCGCCCTGAATTCCCGTTGTTACAGGCTTCTATTTTATTAATTTTATTATTCAAAATAAAAGGTTTGTCTGTTAACCCTGCAGCGATCGTTGTTCATAAGCGAAAATATATTGGCTAAATATATAGCAAGCCGCAAATGAGTTTCAAAATATGCAGTGATGGTTTCTGGTCTCTTAAAAATAATTCAATTTACACTCGAAGTTTGAACAATCGGTCAAAACTTATCTTCTTAAAAGCTATCTGATATGTGAATAAGAATAGCCCCTGTTTATGAGCTGAAGCTATTTTGTCAAATATTGTATGGGTTTTTATACCAGTCTTTCTAATATAGTTCACTATTTGTTCTTTATTGTTAATGCGCTACTAAGCCCTTGTTCGTCATTTCCGCAGCTCCATCATAATATGCTTTATTGTTGTTGCAAAATAAGAATTGATCCTTGTAAATATCTCTTCGGATGTTGTTGTTTGGCTGTATATTCAATATATCTGATACACTAATAATATTGCATCATTTGAAAAGTTTGTTGATTCATCCAGTTGAACTGCGTAATTTTAGATTTCTGTGTAATTTTTACTAATTGCAATTTAATATCACAAGACAATTCTTCTATTCAGCGACTAACCGTATCATTTGACATGGGTATAGCACTAATTTTTATTTAAAATTCCTTGCCAGACAATTCTCTGCAGATATCTTTCATGCAAGGCTTTAACAATGTTTCTCCAAATATGAACACTTCAATATTTGATTCAAATTAGATTTACTTGTTTTTCATTTATAGCGTTTTATTCAAAATAAATCCTTGGGTTTACTTTTTAGCGATTGTGACATAATTCTAAATGTCTCATTAGTGTATTAGTAGTTGTTATTAGTAGTTTCATTAAAGCGTTGGCCAACACATTTCCACAGATTACACACTGCTAAATCTATTCCATGTTCTCTGTTAAATGTAAATCCGAATATAATATTTTTTTCTGGATAACTATAAGTGAAATTGATATAGGACTCTTCTATCATTTATTGCTACTGGTTTGCTTGTACTGGGACCTGTGACTTTCACACTATTAGGCTAGTGAATATCATGAGACGTTTCATTTTTTCCTGCATGTGTTGTTATATCAATCATTGAGTTTACGCTAATCGGTAATGTTTACAAATAATTTTGCGACCCATAAAAATTACGGCGCGATCCAATTTTGGGTCGCGACCTAACATTTGAGAATCGCTGGTTTATAATATAGTTATCCCAGACGATAATATTTACCAATATTTCCATGTTATCATAAAGAAAAGTTTGTCTATTATGTAATATTAGATTCTGCATTAAATGGAATTGCATATCAATACGTGTCTCAAAGTTAGCAAAAATGGGTTGATATTTCAGAAAATTTTATTCTTTATAAAAGTTGTTGAATCTTCTGTTACTGCGTTCAGAAAGATCTGAGCTAAGAGTAAGTGCTTTTTTTTTACTTTATCATAAGCAGTATGATGTGTGTACCCGTTTTTGTGTTCAAAAGCGTCCAAAGGAACTGGATGTCTACTCTTAGCATTTTTTAACGATTTTGCAAATGAGCCGCCATTTCTGTAGTTTCGTCGTCAAAATAGTTAAATAATAAATTAAAGTAGAGGAAATTCTGAATAATTTATGGCAACGACATATTTTGGTAAAATTAATAGTTTAGCTGCATGCGCAAATTCTATTTGATCGAGATCCGTCGTGTCTGCGTTAATATAAAACTAGTAAGAAAATTATCTTCAGCCGTGCTGAAGTTAAAATACCCCCACCGTAAAATATTAAAAAAAAAAACAAGTTAACCGATTTTGCCCATTCACGAACTTGTCCTTACTTTTTAAGAGATAAGCTTGTATACCAAATTTTAGATCAATTACTTCAAAATTACGGCAGTTATAGTGTACACAGACGGACAGACAGACAGACATAGCTAAATCGATTCAGTTGTAAATTCTGATCACATCCATATATACTGGGTGAGTTATTAGTATCCTGGCGGTCGATAGTCATCAAATCGTTTGAGAAAGAAAAAAATGTTTTATACAACAGTTGTTTGACTCATTAGTTTCTATAATGTTAAATTATTTTCAATTATACAGGGTGTTGCATTTAGGCGTGCCGGAAAGTCAGTACATTTCTTTTAATGGAACTCCCTGTATATCATGCCATATTATGAATACTAAGGAAGTTGTCTTTCGAACTGTGTAAGTGGTACCTGTGTAAAGTAAATAGTTCCTGAGATATTCAATTGTTTGTCAAAAAACTGGCAATTGCAGGCCTGTCTTAAAAACTACGTTAATACTAAATTTTTGCTGATATTGTCCTAAACATTTTGTCACATAATAATTAAATCCATAGCTAGATCCTGATGTCATGAAAAATTTGATGCGCTATACAGGGTGATTGTAGCATGCACTAGTATTTAAACATTTTTAAATGGCTTTTTCTTGAGATTTTTAAATGGAACACCCTGTATATTATTTGGTTATTAAAATGTCCCTTAAGTTCTTTGTAATTTATATTCACTATATCGTATTTTTACTAGTTTTTGTGATATTTGGAATTTAAAGAGTAGTATGCTATTTAGTATCTTAATCTTAGTATCTAATATTGCTTTGAATACAGTGTGCTGGGTAGCATGATGTAAAATATTTAAAGCGTTATAGAAGAAGCCATTTAGAACCTATTTAACTAGATTTATTCATATAAAAAGTATTACGGTTATCAAGCTATTACGCAATTTTATAAGTATGTTTTGCAATTCTTACAAACGTACAGCGAGCGAACCTGAAGACCTAGTAACTTCAGTTGGGCTCCAAAGTAAGCCAAAAACTGTGTAGTTTTAGGGGGACTCAAAATTGTTCACCTTTGTGAAAATTATACGGCGACGTTTCATTGTAATAGCTCATGTGCGCTCAGACACAAAACAAACAGAAACGCTAAAACCTCTCTTGATGAGCTACGTTTGAGAACTAATTTGTATTCAGTACAAAAAAACAACCAACAATATCTACCTACTATTGTTAATTAATAATTGATTTAAATAAGGCTATTTTTCTGGAGAGACAATAGGGTATTTGACTATTTTTGGAAAACCATCTTAATGTGTTTATTCCTTCACTCTACATTGTAAATACATTATTTTTTGTAATTATTTCCTCAATATTACATAAAAATCAGCGTTAAAAATTGAATCACAAAAAGTCCCGCCAAAACGATACTTTCTGTTGTGTGACGTCACCGGTTAGTGATGTCAAGATGTCAAGATGATGTGATGTCAAGATGTCAAATCGGCCCATATGGTCTGTCAGCATCGGCATCGTCGCCGTTTGGTAATTGTGTTGTATGATGTGTTGTTTTCACAATTTCTACATAAAAATGAGTTATAAATGGTGTATAAATCCACAATGCAGAGATACGTCAAGAAAAACTCCGGATAAACTATTTGTAGCTGTTCCGCAAGATTTGAAACTGCGAAGAAAGTGGTTGGCTCGTAGAAATCCAAATGAAATAAATAGCCGCCAATACAAGTGTTTTCTGTTGTGAAGTTTACTTCGACATAAGTAAAACTGACTAGAATAAGCTATCTATCGTATTTTCGAAAGGTATTATCGTTGATTGTCAATGAATATAGATAGTCAGCCATGGGTTAGTTGGGGCCTTAACATCCAGAGGGCAGGGTTTTTTGCAAGATTCATTCACAAATTATAGCGTTTTCGACTTATACAGTTCTATGCACGCACTTGGTGCGAACTAGCTGAGGTCGAGCATAAATATTTAATAAATATATAAGTCGAAAAGGCTATAATTTGTGAATGAATCTTGCAAAAAACCCTGCCCTCTGGATGTTAAGGCCCCAACTACCCATGGCTGACTATCTATATTCATTGACAATCAACGGTATTATCTGATCTGACAGCTGAAGGTTAGGGCTATCCTAACCTACAAAGTTATGCTTACATGACGCTTTCGTGCTATTAAATTCAAACGTGAAAAGCATAAAAGCGCGTTCGGATAACCCGGTATTTTACGGTGAGAGTGACGCGCTGCATAATAGGCGGACTAACGTCATACGACGTTTATCTGCATATAAGAGAGAGACAGCCGACCCAAGTTATCTGAGCATTGCTCTCCCCATACCATACCCTGACAAACCGAACGCGCTCTAAGGCGGACTAACGAATGACATCACTGGAGACTGACCCAATTACAGAGCGTTTTCAATCACGTGATAGGACGTGAATAAAATTCAATTTTAATTTTGGTTTTTCATAGAAATAAAGCATTTTTTTTTTGAAAAGTAATAACAAATAGTTTTCTTAAACTGTAATCTATTAGGATGACTATACTACATGCTATATTTTTAATACAGTCAAATACCCTATTCAAAATTGGGATAATATGAATGATAGTATGAGTAATATTGATAATGTGAATGGAAAGTGGGTTATTTGGAAGTGTTTTAATGGATTTTTTGCTATTAATGAAAATCTGAATCTAAAGATGCCTATCAGTTTGTTTTTGTTGCATATTTGGTTTTTGTGTGTGAGTACATAAATCACATCAAAGAAAATCTGATTTTCAACACTCAGAAGTCAACAAATTTGCACGATAATTAACCTAAAAGTACACGGTTTAGGGTTTACTTTAGGAGTAATTAAAATTTTTAAATCGCGTGTTCGCTTGCTGTACAGTAGACGGCAAAATATTTATAAAATTTCATATAAAATTGTTCATATGTTGATAACGGTAATACTTTGTATAAGGATCAAGCTGGTTAAATTGTTTCTAAATTATCTCTTCTATCGCCAGTTGAAGACTTTATATCAAACTACCAAATACCTTATTCACAGCAATATTAAAATTTACAATTGGATTGCATTTTCAGAAAATTGCAAACATCACAAAAAATACGAACATTTGGTGTATGACATACTAAGTGTAAATTGAAGCAAAATAATGGGTTATTACAGCCAACACATATTATACAGGCTGTTCCATTTAAAAAACTCGAGAAAAAGCCATTTGAAAAACATCAAAATTTACTAAGTTCAATGAACAGCCTGTATAGTGTATCTAATATCTTTGGATACTATCATCTACCTACTGGCTTTGACTATTGTCTCACATAGTTTAAAGGCAAAATCGGCAAAAATGTCGTTTTTACATAGTTTTTAAAAAGATCCTGCAATGGGCATATTTTGAAAAAACAGTTGAATCTCTGGAACTATTAACGCTGTGACTTAGCAACATACACGGTTGGATAGACAAATTTAGTAATGTTTATAATATAATAAAATATACAGGACGTTCCATTTAAATAAATTTTCATACTTTCCGTCACACCTAAATGCACCAGCCTGTATAAATGAAAATAATTTTATGTCATAGAAAATGGCGGGTCAAACAACTTTTGTATAAAATATTTTTTTCTTTCTCAAACGACTTATTAACTATCGACCGCCGGGATACTAATAAAATAACTCACCCTGTATAAGTCTATATCTGCCACGCCTCCTTAAGGGTGTTACAAATGTTGTGTTAAACTCAATATATACCCTCACCACATTAAATGTGGGGGGTATAAAAATCAGGGTGGATACTTTTGAAATGAACACACTGTATAGTTCAATACTACATCAAGCTACAAACCCGCAAAAAAAAACGAAATAACAGTAAATATCAAACTTACCGTTTTGGTAAGTTATCCTGAGGAATTGGATGTGCAACTTCGATTAAGTCTCGATCACCGATCGACATATATAACTTGTCTGTGTCCGCATTTGGTGGTTTAAAGTCTTGTTCACTCTGCGACAGAACAGTCATGCCATTTTTCAAATACTGAACCCATGGTGCATTGCCTTCGTTGTTATCTGTGGAATTTTTCAGTTCTTTTGCGATAGTTTGGAGATTCAAATTGCTCGGACGATAAGGCTTGATTTCGAACTCATAACCCTTGTCATTGTGTTTGGCAGTGTTGCAGTAGACGTAGACGTATCTAAAAAAGAAACTTAGTTACTTCTATTGACATTTTCTTTCTTCATTTTACTATATTTATTAATTACGGTCTCTGCTCCGAATTACTGTGTGAATTACGATCGCTGAGGCGTCTGATTTCGGATCTAAACATACTCTTACTATCGGTTGCAAAAGTATTGATCCCTGACTTTCCGATTTTTTTTCTCCTAAACCGCTTACCAAAAAAATTAAAATTTTTGTTCAGGTTACAGTTAGGAATCTCTTCTATAGATTGGTGTTTTTATTTTCTTGATTTCTTATGTAATAAAGTCTGTAAGCGAGCTTTTTATGGACGCGGATATCTCAGAAACGAACGATAGCACAACGCAGTTAGCACGTAAACAATCCTTATTTATTGTGATACTCATCCATTCATGTATAATAACCTAAAAGTAATTTGGGAATTTTAAATAGGGAAAATAATGTGACCGATGCGGTGCGCAGGATGGTTCCCCGAGGGGAAAGGGGATAAAGCACGCGAGACAATGTGACGCTTCGCGCGACGATTTCAAACGAACAACACTAAGGACCGTGCTCAATATTTTTCCCATTTTCTCGTTCGGTTTTATTTTTGAAAATAGCATAAGTGATTTTTTTTTATTTCTGTGATTATATACATGTTCTGTTTTGTGATTTGTTATTATTGCACAACATTATTTCTGCCAAAAATCAGTAGTTGATGTTTCAATTGCGACAAGTATTTGTCCTAAACTTTGAACGAATTGTGCAGTTTCAGAAGAACCACCAACACCAACATTGGATCAATATTGCGGAAACTTCTTTATCACTATCTGTACTGTTGTCGTTGCAGTCTAATAAGTCATCATCATCTTCATGCTAGTTGATATTATAATTGTTTCTACAATTGAGTCAAAAATATGATCAATATCAATGGTATTGATTTTCAAAACCAAAAATTGTGTTGCAAAATTGCTACATATTTTGCCATATCTCTTTTGAGACAGAGCTTTGTTACATAAATTTAACATATCTTTAATTTCAAGTGTATTGTAGCTTTTTGCAACTTTATTTTGTACATATGCCCAGATTAATTCAATGGGCTACAGGTAACCACAATAATTTTACTTAATTTCTTCCAATTTATATAATTCCGATAAAATCTAATAGAAGTACCTTCTCTTGATGGTGATTTTTTGACAGATACAACAGCTGTGCTTTAGTTATTTGAGAAAGGAATTTCTGACATTGATAATTAATTGTTTTACTTCCTTGGAATAATACTTCAGCATACTTGCTCAATACTTGCAAAACACGTACGCACGCAACGCAGTTACTCAAGAAACTTTATTCAATGAATATTTATGTATTTATGTTATCCTGATTTTACCCAAAATCATATTATTGGGGCCTGAGAAAAATATTTGGTTCTGTTATTTTATTTGTTTATGCTACCTGATAATATTTGATTGCTGCTGTTGATTCGAAAGGCGTTAAAAACAAAAAACAAAGAAACTTGCAACCTATTCTTTCATTAAACAAAGAGTCCACCATTTCTAATCTTCAACTTCAATGCTGGTTACAATAATAAAGATGTACGATGTTTCCTTTATTTCTAAGTACGGGCCTGTGATACATGCTGTAGTCGACCTCAAACCCGAGCCGATGACAACTGCGTTGAACGACGTGACGTACTTGCGCGCTGTACCAAAATTATATCGAATATTTATGTCGCTTTATAAAATTAATGAACATCTGAAATTTGTCTCTATTTCAATAGTCTCATTAAGCAAAATCTGCGATTGTTTTCGTACCTATCTCGTTATCGTGATAATCAGTGGCCGGACAAAAATGTATATTATCCAGTGTCGCGCATGGGACACGTGCTGGTGGGACTGCGACCGGCTAGCCAGTCTGGCTTCGGCTCATGGTGTACATACCAGTACACCTGCTTTGGCGTTGATCGAGTACAGTCGCTTGCCTTGTTTAAATATCCGCTTCGTCGATAGATAGTTTGAGCAGTTTCTTTCAATTGTGTTGTTTCTTGAAATTTTGTGTGAATATCTGTTTTTATTTTCCATTTCGAATTTGTTCTTCTGTTTTATACTTAGAGTTGAATTATTGTTTTATTTTATAGTTGTATTTAGTTTGAAAATCCTGCAATGAATCATTTGCTAGCTGAGTTTGGCAATACTTTCACGTTCGTTAAGAAAGGGGAAGTGGTTTGCAATTTCTGCTCACGAAATTTAATTATTCGTAGTAAACAATGTCTTCGGGCTCATGTAAAAACAAAAAAAAAACACATGGAAAATGTATCAGGAACGTCAACTAAAAACTTTTTTGATGATTTATGTGAAACATTTATTTCTGCTAAAAAAAATTTTTAAGAAGTATACTGGACGAGACTTACCCAATGAATCCACAATTAGAAAATATTACGTACAAGGGCAATATGACAAAACAATTTCTAAAATAAAGTCAAAACTATCCGATAAATATATTTGGGTTTCTGCAGATAAAACTACGGATATGAAGGGTAGATGTGTGGTCAACGTCGTTGTCGGATTGTTGGACCCGCAAGACTTATACAAACCCTATTTAATATCTACTCAGTTTCGCTGTACCATCAAAGCTGAAGAGATATGTGCAATAGTAAATGATGCCATAAAAAAAGTAGGAATCACAGACGCTACCAAAGTATTACTGTTTGTTTCTGACGCTGCTGCGATTATGTTAAAAGTTGGAAAATTACTTAAACAACATTTTTCAAATATTCTTCATTTGACATGTTTTGCACACGCTATTCATAGAATTTGTGAATTTATTCGGGAAGAATTTCCAGACGTGAATACGCTAATAAGGACATGCAAAAAAATTTTATTTCGCTCCTTCCAGATTGTCTCTTTACAAGGAAAAGTGCCCTAATCTACCTTTGCCACCACAACCAGTTATTACGAGATGGGGTACATGGTTAGAAGTGGCAATTTTTTATGCAAGAAACTTTGATATCATCAAACCCTTCGTCTTAAATTTGCCTGACGAAGCAGTTAGTATTAAAGACTGCAAAAAAGTACTATCATTACAAGATTTGCATGAACAATAAAAATTTATTGATACAAATTTTGCGCAAGTATTGCCAACCATAAAGTTTCTAGAACAACAAAATGTTGTAATTTAATGATTTAACAAAATGTTGAACTTGCAAGCAGTTTTCAAAGGATTGAATCTCTGTAGGAAAGGTTACGAAGCATTGAAGCACCAATCAGTAAAAAACTACAAAGAAAATTGATGCGGTAGTACATAGAAATCCGGATTTTAATATTTTAAAACAAATCTCTACGAATTCATTTACGGATGAAGGAATTTCTCAAAAATATTCCAATTTGGTGTTGGTTTATTCTTTTGCGCCTGTGACTAGCTGCGATGTAGAAAGATCATTTTCAAGGTTTAAAGACATTTTAACATCTAAGCGCAATAATTTTACTGAAGATAATTTAGAAAAATATGCAGTAATACAATCGTTCAATGCATATCCAAGAAATGAGTAAAATATTTCAGTGGGCACGTGTTGCATATAGTTACGACAAAAATTTAATATTAAATTCACTCGGTTTACTACCGACCGCCAGCCGCTTCGCGCTTATGGATATCAATCCAATGGACCGCATAAGTCGTCATTGACTCATGCGTGCCCGCTACGCACACTCATAGCTGGGCGACTTCTAGCACTGCGAGACATACATTTTTGTCCGGCCACTGGTGATAATACTCGTTGCCGAGATATCCGCTTCCATGAAAATCTTGTTTATAGCCTTTATTGCAAAGAAAATTAGTAAAATACAAAAGCCAATCTGTAGACAAGATCTTAAGTTATACTCTGGGTAAATTTGAATTTTTTTGGGCAAGCGGTTTAGCAGAAAAAAATTTGGAAAGACGAGCGTTTGAGTGCTAAAATCGGGTACATTCTTACACTTCTCTCGCGCTTCTGCCCAAACCTAGCGGCAGAAAATTTTGATAGTCAATCATGTTATGTAGAAATGATTCAGGAGTATAACACACTTCATTTCAATTTTTTTTGTCCAGTCGTTGCAGAGTTACGAACCTCCAAACACAAAAATTGTCACAAAAATTCTTTAACATGTCCGAATTTGTGGCGTTTACCTTAAATTAAAAACTGTAGATACTTACTTATCTTTACTTGGACAGGAAATAACAACATCTCCCAGTCTAACGTGTTTATTGTAGTCGGTATAATGCGGGACGCCACCTCCCACCCCAACGAGAAAAACGTAGTCAACTTTTTGGAATGTTCCCAGCAATCTTGTGGTCGTGTTTCCCGCTGCTGTCATAGCTTCTCTCGTGTGCCCGACAGTTGGTAGTTTCGTACATACAATTCGGTGAGCTCCAATGTTACCCAAAGTATATACGTTTGATTCACCTATAAATATTATAAGGATTACTTTGAATACAATATTTCTTTAACTTTGTACAACTTGAAATGAGAGTAAGGCTTGAAAAAAACTATGGAGATATAAGCAAAAAAAAAATCACACTGGATATCACAAAACCTCTATAGTTTTTACAAGCTTTAGTAATAATATACATCGTCATATAACATGATTGTATTCCAAAAAAATTTATTTATACAGTATCAAAATTACTAATTTTGAACTCATTTTTGATAATAAAAATACCACACTTTAGATATACTAGGAGGAAAACATTCCGGTCTAATATTTTTTAGTTTTTACTTTATCATACACAGTATGATAAAGTATTGTAATCATGCAAAAAAAAAAATTTGAGATTCTAGTGGAAATATGTCCTTTTGGGTCCCCTGAAAATTTTTGACCAAGGTACAAAAAAATGTCTGTGTGTGTGTGTGTGTGTGTGTGTGTGTGTGTGTATTAGGGTGGTTCAAATTGGCTATTTTAATTTAGAAAGTAACGATCCCCCCCAAATCGTTTCCAAATCCAAAAAAAGTGGACACATATTTTTTCTTCTTCGAAATTTTGATTCTTAATGGTGCCTGTCGAGGCCTCAAATTTACATAAGAAAAAGCATGTGAAAAACACAATTTTTGGTATTTTTCGAATAATTGTTCGGGGTTTGGGAAAACTTAAGACTAAAGTTATAGGACTTGTAGAGGACTTTCCAAGGAAGAATTTGACCTATCATACATATGGATTTGATGCCCCCAACCCACCCCCACAGTGCCCTGAAAACTACCCTTAAATGAAAAAATGTAGTTTCTTCAGAAAATTGACCCTTCTAATTATTTCATTCGCTTTTTTTCTCATAGAAGTAATTATTATAAGTCTAGTGGGATGCCTACAAACATTTGTCAGTTAATTTCCATTTGTTTAAACAAATTTTTAGGTGTTTAAATAATTCGAAAATCCGTCTGAATTCTGTTTTCTGAGTTCGAAATGGCAGTTTATTATCTTAGAGTGACATTATTATTACCACATTATTCATTAAAAAAATTCCTCCTATTGTTTAAATAATAAATTATTATTCATTTTCAACTTTTTTATAATTATGGTAGAAAATTTTATATTTTTAAAAGAAATGTAACTCCCCAATTTCCCGAAAAAAGGACTTTAAATAAATTCAATTTTTTCGAATAAATGTTATTGAAAACGAATAATATTTTCCTTAATAAAGATTTGAACCAGGTCCCAGGTCCCTGGTTCAAATCCAGGTTGTGCCTGTAATTGTTAATTTATTTTAAAATTTACATACCACCTGTATATCACCATTTGAATAATATTTTATTATTTAAACAATGGAAATTATCCCAAAATATAAATGATGTCACTTGACAATAACAGTTGACCAGACCGATCTAATAAAATGAATGTTAGGAGAATTGCAAAAAAAATGTTCAAATTCAAATTCATTTGTTTAAACAAATATGGGTTTATTAGCTAATCACATAGGCAAGATACCTCGAACATGAAATTTATAAGTTAATTTCACAAAAAAACCTGACTTCTACCATAATTAGAACAACAGTTGAAAATTAATCATTGATAGTTTACACAATAGGAAGAATTTGTTTAATGAATAATGTCACTCTAAGATAATAAACTGCCATTTCGAACTCAGAAAACAGATGTCCGACTGAGTTTCGAGAAAAGCGAATTATTTAAACAAATGGAATTTGTTTAAACAAATGGAAATTACCTGACAAATGTTTATAAACATTCAACTAGACTTATAGTAATGATTTCTATGAGAAAAAAGAGAATGAAGTGATTAGAACGGTAAATTTTCTGAAGAATGTACAGTTTTCATTTAAGCGTAGTTTTCAGGGCACTGTGGGGTTGGGTGGGGGGCGTCAAAGCCATATGTATAATAGCTCAAATTCTTCATTGAAAAGTCCTCTACAAGTTCTATAACTTTAATCTTAAGTTTTCCCAAACCCCAAAGAATTATTCGAAAAATACCAAGAAATGTCTTTTTCCCATGCATTTTCTTATGTAAATATGATGCATCGATAGGCACCATTAAAAATCAAAATTTCGGAGGAAAAATAAATACGTGTCCACTTTTTTTGGATTTGGAAACGATTTAGGGGGATCGTTGCTTTTTAACATCACAAAAATTTTTGCAATGCATTTTTGAACCACCCTAGTGTGTATGGATGTGTGTACCCGTTTTTGTGGCGACGATTCCGGAGAAACTACTAAAGGTATCGGGACAAAACTTAATATTTAGAAGTTTCATGACCAAACTTACAGCTGAAAAGCTTTTTGTTGAAAAGGGTCCAAAGGAACTGGAGGTTGTCTTAGCATTTTTGAAAGATTTTGCAAATAAGCCGCCATTTTTGGAATTTCGTCGAAATAGTTAAATAATAAATTAAAGTAGAGGAAATTCTGAATAATTTATGACTATGAAATTTTTTGGTACAATCAATAGTTTAGCTGCATGAGCATCATCATGAATCATCGAGATCGGTCGTACTGCATTAAAACTAGTAGCCAGGATATGTCAGATATGTTGATTCTAACTGACAGTAGGTAGTGTCAAACGCTAATTTTTTTAGAGAAGTTTGACTGTCACATAAATTATACCTTAGTATAATTGAAAATTGCTATAATCATAAGCATGAAAATAAATAAACTAAAAATAAATACCAGACAAATTTATCATAAAAAAATATATTTATTCGTGACTCAAGTATACAATGTACAAAAACAGCAGTATAAACTAGATATTACATTATAATATTGGCATATTAGCTACAAAACATTAAAAAAAGAAACTTAACACCTATTATAAACAGAACAAAAACTAGCTTTAGCTATGTTGATTTAATTTTTGTATTCGTCCTCTTTTTTTCGTATTTTTTCTAACACGAATTTAACTACAAGATAATATAACAACAACACGATTAAATACTGGAATTTCTTGTTTGTTCGGAATGAAACGTTTCTTAATACTAAAAATACAACATAAGTTGACACAGTGACGGTTTTTTCGGGTTACTTTTGACGGTATTTCGAGTTATTATCGAAGAAATCTCACTACACAATGGTGTTAACTTTTCGAATGATACGTTCCAAACTGTAGTTTCTAGCCCTGAAAGTGTTCGGCGTAGCTGATCTTGACTGATTTCCAAACCCATCAAAAACAGCAGGGGTGCTGCGACAAACTGGGCACGGGCTGTCACGCAAATTAGTCGAACAAACCCCGCAAACGCTATGTCCGCATTTCCTTATATAAATCTGCTCCAACATCGGATCCATACAGACTGGGCATTCAATGTCCGTCATCGAAATATCTTCTAGTTTGCTGGTGTCAATCAAATTCGATTTAACATTAATAAACACGTGAACCTTGTACGTATCGCCAAACACCGAAGAAAGTAAGGTTATCGGGATTGTTTCGTTACTAATCGCGTTATCATGATCGTAACTTTGCACCTTCTGCTTATTAAAAGTTAGATCTCGGAAATTCGCGGAGAATTTTATATCGTAATAAAACCGCATAGCCTCCAAATCCGTGCAGAACGATCGAATACTATGCTTAATAACTTCGGATTCCGTGAAAATAGTTACGATATACGGTACGTTTTTCATGGTATACAACAAATAGTGCGTCCTAGCTTCTTTTAGGTTAAGAACGACCGACGTTTTAGCGTTTATAATCTCCGTCTTGTGCACCTCTTCAAAATGCGGTTTTATCCCGTTTTTAGTACCGTCCCAAGTACAATTTTCAATCAAACACCTCACTTGTTTATAATTACAAGCCTTTTCATGGGATTCGACACTTCCGGATACCAAAAACTCAGGACAACCCAATTTCTCGTAACGGCAAGGGAAATTGTGCATTCTCGTCAACGCTTCGACCATGAATAAGCGTACCCCGTCACTGGGGGCTAAGCACCTCCCGCAGGCGACTCGGTTGCTTATAAACCTCACGGGGGCAACATTTACGTAGCAGTTGCAGAAGTGGCACACGCAATGCTTTAAAACATCAATGGGTAACGTTGAGACTGCGTTATCTGGTTTTTTTAAAGTCGTTGCAGGTTTTAATTGCGCTGACAAACTTGCAGCGTTTGAGTCTATTGCGAGTCCGAATACAGGCGGTGTTATGTTCGAAAAGTTGAAAGACATCGCCTTTTTTGTTAGTTTGGATGTTGGATTTGTTCAATTTGTCTTGGATTTTTTGTTCTGACAGGTGATAACAGCGCTAAAGACGGTTGGAAACGTAAATAGTGGCGCACAGCAACAAGTTGTGAGGTTATGTAGTATCAGAGTTGCCAATGATAACCGCCTAGGGCGCAAAAGTTACTGTTCTTATTTGAGTTATTCGTATCGATAGCGGTTTGCTTTCGATAAACTTTGATGTTTAATAACTTTTCTAATTATTAAAGGATTTTGACGATTTTTTCGGGATATTGTAAACTAATTCATCAAGATTATCACAAGCATTTGCAAGTTTAAAAATGAAATTTTTGGAATTTGTTATACCAGAAAAATCAAGATGATGTTTTGTGTTTATTATTTATTTTTTATTATTTTGATTTGTGATTCGTCCCAATACATAAATTTTTGTAACAGAAGATTTACAAGTAAAACTTTAGCATTTTTGCTTTATTATTTAACAGATTTACTGAACCGATTTTAAAGACAAAATGCAATTTTGAAAAAGAAAAGAAAAGAATAGACTTGTTCTGGTTAAATAAAAAAAAAATGATTTAAATTTAATTTGGATTAATTTATTAGATGAATTCATCGGTAACTCCTAAAAAATCACCTAAAAAACAACTAATTTCTTTTTACAAACGTATCGCATTTTTATAGATTATGTCATTCTAGTGGAGTGTTTGATATGGACTTATTCGTCATAATATGAAATCCTTCAAATATTAAAAAAAAATCTGATGTGGCCAGGCACATGACTTTATCATACTATATATAAAATTAATAGTTTAGCTGCATGAGATTCTATTTGATCGAGATCGGCCATGTCTGCATTAAAATAAAACTAGTAGAACTTTGAGTAGAACTAGGCAGATATGTCAATTAAAGCTGCGTTCGGATATTGTACTCCGTTGACACCGGGTACACCATCCAAATGACATTTACGTGTTATTGGGTGTAAAAAGTGTAATACAATATCCGAACACAGCTTATGTTGACAGAAGTTATGTCAAAACGTTAGCGTTTGACACTACCTACTGTCATTAGAATCAAAGAATCTGACAATTCCTGGCTACTAGTTTTTAGTTTTAATGCAGTACGACCGATCTCGATGAAATAGAATTTGCTCATACAACTAAACTATTGATTGTACCAAAAAATGGCATAGTAATAAATTATTCAGAATTTCCTCTTCTTTAATTTATTACTTAACTATTTTGACGAAATTCCAGAAATTGGGGCTTATTTGCAAAATCTTTCAAAAATGCTAAGACTAAACCTAGTTCCTTTGGACCCTTTTCAACAGAAAGCTTTGCAGCTCTAAGTTTGGTTATGAAACTTCTAAATATGTAGTTTCGTCCCGATACCTTTAGTAGTTTCTCCGGAATCGTCGCCGCAAAAACGGGTACACACACACACACACACACACATCCACACACACACACACACAGAGACATTTTTTTGTACCTTGGTCAAAAATGTTCGGGGACCCAAAAAGGCATATTACTGCTAAAATCTCAAACATTTTTTTGGCACGATTACAATACTTTACATACTGCATATGATAAAGTAAAAATGATTTAAATGTAATTTGGATTAATTTATTAGATGAATTCATAGGTAACCCCTAAAAAATCACCTAAAAAACAACTATTTTTTTTTGCAAACGTATCGAATTTTTTATAGATTATGTCATTCTAGTAGAGAGTTTGATATGGACTTATTTGTCATAATATGAAATCCTTAAAAACAGTTTCAAATATTTAAAAAAATAACATGGATAAATTAAAACGAAGATAATTTACAAATAATGCTAAGAAAAAACAAAGGAATAATTCTCCAAACCACAGTACGTTTTAAGGAATTAAAAAACAAATAAGTTTGAGTATAATATACAAAACTTCTATTGAGATTCAGGCCTAATTTCATTAGATTGGCTCTAATTTTTATTTTCTTATAAAGATAAAATATTATTAGTTACTGTATAAAATTTTTTGGAACACCACACATCACGTACATACATAGACAAGTGCTTATCATACATAAATAAAGGTACTATATGTGACCCCGTACGACAATATTGACTCCTGTGTTTGAAGGCGCATAACTCTACAACTACTGAACAGAAAAAATTGAAATAAAGTGTCTCATACTCCTGAATCATTTCTACATAAGTTGTATGACTGTCAACACTCTTTGCCGCTCTGTGTAAACATCAGCGCGAGAGAAATGAGAAAAGGTCCCCGATTTTTACTCTTTTAAGAGTAAATGTTAGTCACCGGCCTCAAAAGTTCGACGAAACTGAGGCGCGAGAGGAGGGAACAAGCCGCGCCCACTGTACACTCCGCAGAAAATGCAAGCAACGCACTGATTAGATGAGGGGAACGGCGCCGGCGGTATCGTTCTTTGGCGGCGAAGATCAAAGGGGCCGTGCGGTGTCGACTGGCGCCGAACCGTTTCCTAATAATTTTGTGTATGTGACTATCGCATGTTCTGAAATGCTTTTCTTGTATATTTTAAATACAAATACAATTCCACAAAACAATACAGTGATACAAATTAATTAATTGCTTTATTATAACATTCCTATTTTACTGCTAACTATGGTTGAACATTTTACCTTTTGTATGTTGAAAAAAATTGTAGTTTTGGTAAAACAGACAGCTTTTCTTACATAAATCATTTATTGCTTTACATTTATTATTAGAATTAGTAACTAATTATCAGTTAGCTCCGAAGAAGCGAACAGCATGGTTCGCGAAGACAGTAATTATGAATTTTTACTCACGGCATAAACCGGTAACTATTTATCATCTAAATTTAAATGACTCTGGCCGTGAAAGCATTCGTACTCAGATACTTATCTAAATCCATTTAACGTTTTCTTTGTGCATCAATAATCTCGAATGTCTCGTTCGTACTTAGCAGAGATCGATACTTTCAGGTAAAACACACCTCATATAAAAATTCAAATTTTTATCGGCTGACGCAAGTAGGTGTTAGTAAATATAATATTCCTATTTTAATTCTAGATACAGTTGGATACTGCATTTTGAAATTTTACTCAAAATTATTATTGCTATGTATGGACTTGGTAGTATATGTACTTCAATTTCAATTGTAGGTATGAGAAAAAATAGCGATTTCGATAAAACAGGCAGCTTTATGTATATGTATAAGTCATTTATTATATATTATATAGATACATGTTCAAATATTTTAGACCTTTATAAAAGTTTTTTGCCATATATGGTAATCCGGCACGCTTACGCCTATAAGAGAGTATTGCCCAAATTAACTAGCGAAGTTAATTAGCGAAGAATTACACTACACGTATAATATCTACATATACATTTACCGCAGGTACTCTCGCAACTCGCAAGTTATTAGTTTTCTTAGAACGCGGGCCACATAAAGGCAGCTGATTTTTTAATTTGCCCATATTTCTAGCGTCTGTTCTACGTCTATTGTACATCAAGTAGAACTAAAGCCAACCATCCTACATAGATTGCGATTGCCCTGAATACATTGCCAAGCGACAAGTGTTTGGTATTAATATTATTTTCTAAATGTAAATACCAATATATTTGAAATTCTATGACGAAAAATAAATGACTGATTAAAAATTAAATTACATACTTTACTTGTATTTCCTTAGTAATAATTTATTTAACTCCTATTAATTATTTAGTAGTTGTAACATTGTAAGTAGGTATTGCGGTACTGCAATATAAACCCTCGCGGGAGCATGCGTTCCTAATTTATAACTCGCTCTTTGCTGTCTGCGTAGAGTCCATCAGGACGGCAAAAAATTATTTCTCGTATTCGGTTTCTAGCCTATTTTGGTCGAAATTCAACAATTCATGTTGATCACATACACTTCCGCAAGAACATGCTGTCCTAATTTATAAGCGAGTCGTTGCTATCTATGTAGCACCAGCACGGTAAAATTTATTTTTCGTATTGCTTTCGTTTGCCGGGCGCGGCGCCGCTACACCTCCCGTGTCAACATGCGATCAATATTTTTGTTAGGCCGAAATTGCTCAATATTTGTGATTCCCCTGGCTACGTATTCATGCTGCTGCTTCAGACTGTTCCATTTGAATTTGATTGGTCGAAGAAAATGATGTGGTGTTTATCCAACAGATGGCTGCACCGTACGACTATAAAATATGTTATTCTCGTCTCATTCACATGTTCAAAAAACCAACGGTTAAATCATTACAACATTCATATTTTTATTATAGAATTTGTTTGAATTATTTTACGGTTGGAGAATTCTTTAGATGTTCCGGTAACTTTGCGAAAGCCTGTATAAAATCTTAAAGGTTAAGTACATTTCGTACATTTTCGTCTACGTCTACAAGTTAAGGTGGCGTTTAAATAGAAAAGTGATTCATATTTTCAATCGGCTGTCATACCTGAACGTTTAAGTTTTTGCATGCAAACTAAAGTCTAATAATAAAAACTACCCAGCTGAATTCAGTCAAGTGAAAGTATAATAACAAACTGAAATATTAAAATTACAAATAAAAAAATATTTTGAATTAGTATATAACGAAATTTGATGTTTTCATCCACTATTAAAATCTAGTAGAAGATTTTAGTGGAAGTAATGAAAATATAGTGGAATTTTAGTGGAAAAAGGTAGGCGTTCTAGTGGATAAGCATCCGTTGAATTTGGCGCACACTGGTCTCGTTCGACTGCCTCGCACCAAAACCCACAAGCGAGGGAAGCCGAACTGCGCAAAATATTGTTCACGTTTATTTCGGTCTTAAAAATTAACAAATAGTCGGAATGCTATTAAATTCAAGGGATGTGTATCGCAGTAAATAAGGATTATTTGCATGCTAACTGCGTTGTCCTGCTAACATTCGTTCCTGAGATATCAGCTTCCATCAAAATCTTGTTTGCAACCTTTATTACATAAAAACTGAAGAAAACAAAAACGCCAATCTTTAGAAGAGACTCTAGATGCAAACTGAACAAAAACTGAAATTTTTGTGGTAAGTTGTTTAAGAGATTATTGTTTGCCGTTTCTTAAAACCAATGAAATGCTTCTTTATTTGTCACAAGGGTAAGTTTCAACCAATTATGTCATTATTATAGTGGGAATAAATCTCTTGTGATTATTCTCGGGAATAATCACTGTAGCTTTTATTTGCCTAGCAACTGTCAGATACTTGTCAAAATAATTACTTAATTGTGTCAACGCGAAATGGGTGAAAGTCATCGGTTTAGTACCTTTTCTAATGCAGAAATTACAAAATAAGATTTTAGAAACTACTTCGAAAAATACTCTAATAAGTAATCAGTCTATATGGAGACAATGTAAGACCTTCACCAAAGAAAGAAATTATATTCTGGATCAAACTACTACAACAGCTACTCTGGCATTGATTTTAAAAGATTGGGCTTATAACATGAAAAGAAAAGACGGAAATGATTATAAAGAAGCAGTAATAAAGACAATGTGGAATAAAACGGCAAAATTAGTTCAAGAACTTTACTTTAATAAGTATAACAGGTCCTTTGATCCTTTCCATGATATAGAATTCAGAAATGCTCGGAATGCAAGAGATGCAAAAAGAAAAATTTTACAAAAACATCCTGAAAAGCACAAACAAAGTTCTGTGGCACTTTCTAATACAGAATTGTTGCAAATTTTTAACTATTGGGACGAAGATACACCTTGTGGATTGCAAAGAAAGTTTTTTCACGTTGCATCGTATGAACTAGCTTGGAGGGGAGGAGAAGCTACGAAATGTTTAGTTCATTATTTTAAAAAAGAAACCGACATAAAAAGATTAAATACTGGCCGCATTGAATACAATCCCATCTTTACAAAAACTGCACAGGGTGGAGCACAAAGGTGCGCTAATAGTAAATGGTTGACTCCAAACATAAATAACCCAGATATTTGCCCTGTTCGTCTTTTTGAAAAACTAATGAGTAAACGTGAAGAAAATATTAAAACCGAACGCTTGTTTCTTACTCCAAATCCGGCTTGGCAAACTCATGGTTTTTGGTATAAAAGCATTCCTGTGGGAATAAATTCCATTTCAAAATGGATGAAAGAATCCGCAGAAAAAGTAGGTCTAGACACAGTTACTAAAAAAATAACTAACCATTCTGCCAGATCAAGTGCAGTAAGTAACCTTTCAAAAGCTGGTGTAGGAGAACAAGAACTAATCAAGGTCACTGGTCATAATTCTGCAAGTTCGATTAAACCATACTTACAATTGAACCAAGAACATCATTCAAATATAATAAATAATCTTGGAGAAAATACGCAGGAGGAAACACTTAATATAACAAGCAATTCCAAATCCTCAATAAATAATGAGTCTCGAAATATTTTTAATAATTGCGTTTTTCATTGTACTAATTTAAATTGTTAATTCTTTTAATATATTCACAATGTGTCAAAGATATTTTCATATATTGTAAGTAATAATTAATTAAATTACAATTTTCAATAATTTTATGATAGTTTTATTGATCTTTTTTATTGTAAAAATTTGTGAATCAAAAAATAATCTAGTCAAATATAACTCGAGAGTTCCATAAATTAGAAAATAATTTGACAGATTTTGTTCAAACTTGTTGCCATTTGGCAATAGCCACTCGGGCCCTGCGGGCTCTCGTGACTATTGCCTGGCAACAAGTTTTCAAACAATCTGTGAAATTATTTTCAATTTATTCTCACTCTCTTGTTATATTATTACTGAAAATAAATCGGAAAGGCAAGCGTTAATTTAAAACTGCAAAAATCGGGTACTTTTCTCACTTCTCTCGCGTTCATGTTTACACCGACAGGCAAACAATTTTGATAGTCATACAACTTATGTAGAAATGATTCAGGAGTATGACATACTTTATTTAATTTTTTTCTGTTCAGTAGTTTTAGAGTTATGGGCCTTCAAACACAGATTCGTGCGTCATCACATATAAGTATTTTGTGTAAGACAGTAAACAAAAAGCAACAATAAAACAACAACGCTTGCATTTGTGGTGATATATACAAACATAAAGGCCTTTTCCACCCTTTTTGTGTAATATTTAGGTGTCATAAGTGTGAGTACAATAAAAACATTTGACGCAAAACATAAACAGTGCAGCTGTACCAAAAAAAGCCCCCTCTTACCAAAACGTTGTCTCACCGGCTCATCTCCTGTCGGACTCGTGGGACCTATTTTTCAATTTAATAAACTAATTTTTAATTATTTCATTATCTCTATTACATCCAAAGTTACAAATTTTTAAAGTACTACTAACGCCACCTCTTAGCGGAGATTTGAAACAACCCTAGCGGCGTAACCGCGAACTAAAACTTGACAGGCGTGAGGCGACATAACCTATAAAACGAGTGTGCTAAGTTGTTTTGGTGCATGTTTTCGTAATAAATTACGATGTTAACTCCAATTTTTCGGTTAAAACAAGACACCAGGACCGTAACCTTGATAATTACGGCCCCGTTCTCGAATTTAAACGATTTGGATACCAGTGTCGACGGAGAAAACTTCATTTTTCAATGCACCCCGTACTATTTGAGGCTAAAACTGCCGGGGAATATCGTGGAGAATAGCAAGACGAAGGTGTCTTACGATGAATCAAGCGGGGAGTTTATTTTGACTTACGAGAAGGAAGAAAATGTTGATTTCCCGCAGTTGGACGCTATTGAAGGTTTGACGAAAGTTGAATTTGACGATATCGAAGATAATGAGATTGAAATATGTGAGGTACAAAAGAATTTCGATGAAGACGTTGATAATTCGGTGAAGTACGGTTTTGCTCTACGCGGAGGGTACAGATTTCAAAATTTAACGCGGGATTTTGGAGATTTGTTCAAGATTGACCCGTTTGAGGTTAAATTTGGAGATCGAAAGGCGTTACGATTAAAAATGGAAACCGAAGACTTTAACGATGAACATTACGCAGCAGATTTTATGGACGACGCCGAAATACAAGAGATAATCCGGCAGGAAAACCCGTGGTGTGTTTTAAATAAAGGAGAAATTAGTTTTAATAAAACCGAATTAGACTTAATCGAAAATTTAGCTAAATTCGATTATGTTTTATCGGAAAAACAAGTGACGTACGCGAAGAATAGTTTATTAGAGATTTTATTTGCATTTTGTTATGACGCTAGGACCACGTTTTTTGAACCTACGTGTGAAAGTCATTGGACTATAAGGTCTTTGAGTGCATCGCTCAGTTGTTTTGATTCTTTTGAAAGTTCGAAAGATGCGTTACTTTGCGGTTATCGCCGAAGTTTGATATATCCTTTATACCGTTCCTTTAAACTAAGCGAAATCATTCGAAAAGACCTTGAAACGTTGTTAAATTTAGGTAATAAATTCATTGTTAAATCCTTAATTGAAATTTATAATATTTTTTTGGACGATGACTCAAATTCGTATGTCTTAAATTCGTTATTTGTTAAGGATTATATAAGATACGCCATGAGTTGGAATGACGCATTTTTGAAAGAAATTATCGATGATTTTCGCCATATAAAAATAGAGAAAGGCGATTTAGGTTTGAATTTAGTAGAGTTAGAAAAAGAATTGGTAGAGGATTCTTTAGAAAACAATCAAGAAGAATCTGACGTCAATTGTTTGTCTAAACAAATGAATAATGTAGTAATTAGTGATAAAAATTCTAGTAGTGACGATGTAAGTACAGAATCAAGTTCAGATTCTGAATAGTTATATTGTTTATATGTTATTTTTATACCTCGCCATGCAAATAAAGTTTTTATGTATAATTTTTGTACCTATTATTTTACCCGAATTCCCTATATATTCGTAAGACAATTTCTACTAATTTTGTCAACTGTCTATTCATGTGTAGAGTTCGGTTTCTACGCATTTTGCTTGGACAGTTTTAATATAAGCAGTTTAAAAAGCTTTAGGATCTCCACGAATTCAGAAGAAACTAAAGCAAATGGCGCTATTTTTATTTGGTTTTTTCCTCGATTTTGCAGATATGCGCAGATTCCTCAATTATACCAATGATTTGTATGATGTGTATGTGCTAATAAATACATACAGTGTGTCTAGAAAAGTCCGCATCGTATGGAATTTTTTTATTATCCATTTCTCAGAAAATTTTATTCTTTATAAAAGTTGGCGTCTTGTATGAAACCAAAACGGCAATAGTCAAATATGCAAATTTCGGTTCCATATACCGAGCGATTCAGAATATATGAATATGTGATAAGAATAAATTACCTTTATTTTCATTATTATCGATAAACTTTATTTGGAAATGTTGTTTAGAAGTAAAAATTATATTCAAATATGAAGTCACAGCCACCTATCATGAAATTTTTCTTTTTTTGTTTCTTTTTTAATTTTTACTTCTATGATAAATATTTAGTCAATGCCAGTGATCCTAAAAGGTCCATTTTAAGCTATTTTTTAGAAATTTGAATACATTTTTTATTATTTTGGTATGATAACTAATGTTTATTTAGAACAACCGCAAAATTACTCATTTTCTTGATGCGAAGTTGATATTTCGCCCTGTAGATAATAATAGATCACACAATACCTAATACAGGAGCGTGACTTACCTTTAATTCAATTAATATTAATGACTTTGGATATGTTTATAATAGTAGTTATCCATCTACAGCAAGCGATTATCTCGATGTTGGTGATATTTTAAATGAAAGACACCCGGACAACCAAATTGCCCATTAAACCATTTCTAGGATAATCAGAAAATTTGAAATACCGCATAGTACTATGGTCTTCAAATGGTACTGATATCAGCATTCTATCGTAAAGTTCGGGTTTTCTTGTGTCCACCAACGGCTATTTTGTGAAGAAGCATTGCCATTTGACGTAAATGTTGCCTCGTCTGTCCCTAGAATATTAACAAAAACATTCTGTCCTCTTCCATTTCCCCCTCAAACCAGATGGCAAAGTCATACCTATGGCATCAGGTCTGATATCATAGGTATGGTACTGATGCCATAGTGTCTTTTCGTTAGTGTACTTATAAATTTCGTATGTTTTTTAAAGGTGATATTTATTCAGTTTTAGTATGTTATGTGCTGTTGATTTACTGCATTGGGTGTGAGAAACAATTTGCCAAACCTAAGTCATTCTGTGCTCGATTAGCGCTTGCAACACTGGTAAACTTGCTAAGTCTTGCTTCCTTATTTTCGGAAATATATTTTTTGTGGTTTTTCTTAAAGAGACTTTTCAACAGACCCCGTTGCTTGAATTTTCTGATTATCCTAGAAACTAGACATGGGCGCCAGTGGCCCATGTCCCACATATAAGACGAAGAGACGGTACCTGGGCAAGAGACAATAAACAGAAGGCTGAAATTTTTGCAGAACATCTAACAGAAATCTTCCAGCCCCACAACCGAATCAGAGCCAATCACGAATGAAGATATAACCTATGATGAAGAAGCCATACAGCTAGTTACTCCAAAGAAAGTTGCCAGAGAAATCAAGACAAACCTGAATCCAAAGAAGGCACCTGGATATGATCTTATCACAGGAGAAGTTCTTAAGCAATTACCTAAGAAAGGTATTGTTATGCTGACGTACCTAATAAATGCATCGTTCAGATTAAAATACGTCCCACATGTCTGGAAAGTAGCAGAAGTTATCATGATACCAAAACTAGGCAAACCACCGACCGAGGCCAAATCATATCGCCCAATATCACTGTTACCAATGATATCGAAGCTCTTTGAAAAGTTGCTGCTAAAGAGAATGAAACCTATCATTGAGAGAAAAGAACTAATTCCTAATCACCAATTTGGTTTTAGAGAAAAGCATTCCCCTATAGATCAAGTCCATAGAATAACAGATATCATAGAGAAAGCGTTAGAAGAAAAGCTTATTTGCTCAACAATCTTTCTTGATGTGACACAAGCTTTCGATAAGGTTTGGCACGAAGGATTGATACACAAACTAAAGAGTATGCTACCTTTACAATACGTCGAGCTGCTAACATCTTATATATCTGATAGACTATTCAGAATAAAACAGATCGATGAATAACTCGGAACTAAAAGAAGTCAAAGCTGGGGTACCCCAGGGTAGTGTACTGGGACCAATTCTCTATCTACTATACCGGGTGACCCACGCCATAGGTACTGCCGTTTATTTTTTTTGTTTATAAAGCTGGACGAATGTAATTTGGGAAAGTGTTAATAGACAAAAAATGTCATTCTTTGGAATACTCTTGAGGCTAATATGACTTCCGGTTTTTCCGGAAATGACGTCATCATTGAAATTTTAAATGGCACCCTATATTTTTTGTGTGGTATCTCCAATCAGGATGTCATTCTGAACACAAAAACATATCGATCGTCAATTTTTATCACCAAGGCAACGCAAAAATAACTTTTTTGTGTATTAATCTAGGTGGCTATGAATTGGTGAAAAAATTCGAAAATTGTCAAATAAACACTAACTAAATCGATTTTGGCCGATATTGCATTACTGGCGCCCTCTAGCGTGATTTCAATGGTTTTTGGCCAGTGAGTCATTTTTTTCACGGGTACCCAATGGCCACACCCTGATTATTCGATAGATAACATCTTTCCGATTACAATGATACCAAACACTTGATATGTTGTTGAAATTGGTAGCGTACAAATGTTGTTAGAAGCAAGGAAATCGAAAAAAATATTGACCTAATGATCAAAGTCAGCGTACAAGTCAAAGTCACTCAATGGACTACTCGAAGGAATTACAATTTATTCGAGGAATACCATTTTTCCGACACAATGATACCAAATGCTAGATATTTTGCCTATAATTGTAGCGTGAAAATGACCATTGAGTGACTTGTACGTATTGATCCTTAGGTCAATATTTTTTTTTCGATTTCCTTCTAACAACATTTGTACGCTACAATTTTAACAAAATATCAAGTGTTTGGTATCATTGTAATCGGAAAGATGTTTTCTATCGAATAATCAGGGTGTGGCCATTGGGTACCCGTGAAAAAAACGACCGACTGGCCAAAAACCAATGAAATCACGCTAGAGGGCGCCAGCAATGCAATGTCGGCCAAAATCGATTTAGTTAGTGTTTATTTGACAATTTTCGTCTTTTTTCACCAATTCATAGCCACCTAGATTAATACACAAAAAAGTTATTTTTGCGTTGCCTTGGTGATAAAAATTGACGATCGATATGTTTTTGAGTTCAGAATGACATACCGATTGAAAATATCACACAAAAAACATAGGGTGCCATTTAAAATTTCAATGATGACGTCATTTCCGGAAAAACCGGAAGTCATATTAACCTCAGGAGTATTCCAAAGAATGGCATTTTTTGTCTATTAACACTTTCCCAAATTTCATTCGTCCAGCTTTATAAACAAAAAAAATAAACGGGAGTACCTATGGCGTGGGACACCCGGTATACAAATGACCTTCCACAGATGGAAAATGTAACAGTCGCCACATTCGCAGATGACACGGCTCTAATGGCAGTGGGATCAACTATTGGTGAATCTACCAGGAATCTTCAACAAGCTAGTAACAAAATATACAAATGGACCAGAAAATGGAAGACCAAGCTCAACGAACTGAAATCTGTCCACATTAACTTCACAAACAAAAGAATCGAGGACATACCTCATGTCAAGATTAACGACGCCATAGTTCCATATGCGAACACTGCAAAGTATTTGGGTATGACACTGGATACAAAACTAAGGTGGAAAGAACATGTTAAGAAGAAAAGAGTAGAGCTTGGCCTCAAATACAGAGAACTGCACTGGCTTCTGGGAAGAAACTCTCAGTTGTCAGTACAGAACAAACTACGAGTTTACAACCAAATATTAAAACCGATTTGGTTATACGGCATCCAGCTTTGGGGCTGTGCAAAAAGCTCCAATATACAAGGAATCCAGATTTTCCAAAATAAAGTACTAAGGAATAAGGTTAACGCTCCTTGGTACATACGGAATAGTGACCTGCACCGTGATCTTGGTGTCCCACAAGTCATCCAAGAGATAAAATGATTCGCCACTAAGCATGAATCTCGCCTAAGCCATCACGTCACCGTAGAGGCCCTGCAGCTACTGGACAACCAGAATCTAGTGAGAAGACTAAAAAGAACCAAACCCTTCCAATTAGTGAATCAGTGAAATGTGTAAAAAGCAGAGCACAGTGAGTGAAGTGTTAGTGCTTCTTGTTTGGGACAAAGTAAATATAGGGACATCAGTGGATAGCCTATTAGAGACAAGTACCTAGTTTTAAGAATTCAGTTTTAAATTGATAGTTAATCTTTTAGATTAGTTTCAATATGTTAAGCATCTTATGCCTATTAATAAAAAAAAATCCTAGAAATGGTTGAATGGGCATTTTGGTTGTCCGGGTGTCTTTCATGGAAAATATCACCGACATCGAGATAATCGCTTGCTGTAGATGGATAACTACTATTATAAACATATCCAGTCATTAATATTAATTGAATTAAAGGTAGGTAAGCCACGCTCCTGTATTAGGTATTGTATGATCCATTATTATCTACAGGGTGAAATATTAACTTCGCATCAAGAAAATTAATAATTTTGCGCTAGTTCTAAACAAACATTAGTTATCATTTCAAAATAATAAAAATTGTAAAAAACGTATTCAAATTTCTAAAAAATAGATTAAAATGCACCTTTTAGGATCACTGGCATTGACTAATATTTGTCATAAAAGTAAACATTAGAAAAAAAACAAAAAAGTAAAAATTTCAAGATAGACGGCTGTGACTGCATATTTGAACATAATTTTTACTTCTAAACAACATTTCCAAATAAAGTTTATTGATAATAATGAAAATAAAGGTACTTTACTTTTATCACAAATTCATATATTCTAAATCGCTCGGCATATGGCAGCAAAATTTACATATTTGACTGTTGCCGTTTTGGTTTCATACAAGTCGCCAACTTTTATAAAGAATAAAATTTTCTGAGAAACGGATAATAAAAAAAAATTCCATATGATGCGGACTTTCCTGGACATACTGTATATACAAAAATATTACAAGGTATATGTATTCTTATAACGCTTTTATGTGTGTGCCTTTTTTCCCATTTTTCGTGCTTATATTAAGCGCATATTTTCCAAAAATAAATACTTATAAGTCCGCACTCTAATATAACTAAACATGATTTACAATTTATTACAATACTTTGTAACTTTGGGTAAAAACGAGATAAATCCCCGAAACAAATTTCATTTCACACCTCAATCCCTTCTACACACATGTACTATGTTTCAAAATTCTGCAAGACCTGCACACTTTTCGTCTCAATATTTTTCTTATTTAATTTAAAAAAAAAAGGTACTTACCGACTGTGGTATATCTAACAAAAGTTTCCTTATTTTCGATCATGGCATCCACAGCTAATTTTTCGCAATACTGTCCTGTAATAATTGCGATAGTCGGCTGTTTTGAGCTCACCATCGTAGGCATCTGTTTCACAACTGTCACTTGTGTATCCATAGATTGTTGTCGTGTGAAAGCCCCATGGTCCATTGCTTTTACAAGGCCTTTGGATTGTAATTCTGCAAGATGATGTGAAACTTCTTCTTCATCCCACGAATTATCTCTATATATATATAACAAAACAATCATCGTTAAATTTAAATTTACGGAAAAGTTTGAACGTACAATCATGGAAATAAGTAAGTTCGTATCGCTATCGCAGGATTTGAAAATAGTATGTCGGTTATATATTCGTGTACTGTTCTCCCTCGACCCGGTCGCTTCGCAAAAAGTTGTCCGTCACGAGGTGGTTTTTCGATGGATATAATGTAACGGGATTTAGTTTATTTTTAGCGTATCCGACCTTCTCCTTAATGTGATATCTTCATTGCAATGTAATAAATGAAATATGATCACTACAGTTAAGTTTACGAGTAGGTAATGCATTTAATTAAATATAGAATTGCTTTTATAATAATATTAATAAACATGAAATTTGATAATATGATACGAAAAGCTCATTTTAAGGTATTGCGTAATATCATGACACATTATATAAATTTATGTTAACTAATACACATATTAATTACGCAAGTAAATGCCTTTGCCCAGCAGTAGGATGACGGGCTTAAGTAAGTAAGTAAGTAAATGCGCAAATCAACTTGATGCCAAGGATTATCATTAAATATAGACTATTTCAGAATTGTAATATTAAAATATATTCACTGAATGTAAATAAATTCTCTAAATTTAATTTAAATTTACATTTAGAACGAGCATGTATTTTGTATGAAGGACAATGGAAATTTTATATCTGTATTTACTTTACAGCAGTTAATGTTCAATTATCTTTCATGACATCTAATACATGCTTGACAACCAAAATAATTTAAATTATAGCAATATATACAGGCTGTCCCACGTTTCTTCCGCAAAAAATTTTTTTCAGAAAGTAAATTACTTTTTCAATTCATTAAAAGGTTACAGCCGTTTGAATTATTAACAATATCTTATTTTAAACGGCTCCAAGTTCAGAAGGAACAGAGAAAACCAATAAGACCATATGGAACATATTACTTTCTACTTCTAGAAAAAAAAACAAAACATTTTGGTATTTTCCTTTGTTCATTTGTTAAGACAAGTTATTAAAATTTTACTTATAATTAATAATAATTTTATTGTTGTAATATGTATTTATTGTGTTTCATTTTTGGTTTTGCATTGTTTGATAACTAATTAATTTTTTATTTTTCTTTTTTTGTTAATATTTCAAAGAGCTCTACAGAAGTTTTATTGTAATATAGTTCCAGTTCAATAAGCACACATTTTTCATTTACTATATATTAGCTGGAACATTATTGGAAATTTTATTTCTAAATTTGTTTTCTAAATAAATTAAGAGGCGTGCATTAACAACGATAATAAGTTAAAAATAACATTTTGACTTATGAATTGTGTACTGTAAGGTTAGCTAAAATGCATATACATTAAAAATGAAGGTCTTTTTAATTTCCAAACAATATAAACTATAACTGAAAATGTTTAACGACATACTATGTCAAAGTAATATTATAAGTTAATAATATGGTAACATACAGGCGGGATGTACATTTTAAATATATCAAAAATTACAGCCACAACCTGGATTTGAACCAAGGCCCTTTGCGTCGCTAGCACAATGTCAATAGCTCAGATGGGAGAGCATTGTGCTAGCGACGCAAAGGTCCCTGGTTCAAATCGTCAAGTTGTTGGTTTCTCTTACGTATAGCTTTTATTGCATATGATTGTGAGTAAGTAATATGCAATAAAAGCTATACGTAAGAGAAACCAACAACTTTTCTTTCTGAAGCGTCTCCTTTTGGGAAATTATATACCCGCTACCAACACAATTTATACTCATCCCAGGTAAAATATGATGAGCTTGCTTCCCAAAAATTTTTGTAAATTAGTGATATACATAATTGTCATTATTTTCAGTTGTCAGATATTTGAAACATATTGCTGTAAAGTAAATACAAAATAATAATATAAAAAAATAGTAATGATACATTCATGCTATACAAAATACATATTCCTTTCTGTTTATTAAGTTAAACACTGCAAAATATCGTTGAAGCTAAATATCTCGAAAACACCAGTAAATCACAATTAACAAATTACCATAAAGACAAATTTAAAGCAATTTAATTTCAATTTATTTCTATTTTGTGAATAAATGTTAATACATATGTCAGTTCTGAAATAACCTGAAAAGTAAAAATATTGACAACAACAAATTCATTTTTGTATTTATTAACACAAAAAAAGCTATTAGATGCAATAAGGTTGTAAGTATAATTTGTTGTGTTGTATGCAATATCTTGAAATAAGATTTTCATTTCATGTAATCGAAAACTTTTATGTTTATTAATATAAAATTAACGTCATATTTAATAAAAACACAATTACATTGCAATGTAAGAATTACATTAATTAATTACACATTAAGCTAATAAATAGAAACATATAAATCATTATAAACCAATTCAAAGCATTCGAACAAGGTTGCGCAAATAATAAACTTCCGATATACGAGTTGAAGCGTAAACGGACAATTTTTTGCACTTAGCGGCCGAGCGGTCAACCAGAATAACAAAAAACTTGTACTTGGATGTATCATCGACACACTGCTAAAACATTTATAGAACTTACTTAATTCCAAGAGTGTACATGCATAGTACGTTAACAGTTCAAACTTACTTTGCGATGTCATGAATCGTGATGGGGTTTGGAAAAGATGATTCTATGAGTTCGAGGACCTTTGCTTTCGACAAAAGGACCACGTTTTCTAGGGAACTTTCATCAGCGGACACTAAAAAGTAAAAAACGTTTAAAAAGAAGGAATGACCTAAAATTAACACCCAAATTAATTCCCAAATGTAACAAAAAGAAAAAACACAACGGACAACACATTTAATACTAAAAATATTGTATAAAACCCAGTCCAAAAAAGAAAGAACCCATATAGTGAATTATACAAATTCTTATTTGGAATAAGTGGTACAGTGTGTTTCACAGAACTGTTGTTTTGGCTTGTGTCACTTTCCTCGATAATAAAATAAAACGTATGTTAACACAATGGTGCAGTATTTAGAATAGTGAATTGTGAACTTGGTTGGTTTTTCAAATATCATAAACATCAAAAACCTCTAATGGAACAATTCTGTGAGACATCCTGTATAACTTCGTAAGTGTTGGAAATAAAGTTAATATTGTTGATAACCAGTGGCCGGACAAAAATGTATGTCTCGCAGTGCTAGCATCTATAGGCGCGAAGCGGCTGGCGGTCGGTAGTAAACCGAGTGAATTTAATATTAAATGTTTGTCGTAAGTATATGCAACACGTGCCCACTGAAATATTTTACTCATTTCTTTGATATGCATTGAACGATTGTATTATTGCATATTTTTCTAAATTATCTTCAGTAAAATTATTTCGCTTAGATGTTAAAATGTCTTTAAACCTTGAAAATGATCTTTCTACATCGCAGCCAGTCACAGGCGCAAAAGAATAAACCAACACCAAATTGGAATATTTTTGAGAAATTCCTTCATCCGTAAATGAATTCGTAGAGATTTGTTTTAAAATATAAAAATCCGGATTTCTATGTACTACCGCATCAATTTTTTGTTGTAATTTTTTACTGATTGGTGCTTCAATGCTTCGTAACCTTTCGTACAGGGATTCAATCCTTTGAAAACTGCTTGCAAGTTCAAAATTTTGTTGTTCTAGAAACTTTATGGTTGGCAATGCTTGCGCAAAATTTGTATCAATAAATTTTAATTGTTCATGCAAATCTTGTAATGATAGTACTTTTTTGCAGTCTTTAATACTAACTGCTTCATCAGGCAAATTTAAGACGAAGGGTTTGATGATATCAAAGTTTCTTGCATAAAAAATTGCCGCTTCTAGCCATGTACCCCATCTCGTAATAACTGGTTGTGGTGGCAAAGGTAGATTAGGGCACTTTTCCTTGTAAAGAGACAATCTGGAAGGAGCTTTCAATAAAATTTTTTTGCATGTGCTTATTAGCGTATTCACGTCTGGAAATTCTTCCCGAATAAATTCACAAATTCTATGAATAGCGTGTGCAAAACATGTCAAATGAAGAATATTTGAAAAATGTTGTTTAAGTAATTTTCCAACTTTTAACATAATCGCAGCAGCGTCAGAAACAAACAGTAGTACTTTGGTAGCGTCTGTGATTCCTACTTTTTTTATGGCGTCATTTACTATTGTACATATCTCTTCAGCTTTGACAGTACAGCGAAACTGAGTAGATATTAAGTAGGGTTTATATAAGTCTTGCGGGTCCAACAATCCGACAACGACGTTGACCACACATCTACCCTTCATACCCGTAGTTTCATCTGCAGAAACCCAAATATATTTATTGGATAGTTTTGACTTTATTGTAGAAATCGTATTGTCAAATTGCCCTTGTACGTAATATTTTCTAATTGTGGATTCATCGGGTAAGTCCCGTCCAGTATACTTCTTGATAAATTTTTTAAAAACGGGATTATTAATTTTTGTGAAAGGTATATTAGCAGAAATAAATATTTCACACAAATCATGAAAAAAGTTTTTAGTTGACGTTCCTGATACATTTTCCATGTGTTTTTTTGTTTTTACATGAGCCCGAAGGCATTGTTTATTACGAATAATTAAATTTCGTGAGCAGAAATTGCAAACCACTTCCCGTTTCTTAACGAACGTGAAAATTGCCAAACTCAGCGAGCAAACGATTCATTGCAGGATTTTCAAACTAAGTACAACTATAAAATAAAAAAAAATAATTCAACTCTAAGTATAAAACAGAAGAACAAATTCGAAATGGAAAATAAAAACAGATATTCACACAAAATTTCAAGAAACAACACAATTGAAAGAAACTGCTAAAATTATCTACCGACGAAGCGGAAATTTAAACAAGGCAAGCGACTGTACTCGATCAACGCCAAAGCAGGTGTAGTGGTATGTACACCATGAGCCGAAGCCAGACCGGCTAGCCGCTCGCGTCCCCACCAGCACGTGTCCCATGCACGACACTGGAAAATATACATTTTTGTCCGGCCACTGATTATGACCCTTGGTTATTAAGAAATGATTTATATTAGTAACATAATTGATGCTATTTAATAAAACACATATAAAAGCAATAATTTTAGCTATAGTAATAGTGTAGTGCTTCCATATTTTAGTAGTTTTTTTTTTGTTTTTCTTTCTACACTAAATGTGATCCAAACATTCTACTTGTTAGAACAAAATGGATTATTGTTACTATGAAACCTGCCTGATATTACAAAATAATAATAATAATTAATAATATTAAGGTGCAAAACACTACAGTCAAATTCAATTAATTAATTTAATTAATTAATAGTTTTGGTGAGTAGCAGGTAAACCATTAATTTATTATAAGCATTAACAATTATAACTATTGTCAAAGGAGCACCAAACCTGAAGAAGAAATAGGAGAGCGTAGATGTATATGAAGAAAACCAGGCCTAGCTACAAGAAATAAAATACAATACATAGTTTGACCATAATCTAGCAGTTTCTCTAGATTCGTATATACAGACAGTTAAAAATTGACTTTTATGTTCGACATTTTGGAATAACTTTAAATGTAAATATGTGATAGATATAATAAATCTAATAATTAATAATAAAAATGTCCATAAAAACGCAATTTAGATTACAAATACATCATTGACAGTTATTCGAAACATACTGTTATACAGGGTGTTTACGGTCTTGTGATTTTATTTTCAAGGGGTGATTAATCATCTTAAAAGAAGGTCATTAACGTAAAAATGTCACAACAAAAGTTGCACAATAAGAGAGAGATATTGCTGCTATTTTTTTTTGTTTTTATTTTTAAGTGGTGATTAAGCTTTTATGGAACCCATTTCACACTAGTTGTTCAAAATTATCGCCGTGTTGTTGAACACAACGTCTCGTTCTACGTATCCATGAATTACCATAATTTACTAGGCCTTGGTCTTGCCGTCGAATTGTCGTCGCAGCTGCCTCAACGCGGTTACGAAGATCATCTAGATCAATTATTTCGTTGGTGTATACCATGGTCTTCATAACGCCCCATAAATAGAAATCCAGGGGATTAAGGTCGGGTGACCGAGGAGGCCATGGAACAGGTCCACCTCGACCAATCCACTTATTTTCAAACACATTATCTAAATGTTGGCGAACTAAACGATCAAAATGCGGCGGTGCGCCATCTTGAAGAAACCACATTTGTCGACGTACATTCAAAGGAACTTCCTCCAATAGTTCCATCAAATGATTTTGCAAAAAAAAGAGATAATCATTTCCAGTCAATCGATTTGGCAACACAAATGGGCCAATAAGTTGTCCGTTGACCAGTCTGGCCCAAACGTTTATCGAAAATCTGTGCTGGAAACGATTACGATGAACAGCATGTGGATTTTCGACAGCCCAGATATGTAAGAAAAGTCCGGGTAAGAAAAGACCGGGTAAGAAAAGTCCGGGAAGGAAAAGTCTGGGTAAGAAAAGTCCGGGTAAGAAAAGTCCGGGTAAGAAAGGTTCGGGTAGGAAAAGTCCGGGTAAGAAAAGTCCGAGTACGAAAGGTCCGGGTAAGAAAAGTTCGGGTTAAAGGGGGCGGTGCGCCATCTTGAAGAAAACACATTTGTCGACGTACATTCAAATAAACTTCCTCCAATAGTTCCATCAAATGATTTTGCAAAAAAAAGAGATAATCATTTCCAGTCAATCGATTTGGCAACACAAATGGGTCAATAAGTTGTCCGTTGACCACTCCGGCCCGACGCTAATCGAAAATCTGTGCTGGAAATGATTACGACGAACAGCATGTGGATTTTCGACAGCACAGATATGTAAGAAAAGTCCGGGTAGGAAAAGTCCGAGTGAGAAAAGTCCGGGAAGGAAAAGTCTGGGTAAGAAAAGTCAGGGTAAGAAAAGTCCGGGTAAGAAAGGTTCGGGTAGGAAAAGAATTACCATAATTCACTAGGCCTTGGTCTTGCCGTCGAATTGTCGCCGCAGCTGCCTCAACGCGGTTACGAAGATCATCTAGATCAATTATTTCGTTGGTGTATACCATGGTCTTCATAACGCCCCATAAATAGAAATCCAGGGGATTAAGGTCGGGTGACCGAGGAGGCCATGGAACAGGTCCACCTCGACCAATCCACTTATTTTCAAACACATTATCTAAATGTTGGCGAACTAAACGATCAAAATGCGGCGGTGCGCCATCTTGAAGAAACCACATTTGTCGACGTACATTCAAAAGAACTTCCTCCAATAGCTCCATCAAATGATTTTGCAAAGAAAAGAGATAATCATTTCCAGTCAATCGATTTGGCAACACAAATGGGCCAATAAGTTGTCCGTTGACCAGTCCGGCCCAAACGTTTATCGAAAATCTGTGCTGGAAATGATTACGACGAACAGCATGTGGATTTTCGACAGCCCAGATATGAGTATTATGACAGTTATGCCGTTACGTGTAAACGTTGCTTCATCAGTAGCCAATACAATGGAAGAAAAGTCCGGAATTTCAGCATGTTTCTGTAGAAACCATCGGCAAAATTGTAAACGTAAAGGATGATCTTCAGGTTGCAGAGCTTGTACTTTTTGTAGGTGGTAAGGATACAATTGATCCTCGCGCAGTGTTCGCCAGACAATTCGATTTGAGACATCTACTCGGCGAGATATTTTTCGAGTACTACTAGAAGAATCTTCTTCAACAAGATTTAAGATTTGTTCTTCGGAATCCAAAATTCGTCGGGGTCGGCCAGGTCCACCATCCCGACCTTGACGTGTTTGCAGTACACCAGTTTCTCATGCACGGATTACTAGAGCGGTAAATTTTTGTAGAATAGGTGTTGATCTGTTAGGAAACCGCACTGCATACAATCGACTGGCAGCAGCAGAATTCTGGCGCACTTCTCCATAAATTAACAACATGTCAACGTATTCGGGAGAATTTATGTCAAACCAACCGAGCAGTAACAACTGATGAAACACCTTGACAGATGGGAAAAGTTTGACATCAGCCTACTTAGTAAAAAAATTCAATGATAACTTTTAATCGATTGAATTTAGATTTACTTTGTACAAGTGGTTGATCAATCGCTTTAGCTTTAGTAACTTTTTTCAAGGTGTTTAATCACCCCCTAAAAATAAAACAAAAAAAAATTAACAGTAATATCTCTCTTATTATGCAACTTTTCTTAAGACATTCTTACGTTAATGGCTTTCTTTTAGGATGTTTTATCACCCCTTGAAAATAAAATCACAAGACCGTAAACACCCTGTATATTTAGGTTATACCAAACGGAAGATATACTTACGTGGCCTAGTTGGAACTATAGCTTCCTCTAGTTGTTTGAGTTCAACCTCCAATTTGCTAATAGTTTGATAATTGTGCTGCATCAGTTTCATGATTTTCTTAATAAAGCCAACATAATCTGAAGCAGAAAAAAATCAAAAAAATCAGATGTTTTTTCCTCCATATTTCGCAACTCTATTTACCTCTTGGGAATTCTGTTGGAGTCACCAATTCGCGAAAAAAATCTTGAGCAACAGCAGCACTATCATGCCCATTTAAATTATTATTCAGCCCACCATTTTGTATTGGATTGTCTTTGAACCAGAATCTCAGAGTTCTGGATTCTTGCGTATGTTTTCCACTCTGTGCGCTAATCAAATAGACCCTAAATTCCAAGCATAATTTGGCTGGTTCAGAAGGACCATTTTCTACAAAAAAAAAGTTAAGAATCAAACATGGTTTTAACATTTTTATTATCAATTTATCAGAAAATGTAAAAATGTGACCCGCTCGGAAGAAAGGGGTCTTACTGCTAAAATCAAGTTTTCGAGGTACACGCGTTTAAAAAGTACAGCGTTTCCCGGCGTTCAGCCTAGTGTTTGAAGGCTCATAACCAGTGGCCGGACAAAAATGTATATTTTCTAGTGTCGTGCATGGGACATGTGCTGGTGGGGACGCGACTAGCCGGTCTGGCTTCGGCTCATGTGGTGTACACTGTACATAACATACCAACCTGCTTTGGCGTTGATCGAGTACAGTCGCTTGCCTTGTTTAAATTTCCGCTTCGGCGGTAGATAATTTGAGCAGTTTCTTTCAATTGTGTTGTTTCTTGGAATTTTGTGTGAATATGTGTTTTTATTTTCCATTTCGAATTTGTTCTTCTGTTTTATACTTAGAGTTGAATTATTTTTTTTATTTTATAGTTGTACTTAGTTTGAAAATCCTGCAATGAATCGTTTGCTAGCTGAGTTTGGCAATACTTTCACGTTCGTTAAGAAAGGAGAAGTGGATTGCAATTTCTGCTCACGAAATTTAATTATTCGTAGTAAACAATGTCTTCGGGCTCCCGTAAAAACAAAAAAAACACATGGAAAATGTATCAGGAACGTCAACTAAAAACTTTTTTGATGATTTATGTGAAACATTTATTTCTGCTAATATGCCTTTCACAAAAATTAATAATCCAGTTTTTAAAAAATTTATCAAGAAGTATACTGGACGAGACTTACCCGATGAATCCACAACTAGAAAATATTACGTACAAGGGCAATATGACAAAACAATTTCTAAAATAAAGTCAAAACTATCCGATAAATATATTTGTGTTTCTGCAGATGAAACTACGGATATGTAGGGTAGATGTGTGGTCAACGTCGTTGCCGGATTGTTGGACCCGCAAGACTTATATAAACCCTATTTAATATCTACTCAGTTTCGCTCTACTGTCAAAGCTGAAGAGATATGTACAATAGTAAATGACGCCATAAAAAAAGTAGGAATCACAGACGCTACCAAAGTATTACTGTTTGTTTCTGACGCTGCTGCGATTATGTTAAAAGTTGGAAAACTCCTTAAACAACATTTTTCAAATATTCTTCATTTGACATGTTTTTCACACGCTATTCATAGAATTTGTGAATTTATTCGGGAAGAATTTCCAGACGTGAATACGCACTCTAATAAGCACATGCAAAAAAAATTATTGAAAGCTCCTTCCAGATTGTCTCTTTACAAGGAAAAGTGCCCTAATCTACCTTTGCCACCACAACCAGTTATTACGAGATGGGGTACATGGTTAGAAGCGGCAATTTTTTATGCAAGAAACTTTGATATCATCAAACCCTTCGTCTTAAATTTGCCTGATGAAGCAGTTAGTATTAAAGACTGCAAAAAAGTACTATCATTACAAGATTTGCATGAACAATTAAAATTTATTGATACAAATTTTGCGCAAGTATTGCCAACCATAAAGTTTCTAGAACAACAAAATGTTGAACTTGCAAGCAGTTTTCAAAGGATTGAATCTCTGTACGAAAGGTTACGAAGTATTGAAGCACCAATCAGTAAAAAATTACAAAAAAAATTGATGCGGCAGTACATAGAAATCCGGATTTTAATATTTTAAAACAAATCTCTACGAATTCATTTACGGATGAAGGAATTTCTCAAAAATATTCCAATTTGGTGTTGGTTTATTCTTTTGCGCCTGTGACTAGCTGCGATGTAGAAAGATCATTTTCAAGGTTTAAAGACATTTTAACATCTAAGCGAAATAATTTTACTGAAGATAATTTTGAAAAATATGCAGTAATACAATCGTTCAATGCATATTCAAGAAATGAGTAAAATATTTCAGTGGGCACGTGTTGCACATAGTTACGACAAACATTTAATATTAAATTCACTCGGTTTACAACCGACCGCCAGGCGCTTCGCGCCTGTGGATATCAATCCAATCGACCGCATAAGTCGTCATTGACTCATGCGTGCCCGCTACGCATACTCATAGCTGGGCGACTTCTAGCACTGCGAGACATACATTTTTGTCCGGCCACTGTTCATAACTCTGAAACTATGTACTTATCAAAAAGAAATGAAATAAAGTTTGTTATGTTCCTTAGTAATTTCTATATAAAGTGTATGAATTTCAACATATTCTTTCTCTCGGTGTAAGCGTGAGCGAGAGAGAAGTGAAAAAAGGTACCCGGTTTTTGCAGTTTTAATTCTTTGAAATTCGCACTCACCTTTCCGATTTTTTTTCTTAAAAACCGCTTACCCGTAAACGTTCGAATTTTCATAGGTTAAAATATAGAATCTCATCTACAGATTGGCCTTTTTTAAGTTTTACGATTACGTAAAACTTAAAGTGTGTAAACAAGTTTGCAAGAATCTGGTACGGCTTTTTTAATTCCCTCGCTCTCAATACTATTCCTACGGTTATACATTGATAGCTATACATGTTATACAGAAATGATATATAGAATAATTACGCAATTAATCTCATTTTGTTCATTAAAGCATTTTAGTGAGAATAGAGTATATGTCTTGATTCACTATTCCTATGTACAGCGGGCAGCATACCTCAAAATCGATTAGTTATTCATAACACCTTTTTCTTCTAACGACACAATTTATGTTTTCGCACAAGTATTTTCAGTATTAAGCCACGCCGCGCCGCTCTGTGGAAATGTCGACAATTGCGGTAACAAACAGGGAAAGCTGTTGTTTCCAAAACTAGTATTTTGAAAATCTACTATTGTGTAAAGACTCACGTGGTGTAAGTCAATTCTACAAAAATATGTTTAGGAATTATGGTTGAGTTTGATGTAGATTCAATTTTTTACTCGTCCCCAAAAAACAACGATCCTTGGATAGTTGAATCTCCGAGTAGCG
The DNA here is from genome assembly GCA_963966075.1 of Aphodius sticticus. Taxonomy (NCBI): domain Eukaryota; kingdom Metazoa; phylum Arthropoda; class Insecta; order Coleoptera; family Scarabaeidae; genus Aphodius; species Aphodius sticticus. Next base: position 41,838,911 of record OZ014513.1, on the reverse strand, counting down.
ATAAGGATAATATAGTAATGTACAGTCGTTTCAAGCTGAACCGCCAAAACAATCTACTTCCGGTCAAAGTGAGTAACTCGAAAATCTTATTTGTTGTCAAAGTCGACTACAAGAAACATCTTACATGTTTCAATGTATTCTAATATGCCAGAAAATATTTTTCTTTTTACATCACCTAACACTGAAACGCTATATGAGCATCACAGCTCATTTTGATCAGTTTGGATTAGTGCCACTTCGGCCGTTAGTAACAAACCCTAAGAAGGCAGACTTCAGATTTCATAAAAAAGCCACAGAAAGTGCTTCCCGAAAAAAGACGCTATCAAGGAAACAAAATACAAATGCAAGATTTATTCATAGTATAAAAAATTATTCCATTCTATACTATTACAATAAGCAATACTTTTTTGCATTACATCATTGTTTTCACAGCAATGTCTTTCATTTCAACTGTATAAGTTATATACAGTGCTTCCCAAAAGTAACGGATAAATTCAATAAAACCTTAAATAAAAATATTTCAGAAAAATGCTCTGATACGTCGATTTTTATTTTTAAATTACTATCCTGACATACACTTTTCAGCCCCCCACCCCTTCGCCCCTAAGGGGTGGCAACCCCAACTTTAAAAATTCAAATAGCAAAGTACCCCTTGCGATACCTCAATTGATAGATTTTTTATTCTGAATACAACGAAAAAAAGATTATCAAAATCAGTTGATAAATAACCGCGATATTTACCAAAATGTATTCAAAGAAGAACGTCAATATTCGAGTAAGCGCTGTTGAAGCGGGCATAGCAATATCGTTCAAACAATTGCAACTTGTTTTTACTTATGTCAAACACAATTCAGATTTTTCGTCATTGAAGAAATAGTAGCAAAATGAGATTTACAGAAACCGAAAGAATCGAAGTTTTAATGATTGGGTTTGGAGATAGAAGCCGGACGCATGACGAAGTTCGTGTTTTGTTCAATGAAACGCACCCGGACCGTCCGCCAATATCGGAATCTACAGTAAGTCGAATCGAAAACAAATTTCGCGATCTCGGTCATGTACGGGATAAGCCTAAGGCAGGACGTCCATTGGCCTTAATTGAAAACCGACAATTGGATGCTATTTTAATGGTGCAAGAAAATCATTCAACCCTTGCGGAGGTCGCTTCACAAGTTAGTGCGTCAAAAAGCACAGTGTCCAGATTATTTCGAAAACACAAATTTCACCCGTATGAAGTGCACTTGGTACAAAAATTGTCCGATGATGACTTTGATCGACGAGTGCAGTTTTGTGAGACAATGATGGAACTCTCTAATGAAAATCCTTGCTTAATTAGAAACATCGTTTTTTTCTGTTGAGGCAACATTTTGTCTGAATGGCACCGCCAATAAACAAAATTGCCGTTACTGGGCTCGTCAAAATCCGCATTGGATGGTGGAAGCGAACACACAATATCCTCAAAACCTTAATGTGTGGGCTGGTGTGGTGGGTTCTAGAATTATTGGACCAAATTTTTCGACGGAACACTGAATGGTGAACGTTATCTGAACTTTCTACGAAATGAACTACTACCTACTTTAGCGGTGTTGTTTCCCAACGCAGAAGATCCTGATAGACACAAGGACAAAATTTGGTTACAGCAAGACGGTGCGCCTCCACATTATGCGCGACAAGTTCGAGAAAACCTCGATCAAGTATTTCCTAATCCAAATATTTTCAAATTTCCTAATGGATTGGTAGATGAAGGCTTATTGAATGGCCAGCAAGATCGCCAGATTTAACCTCACTAGATTATTTTCTTTGGGGCTATTTAAAAAGTGAAGTTTATTTTAATAGACCTGTAAATATTGAGGCGTTATAGGAAAGAATTCCTGCAGTAATTCACTTAATGACTCCGGGAATGTTCGTAACCTCGAAATAAAATGTTAGAAAATGTTCAACAAGCGTTTGGGGATAGATTAGGGCATTGTCTCGTCGTTAACGCGCAGCACTTTGACAATTAATTAAGGATTAGTTAATTAAATTTTGTTATTCCTCAATTTCGTGTATAAATAAATTTTGATAAATATCGCCGTTATTTATCAACCGATTTCGATAATTTTTTTTTCTTTGTATTCAGATTAAAAAAGTCTATCAATTGAGGTATCGCAAGGGGTACTTTGCTATTTGAATTTTTAAAGTTGTGGTTACCACCCCTTAGGGGTGAAGGGGTGGGGGGCTGAAAAGTGTATATTAGGATAGTAAGTTAAAAGTAAAAATCGACGTGTCGGAGTATTTTTCCCAAATATTTTTATTTAAGATTTTATAGAATTTATCCGTTACCTTTGGGAAGCACTGTATAGTTAATAAATAATAGCATAATTTATCCGGATTTCAGTAATACAATAATATAAGCCAAATTCGTGAGGGAATATATCGAGGGAGGTGTACATTACTTCTATTAGTACGTATTTTTTTTGTTTTACTTGTTTTCGGCAATAAATATTTTGTGAGATTATTTTTTGAACTAATGAAAAAATATCAAAATTTCTATTAGAAAACAAAAATAAGTATTTATCTTTATTGTGGTGTATTGCTTTTGAATTTCTAATATCGAATAGCTTGGTAATCGCCGGGAAAGCTTACTTGTTTTGCGAGTAAAATGCAAGCGCACGATTCCTTCCGCGAAAAAGTAGTTCCGTTCATCGCCCCGTAACTTCGTCAAAATTCATCCGATTAATCTGGGATAAATGACATATTAAAGTATAAGATTCCAGCATTCTGAATCTGCCAAAACGCCAAAATCGATAATTTAGCAGTAAGACCCCTTTCTTCGGAGCCGGTCACAAATGCAGAATAAGAAAAATAAAAGGAAACTTACTAAATAATGGAACTAATGGAACTACTAAATATGGATGGATTATGTACTCACCAGTACTAACTTCTTTGTTTATAACAATACCAGTGTGTTCACCGCCGGCAACGTGCATTTTTTCACTTGTTTTCTTCACACGTTTCCTTTCTATTAGCAAAGTGGTAGAGTTTGACGTTTTTCCTTTAGGTGTCATTACAACTTGCTCTTCCTCTAATATTTCCGTCATTTTTGCAACCTGTGAAAGAAAAAAAAACGTTATTCTACCACTAAATGAGATTATGGATATTCTGTATCCATGGATATATTGATTAAACTTAGATAAAATGATTATGCAAACAAACAACGTTTTGGCGTTTTAACGTTTAGAGTCAGGGGTTCTCAACCTTTTAGGTTTCGTGTACCACCTAAAAAATATCCACATTTCTTCGTACCACCACCCTTTCTTTATACAAAAATGCATATTAATACAGGGAAAAATAAAAAAAAATATAAAATTGATGAAAACCCATACCTATATAAATTTCACATAAATCGTGGCGCAAAAAGGTATTAAAAGTCTAATATCTTAATCTCCAGTTTCTTTAAAATAATTCTTCCTCTGGATCCAAAAAAACGGTGATTGTAATAATTTTAAATTCTTCTATCAGCGCTGTGTGTGAGGAAATGTCTATCAAATGTTCTTAAATGTTCTTTTCTATTAGGTTGCGAAGTTTGGTATTTACATACCTTTTAGATTTCTGATCCAATTTTCATTGTCATAGATTTGGGAAAATAACTATTGTTCTTTAAAGAGGTGCAATCAATATTTCTTTTATATCCGACTAATTCATCATTGATGTTTCCCATCTTTCTTCAAGGGAGCCTTTGAATGCTGGTAATAAACTACATTTATTCTTATTAACTTCTTTTATAATTAACTCGATTTATTTATTGGTAATTTTATATTCAACGATAATTAAATGAACCTTTGATCCCTGCAAAACTAAATTTAATTCATACAGCTTTCCAAAAATATCAGCTGAATATGCTAACCGGGCCATCCACAATTCGTCAAAACAAGAATTTTTGAATTCGAAATTAGCGTTTTCAAGAAAAACTTGAACTGATTTAAGTTCGAAGAGACGATTCAAAACTTTACCTCTCGAGAGCCATCTATCATCGGAATGTAACAAGAGTGCCTTCTGTTGCTACCCTTCTCTTGACATAATATTAAAAACATTCGTGAATTGAATGCTCGACTTTCAATAATATTGACTGCAATTATTTTTTTGTTAAAGCCCGAGCTCCATCAGTGCAGACACCAGTGCATTTCGCTCATGGAATGGAATTGTTAAACATAAAATTATTAAGAAATATGAATATTTCACCAGTTGTTCTTTCGAGCAGAGGTTTACAAAATAATTATTCCTTTGCAATTTTCTCTTCCACCTCGAAGAGAAGTTACTTCGAGGGAAACGTACCTTTAATAGTAAATATAACTAGAAATGAATATACGGACATTCCGTATCATACGGACTTCTATCACCTGACATAATATTGAAAACATTCGTGAATTCAATGCTCGACTTTTGGACAACATTATTGGAAATTTTATTTCTTAATTTGTTTTCTAAATAAAGAGGCGTGAATTAACAACGATAATAAGTTAAAAATAACATTTTGACTTATGAATTGTTTACTGTAAGGTTAGCTAAAATGCATATACATTAAAAATGAAGGTCTTTTTAATTTCCAAACAATATAAACTATAACTGAAAATGTTTAACGACATACTTTGTCAAAGTAATATTATAAGTTAATAATATGGTAACATACAGGCGGGATGAAAATCTTAAATATATCAAAAATTACAGCCACAACCTGGATTTGAACCAAGGCCCTTTGCGTCGCTAGCACAATGTCAATGGCTCAGATGGGAGAGCATTGTGCTAGCGACGCAAAGGTCCCTGGTTCAAATCGTCAAGTTGTTGGTTTCTCTTACGTATACCTTTTATTGCATATGATTGTGAGTAATTAATATGCAATAAAAGCTATACGTAAGAGAAACCAACAACTTTTGTTTCTGAAGCGTCTCCTTTTGGGAAATTATATACCCGTTATCAACACAATTTCTACTCATCCCAGGTCAAATTTGATGAAATAATTTTTATGTTGTATAAATGTTCTTTTAGATGGTCGTATATTTTAGTTTATTTTTTACTTTATCATACGCAGTATGTAAAGTATTGTAATCATGCCAAAAAAAATTTTTGAGATTTTAGCGGAAATATGTCTTTTTGGGTCCCCTGAACATTTTTGACCAAGGTACAAAAAAATGTCTGTGTGTGTGTGTGTGTGTATGTGTGTGTGTACCCGTTTTTGTGGCGACGATACCGGAGAAACTACTAAAGTAATCGGGACGAAAGTTTATATTTAGAAGTTTCATGACCAAACTTAGAGCTGAAAAGCTTTTGGGTCAAAAGGGTCGAAAGGAACTGGATGTTTACTCTTAGCATTTTTTAACCTTTTTGCAAATGAGCCGCCATTTCTGTAATTTCGTCAAAATAGTTAAATAATAAATTAAAATAGAGGAAATTTTGCATAATTTATGTCTATGAAATTTTTTGGTAAAATTAATAGTTTAGCTGCATGAGCAAATTCTATTTCATGGAGATCGGTCGTACTGCATTAAAACTAGTAGCCAGGATATGTCAGATATTTTGATTCTAATGACAGAAGGCAATGTCAAACGCTAATGTTTTGACAATACCTATTGTCAATATAAGCTGCGTTCGGATATTGTACACCGTTACACTTTTTCCACCCAATAACACGTAAGTGTCATTTGGACGGTATACCCGGTGTCAACGGAGTACAATATCCGTACGCAGCTTTAATCGACATATCTGTCTAGTTCTGCTAGTTTTATTTTAATGCAGACATAGCCGATTTCGATCAAATAGAATCTCTCTTAATGCAGCTAAATTATTAATTTTATACATAGTATGATAAAGTCATGTGCCCGGCCACATCAGATTTTTTTAAATAATAATTATAATATATTTACATTCCATCAAGATTCGTCGAAAATTTTTCGTCGTAAATTTCCAAACATTTTTGTAAATTAGTGATATACATAATTGTCATTATTTTCAGTTGTCAGATATTTGAAACATATTGCTGTAAAGTAAATACAAAATAATAATATAAAAAAATAGTAATGATACATTCATACTATACAAAATACATACTCCTTTCTGTTTATTAAGTTAAACACTGCAAAATATCGTTGAAGCTAAATATCTCGAAATCACCAGTAAATCACAATTAACAAATTACCATAAAGACAAATTTAAAGCAATTTAATTTTAATTTATTTCTATTTTGTGAATAAATGTTAATACATATGTCAGTTCTGAAATAACCTGAAAAGTAAAAATATTGACAACAACAAATTGATTTTTGTATTTATTAACACAAAAAAAGCTATTAGATGCAATAAGGTTGTAAGTATAATTTGTTGTGTTGTGTGGAATATCTTGAAATGAGATTTTTATTTCATGTAATCGAAAACTTTTATGTTTATTAATATAAAATTAACGTCATATTTAATAAAAACACAACTACATTGCAATGTATGAATTACATTAATTAATTACACATTAAGCTAATAAATAGAAACATATAAATCATTATAAACCAATTCAAAGCATTCCAACAAGGTTTCGCAAATAATAAATTTCCGATATACGAGTTGAAGCGTAAACGGACCATGTTTTGCACTTAGCGGCCGAGCGGTCGACCAGAATAACAAAAAACTTGTACTTGGATGTATCATCGACACACTGCTAAAATATTTATAGAACTTACTTAATTCCATGAGTGTACATACCGTATCATACGGACTTCTATCTCCTGACATAATATTGAAAACATTCGTGAACTGAATGCTCGACTTTTAATAATATTGACTGCAATTATTTTTTTGTTAAAGCCCGAGCTCCATCAGTGCAGACACCAGTGCATTTCACTCATGGAATGGAATTGTTAAACATAAAATTATTAAGAAATTTGAATATTTCACAGTTGTTCTCTCGAGCAGAGGTTTACAAAATAATTATTCCTCTGCAATTTTCTCTTCCACCTCGAATCGGATAACGACTAGTAATTGATAAAAATAAATTATGTCAGTATTTCATCTAACTGTAGCGCAAAATATTAACTTTGATTTATCTTTTTAACTACACTTCCTTTTACACAATGTGCCATTTGAAATACGTCTGCGTACGGTAATGGGTATTATCTGATTTGACCGCTATAATTTTAGAAGTCTAGAAGTCCTTCGCGTACCACCAGTGGTACGCGTACCACCGGTTGAGAACCCCTGGTTTAGACTATATCAACGTTGGATTAAAATGTTTAGCGTATTAAATTTATCATAAACCATATTCACAAACAATCTATCCCAGAAAGTCATGATTTATATATAAAAACAAGTTTATTTTTAGTTGGTTTTACCCACAAAAAACATACCGAACCTTTCACTTTAGAAATGAGTTCAACACAATTAACAATGAATTTATTATTTGCTTCTAATGATATCTCTAATGGTTAAAAGTATGTCATGATCTCGTTCGAAGAAGATTGCCATATATGTATCCGCCGTACAAGTGATGACGATTTTCAATGCTAACTAAGATCTTGTGACGCTGAGGTCGTAACAAGTATGACGTCATGTTGAAAGAATGGCCTTGTCACACCATGGAAGAGTGAGTCAACCATTATCACTGCTATTTTGTGCAAGATGACCTAATGCTTTAGTAGAATATGGTCAGAGAAGGCCCAGAATAATTTCACTTACAATCGAATATTTCTTTCAGTAGAATAATATATGTTAGTAACAAATGAATAGTTTGCTGTATCAAACGAATTGGAACTTCGATACAACTAACTAATTTTACATACAATATAATATTTCTTTGTCCTAAAACAATATAGGTACAGTCATGGAAATAAGTAAGTTCGTATCGCTATCGCAGGATTTGAAAATAGTATGTCGGTTATATATTCGTGTACTGTTCTACCTCGACCCGGCTGCTTCGCAAAAAGTTGTCCGTCACGAGGTGGTTTTTCGAAGGATGTAATGTAACGGGATTTAGTTTATTTTTAGCGTGTCCGACCTTTTCCTTAATGTGATATCTTCCTTGCAATGAAATAAATGAAATATGATCACTACAGTTAAGTTTACGAGTAGGTAATGCATTTAATTAAATATAAAATTACTTTTATAATAATATTAATAAACATGAAATTTGATAATATTATACGAAAAGCTCATTTTAAGATATTGCGTAATATCATGACACATTATATAAATTTATGTTAACTAATACACATATTAATTAAGCAAGTAAATGCCTTTGCCCAGCAGTAGGATGACGGGCTTAAGTAAGTAAGTAAGTAAATGCGCAAATCAACTTGATGCCAAGGATTATCACTAAATATAGACTATTTCAGAATTGTAATATTAATATATATTCACTAAATGTAAATAAATTCTCTAAATTTAATTTAAATTTACATTTAGGACGAGCATGTATTTTGTATGAAGGACAACGGAAATTTTATATCTGTATTTACTTTACAGCAGTTAATGTTCAATTATCTTTCATGACATCTAATACATGCTTAACAACCAAAATAATTTAAATTATAGCAATATATACAGGCTGTCCCACGTTTCGTCCGCAAAACAATTTTTTTCAGAAAGTAAATTACTTTTTCAATTCATTAAAAAGTTACAGCCGTTTGAATTATTAACAATATCTTATTTTAAACGGGAGCCGTTTAAAAGCCTTCTGAAGTTGGAGCAACTTCAGAAGGAACAGAGAAAACCATATGAAACATATTACTTTCTACTATCTAGAAAAAAAAAAACAAAACATTTTGGTATTTTCTTTTGTTCATTTGTTAAGACAAATTATTAAAATTTTACTTATAATTAATAATTTTTTATTGTTGTAATATGTATTTATTGTATTTCATTTTTGGTTTTGCATTGTTTGGTAACAAATTAATTTTTTATTTTTATTTTTTTGAGCTCTACAGAAGTTTTATTGTAATATAGTTCCAGTTCAATAAGCACACAATTTTCATTTACTATATATTAGCTGGAACATTATTGGAAATTTTATTTCTAAATTTGTTTTCTAAATAAATTAAGAGGCGTGCATTAACAACGATAATAAGTTAAAAATAACATTTTGACTTATAAATTGTGTACTGTAAGGTTAGCTAAAATGCATATACATTAAAAATGAAGGTCTTTTTAATTTCCAAACAATATAAACTATAACTGTAAATGCTTAACGACACATACTTTGTCAAAGTAATATTATAAGTTAATAATGTAGTAACATACAAGCGGGATGTAAATTTTGAATATATCAAAAATTACAGCCACAACCTGGATTTGAACCAAAGCCCTTTGCGTCGCTAGCACAATGTCAATAACTCAGATGGGAGAGCATTGTGCTAGCGACGCAAAGGTCCCTGGTTCAAATCGTCCAGTTGTTGGTTTCTCTTACGTATAGCTTTTATTGCATATGATTGTGAGTAATTAATATGCAATAAAACCTATAGGTAAGAGAAACCAACACCTTTTCTTTCTGAAGCGTCTCCTTTTGGGAAATTATATACCCGTTACCAACACAATTTCTACTCATCCCAGGTCAAATTTGATGAAATAATTTTTATGTTGTATAAATGTTCTTTTAGATGGTCGTATATTTTGGTTTATTTTTTTTTAATAATAATTATAACATATTTACATTCCATCAAAATTCGTCGAAAATTTAGAGCTTACTTCCAAAAATTTTTGTAAATTAGTGATATACATAATTGTCATTATTTTCAGTTGTCAGATGTTTGAAACATATTGCTGTAAAGTAAATACAAAATAATAATATAAAAATAGTAATGATACATTCATGCTATACAAAATACATACTCCTTTCTGTTTATTAAGTTAAACACTGCAAAATATCGTTGAAGCTAAATATCTCGAAAACACCAGTAAATCACAATTAACAAATTACCATAAAGACAAATTTAAAGCAATTTAATTTTAATTTATTTCTATTTTGTGAATAAATGTTAATACATATGTCAGTTCTGAAATAACCTGAAAAGTAAAAATATTGACAACAACAAATTGATTTTTGTATTTATTAACACAAAAAAAGCTATTAGATGCAATAAGGTTGTAAGTATAATTTGTTGTGTTGTATGCAATATCTTGGAATGAGATTTTCATTTCATGTAATCGAAAACTTTTATGTTTATTAATATAAAATTAACGTCATATTTAATAAAAACACAATTACATTGCAATGTAGGAATTACATTAATTAATTACACATTAAGCTAATAAATAGAAACATATAAATCATTATAAACCAATTCAAAGCATTCGAGCAAGATTTCGCAAATAATAAATTTCCGATATACGAGTTGAAGCGTAAACGGACAATTTTTTGCACTTAGCGGCCGAGCGGTCGACCAGAATAACAAAAAACTTGTACTTGGATGTATCATCGACACACTGCTAAAATATTTATAGAACTTACTTAATTCCAAGAGTGTACATATGTTAATAACAAATATATATTTTCCTGTACCAAGCAAATTCCTGCTTTGATTCTGCTTTGATATAACTAACCAAAAATGTTTACTTCAAACTAAAGTTTCTTTGCTGATATTCAACAGTCATGTATATTTGGCTTAAATAAAGTTTCTTACTGTCAAAGAAATTTTTTCCTCTGTGTAGAGAGAAATATCTGCAATGTTACAGAAAATGAATGGAATAATCTACCAAAAAAACTGTAAAAGAAGAATTAACTGTAACATCGCTGGTTATTGGATACCAGCTATATTTCTGTACTGTTTTTACAGAATTCACATATTCCACATCCAAGTAAAAGTAAAATTTTGAGAGCCCCAACGTGTGATATTCTTTTGTTAATACTAATCGTTCGAATGAAAATATGACCTAGAAAAAACCTTCTAGATTGTCGCGTCTGTGCAACGGAAGTAAACAAAAACAACGCCATTCACCAGGCTTATAAATAGCCAGCCTACTTCAAGAGCTCCTCCAGCAAAAGCTAATAAACCAGAGACACTTAAAATAGCAAAGAAGTCATCTTTAGCGAGTGCCCTACACTCTACAGTATGAATGCTTCCAATTTTCATATGGCGTCTCCTGCAATAACACTATGTTACAGTGAAAATATACTTTTCACGAGACAAGTTGTTGAGCTGATAGAGCTCAACATAATGGCATATACGAAATTTTCCAAACACCCCCAAAATCTCAATTTTTTTTTCAAAAAAACTGTTTTTGGGTACTTGCATGTGTATAAAAATGCAGAACTCCGTCATTTTCCATTCGATTTCCAAAATAAAAAAAAAATTGAAAGAGGGAACACAGACCATCACATTTACAATTAGGTATCTTAAAAGTAACATCATTTAACACATTAATAAAGGCCTATCATGCCTATTATGTCCATTTAAGTTATGCCGTCCTATGTTGGGGTCACTCAGCCAATGCTGCACCTATTGTTTGCCGCTCAGAGGAGATGTGTCAGAGTGATAGGTGGTCTGAATTACAGAGAATGTTGCAGAGCGAGCTTTCCAAAACTAAAAATTTGGACCCTTCCGTGTGTGTACATTCTAAGTTGTCTGTTGTATGTTAGGGCAAACATTGGCTCATGTAGAAGACACGTGGACGAACATTGTCATAATACTCGGAATAAGAGCAATCTCATTTTTAACTTTAATAGAACGGAGAGGGCGAGAAACGGACCAAATTACTATGGTGTTAGATTTTATAACGTCCTTCCCGATCATGGTAAGGCACTCAATCCAACGAAATTTAAATCAATAATGAAAAATTACCTACTGGGGAAGGCATTTTACAGTTTGGGGGAATACCTTCGACACAGCTTCGCTGATATGTCTGACCATTAGTATGCGTTCGATTATTATTGCATTCTGTATGTTGGTTGTATCTTTCTGTATATTTGTCTACTTTTGATTTTTAAATTGCTTTATCTACGACTCACATAATAAGTTCATTGCATACGTATCTATGACTATATAATCCCCAACATTATACGCGCCAATGATTATAATGACACTACACTAGCGCTGTATAATAATGACAGTTCGTTCAAATAATGACTTCATTATTTGAAGGAACTGTCATCATTATACGAATGTACTGTCAAAGGCAGTCTGAACTAGGGATGAGTCGTTCGCGAACGAACCGTTCAAAATGAACGGGTCAACTGTGTGAACCGTTCGATCCGGTTCAACCCTGGCAAACTGACCCGTTCAGTAGGAGATCCGGTTCAGTAGTTCGTTCGTTTACGGCGTTTACGCTCTCGGCTCATTTCTGCTCAAGGCATAGACGGCTCAAGGCAGACACAGTCCAGCTTTTTGCGACGACCGGCGCGGCGCGGCGCGGCGCGGCGCGGCGGCGTCTTTGATGCACGTGTTCATTTGTTTCCAGTGCCGCGTAAAGTAGATAATATGCATATACATTATACATATATAAAATATTTTCGTTCGTTTATTTCTGGTTTGATTGATGCATAAAGATTCGTCAACATATTATGAATCTGCCCGAACATTTTCTTTGCGTTTTAATATTGTTGAGATCCGTATATCTGCACTGTATTTATTTTAATTATTTTTGGGATATTATATTGAATCGGGAGTTGATAATGAAGACCATTAATTTTAATAAATATAATTTATTAAACAAAATGAAAGTTTGAGAATATATAAGGAAAAATATAAAAAGCATAAAAAGCAGAATGAAAGATATGAGACTTTTGCGGTAAAATTGAACGATTGTTTAGTTAACCATACAGAACTTATTGAAAAGTATTGTATAAATTCGGTAAATTCAGCTTTCGAAAATCGCTAAAAGATCAAAATTAGATTTAGTTAATTTAAATTATATATATATATATATATATATGCAAATATCATTGACTTATTAGCCTTAGTAGCATTTTTATGGGATCTATTTTGTTTTTGTTACTGAATGGAGGTAATTTCTAATCAGCATAAATTACAAGAAAAACTAAGTTAAATCAGAAAATTCCAGTTCTGACAAAGAAAAACAATATTCGCAGGAGTTAGGCTGTCGCGCGTCGGTATATTCGTAAAAATGACCCCCTGCCACATAGGGCCGCTGCTATGGCTGAACGAAGATACCAGCAATGCGCGCGTTGTGTGTCTCGTTCTTTTTGAACGGTTCGTTCACTAGATCCGTTTATAACCTATATGAAATACGTTCATTTTGAACGGTTCGGTCGCTCGGTCGGTCCATATGCAAGTCGTTCATTTTGGGTCGTTTCAAACGGGTCCGTTTGAACTGGTCGTTTTAGTGAGCCGGTTCGACTGAACCGGCTCACTGAAATGACCGAGAATGCCCATCCCTAGTCTAAACCTACGTGTATGACAGTTATTTGACATTTCGCCTCGCCACCATTGACGAATACATTTAAAAGATTTGATATAAAATGGAATCTATGAGTCGTAGATAAAACGTCGTATTCGACTCGCACACAACTGATATAAATCGCTCGCATGTTTATACGCTCGCCTACGGCTCGCGTATAAACTTCATGCTCGCGATTTATATCCTTAGTTATGTGCTCGTCAAATAATATACTATTAATTGACGAATGACCTGCGAAAATATGTAACATATGAATATCGCCAATAAAATTATTATTATTGTTATTTTTTGTTACAGGTGGACTACTAGTACTACACGATGGTCAGATGACCGTTTGATGACCGTTTAATGTTGAAGGCAGCCATAGATGGTCAAGCAAGAAGGACAACTGAAGAGGAGCTGTACGTAGAGAAGGACTTCAGCGGAGAGGAAGTTTCTAGGAATGACGAGAAGACAGGAAGACAACAAAAGGTAGGTTCAAGGAGATGTCTACCATCGATGGAGGCGATGAAGACGTTTTAAGGTAGGATTTTAAAGATTCTATATTTGCGGTTTTGTCGTTTTCTAGAGTCTCTCTTGCGACGACAGGTTCAAAACCCAAATTCTATCAATATTATCTATAATTATTATTATAGATAATTGTATGGGCAATTAGTTGATAGTAAGTACCGAAATTATAATACATTTCCGTCGGTAAGTATGAGAAAGCCCAAATAAAAATATTTTTTCTTAGACTTTTCTGTGGAACATCCTGGATTCCTGCCATCTGCAGTCCATGCGGAGGACTTGGTTGTTGGAATTTTCGTGGGACCATCCAGCCTTCTTCGTCATCATCTGTCCATGAACCAAGTTCGAAGTTCTGTTTTCCCAAGTCGTACAATTTTTTCGGACTGCATGGTACACAATCTGCTGACTAGAACATCTTCCCCAAGGAGAACTTTAGTGACAAAGGCTGTAGTCCACTTGTCCATAAGGTAATGAATATTAATTCTTTCTAATAATTTGGTTCAGTAGCGACTCGTGATCTAGAAGAATGGGGGTTGCAACTTTCCTACCTACCAGTTTTATATGACATATAGGTCGTTCTTCTACAAATCGTACACCTTTTATGACGTCACATTTTAGATTGGGTTAAACTTTTTTTTTATAAGTTGTATGCACTAATAAGGTTATACATGTATCAGGATTTAGTCGAACAAAATTTATTTTCGGAGATATGAAAGTTTTAAGTTTGGATTATTTACGATAATTTGCCAAACCTTGCCATATTCAAAATTAAATATCTTTGGTTCTAGTAGTCGTATCGGACCCAATTTTGTTTTATTTTAAAGGTTGAAATATTTGCTAGATAACTGCGTACAATTATTTTAATTTATACATGTAAAAAAATTAAAAACAATTGAATTTTTAAATAATTATTACATAGTCGCCCCCACAATGGATATAATCGAAAAAAGATACATAATATCCGCCACACTTTTACCTACAAAATGCATTTTTCCTAGGATGGAGTCTCTTATACTTCAAAAGATATTTAATTTTATCTAAAGTGAGTCACGCGTGGCGTGTCGAAACTCGATAAAAAACGCTGCAAGCGCCTACTTCAGGCGTGTACGCGACGTTCTTGAACGTCTCGCAGACAGCAGGCTGGTTCAACATGCTAGTGCAGTTTGTTTTTTAAGAACGGAGTGAGTGGAAGTGCTTATTTATTACGTGCTAAAAATATTTATTTATTAAACGCCTTTAAATAATGCCGAAGTCTTCTAACCGTATCAGACGTTCTAAATTTCGAACCGACAGATGTTTCAATACATTCAATTTGTGTGCACATCCCAATATAAAAAGAATGAGGCTCTCAGAAAAGTAATAAAATACCAATTATTGGCATTAAATATATCTATAACATCTTGGTCACTTCAACAAAGAATTTGTAACTCCGGTTTAAACCGGTAAACCGGTTTAAATTATCTAAAATCAAGAAAGATAAAACAGATATCCATTTGAATGAGTTTGTATATAGTTATTTAACCAACAAGTATATTAAAAAGAGCGATTATTGATCCAGACTGTTTAACGCACGAGCGATTAGTGAGTGCGTTAATTGTCCAGATCATTAATCGCCGTTTAATATTCGAGTTGGTTACAAATTTTTTTCGTCGATCGTATTCTTCTGGCAGTGTCTACATAGATTTTATTCGTCGATGTCGATTGAGATTATATGACCGTTTATGTAAGTCGTTTGATTGGCTATAACAAATCATGCATTAATAGAAATCGTGCATTTATAGAGCTTTTTAATAAATGATTTTCTATTTAGTAAACATACTCATAAATAAACGATCGACGGAAATATATATTTTCCGTCGATCGCTTATTTATGAGTTCGTTTAATGAATAGAAAATCATGTATTAAAAAGCTCTATAAACGCACGATTTATATGTTTTTTCTTACATTGGTTCCGAATTGTACTTGAATCCTCATTATATTTGCCAATGAAAATAAAATCATAAAAGCGTTTAAAACATTTAATTTTATTCCCATACTTATATCAACTATCATTAGAAAATCTTAATTATTTTAGTATTTTAGTATTTATTATTTTAAATGTTCAAACGCCTCTCGATTTTCACGTACAAATCGTGTGTGCGCAGCTAACCATCGTGTGCAACGCTAGCAGCGAATCAGTTTTTGTATTGTATTTTCTTCAGTGCTTTGTTTGCAAACACGCAAAACCGAAAATGGTGGTTAACTCACGTCAGAGAAAATTTAATATCTTTTGAACTATAAGAGACTCCATTCTAGAAAAATATGGATTTTGTAGGTAAAAGTGTGGCGGATATTATATATATTTGTTCAATTATATCCATTGTGGGGGCGACTATGAAATAATTATTTAAAGAAGTCAATTGTTTTTATTTCTTTTTACATACATAAATTAAAATAATAATTGGACGCAGTTATCTAGCAAATATTTCAACCTTTAAAATAGAAAAAAAATGAATCCGATACGATTACTAGAACCAAAGATATTGAATTTTGAATATGGCAAAGTTTGGCAAATAATCGTAAATCATCCAAACTTTAAGCCTTCATATCTCTGAAAATAATTTTTTTTAATGTGTTCCCGATACAGGTATCGACTAAATTTCCGAGAAAATGGCATAAAAAAAGTTTGGTGTAATTTAAAAAAGTGAATTTTTTTTTGGCGAAATCCGTACGATTTGTACGACCCATATATGTTTTATAGAAAAATATCTTTAGTTGTGCACTAAAAAATGACTCATTATTATTCTTAAATAATCTAATTTTAATTATATCTTTGGCTGCTACGTCCCATGGGTCTTAAATCCCTGTTATTGTTTAGTACTATACACGGTGTTCCACCTTTTTTCCCGCAGAACGTTTTTTCAGATAGTAACTGTTCATACTGAGTAAAAAATTTCATATATGGACTTAAAAGTTTTTATCAATTGATTAAAAAGTTATAGCCGTTTGAAATATTAACTAATCGATATTTTAAACAGCTCTAACTTCTTAAGCAATTGAGAAAACCAATAAGTCCATATGGAACTTCTTACTCGGAATAACATTTACTTTCTAGAAAAAATCTGTAAAAACTTTTAAAAACTATTTTAATATATTTGTCGCATGTTTTGCTGACAATGACTGCGTCTTAATTCGATCATTTTCCGTTCGATTTAAAAAAAAAATGCAATTGAAAGAGGGAACACACACCATTATAAGGATGTACTGTTCGGTCAGATCCAATAACAAATCGAAAAGTTATGGACGTTCAAATTCAGAAGTTTCCCATTATTTTCAGATTTTCTTAACTTTAACAACAGTTTGATGACCTGTTTCAATCCATAATATTTTTTCTAAAGCCCATTTAAATTTGCGTTTAATACGAGTTTTTTTTATTAGAATCGGTTGAAATTTGACTGAGTTATCGAAGTTTAATCACCGTCTTGACATTCACACTAGGCAGAAGGAACATACCTACTGCCCGACCGTAATAAATCCGTACTCTTGATTCACATTAACTAGACATTACTTTGTTTGTTTATTACCTTGTTTTATTGTATTTTAGTCTATCTAATATGTTATTCAGTACTTTTCGACATACGACCAAAATATCGTAGAATCATTAATCGACAATCTTAACCTATTACAATTGTGTTTACTATTAGAACGATATAGGTCTTTAGTATCACCAAATTTCATTTAAAATAACAATCAAACTGCTCCATAAGTAGTAAGAAAAATCAGAAAAAGATATAATCATAAATAAGGCATCAATATCACAGGTCTATACCGGGTGACCCACGCCATAGGTACTCCCGTTTATTTTTTTTGTTTATAAAGCTGGACGAATGAAATTTGGGAAAGTGTTAATAGACAAAAAATGCCATTCTTTGGAATACTCCTGAGGTTAATATGACTTCCGGTTTTTCCGGAAATGACGTCATCATTGAAATTTTAAATGGCACCCTATGTTTTTTGTGTGATATTTTCAATCGGGATGTCATTCTGAACTCAAAAACATATCGATCGTCAATTTTTATCACCAAGGCAACGCAAAAATAACTTTTTTGTGTATTAATCTAGGTGGCTATGAATTAGTGAAAAAAGACGAAAATTGTCAAATAAACACTAACTAAATCGATTTTGGCCGACATTGCATTACTGGCGCCCTCTAGCGTGATTTAAGTGGTCTTTGGCCAGTGAGGCGCCACACCCTGATTATTCGATAGAAAACATCTTTCCGATTACAATGATACCAAACACTTGATATTTTGTTAAAATTCTAGCGTACAAATGTTGTTAGAAGGAAATCGAAAAAAAAATATTGACCTAAGCATCAATACGTACAAGTCACTCAATGATCATTTTCACGCTACAATTATAAGCAAAATATTTAGCATTTGTACGCTGACTTTGATTATTAGGTCAATATTTTTTTTTTATCCTTGCTTCTAACAACATTTGTACGATACCAATTTCAATAACATATCAAGTGTTTGGTATCATTGTAATCGGAAAGATGTTATGTATCGAATAATCAGGGTGTAGCCATTGGGTACCCGTGAAAAAAATGACTCACTGGCAAAAAACCATTGAAATCACGCTAGAGGGCGCCAGTAATGCAATGTCGGCCAAAATCGATTTAGTTAGTGTTTATTTGAGAATTTTCGAATTTTTTCACCAATTCATAGCCACCTAGAATAATACACAAAAAAGTTATTTTTGTGTTGCCTTGGTGATAAAAATTGACGATCGATATGTTTTTGTGTTCAGAATGACATCCTGATTGGAAATACCACACAAAAAATATAGGGTGCCATTTAAAATTTCAATGATGACGTCATTTCCGGAAAAACCGGAAGTCCTATTAACCTCAAGAGTATCCCGGTATAGGCAGTAACATTATAATATTTATAATACAATGTCTGAGAACATAATACAGTTGAGCTCAGTGAACCATTTGTCGATATTAATAGACCATGTCACACAGTGGTAAATTAATTGGAACAATAGTTAGCCTTAGTGTCAAAGGTGCATTGAACTTGATGTGTGACCAGTTATACTTGGCTTATTGGTGATTTTAAGCCAAATTTAGAATGAGCTAAACATAGGTTTGATGTTCTTTTTTCTTTATCATAGGAAATTTTGTATATCTTAATATCTATGAAATTTGTTGGTAAAATTAGTAGTTTAGCTGCAGAGCAAACTTTAACTTTGAAAGTCATGCATAGCACTTAACTCTTGTTGATCGCTCTATGCATTATGCTAAAATCAAGTTTTCAAGGAAATACTCGTCTAGAGTAGAGCGCTGCCCGGCGCTAAATAAAAGGTATGGAGACATGTGTTTGAAGACTCATAACTCTGAAATTACTTTTGAAAAGCAAATAAAATAAAGTGTGAATATTAGTTAATCGTTTCTATATGTAGTGTATCACTATCAAAATTGGTGCTTGCGCAATAATGGGATATACAGTTCGAGTTCCGTTAGAGTTTTATTGAGTGCGATTGTTATATACAACTAATTTAACTCTGTTAGTGCCTCTGTGACTATCCTTTATCGGTGTGGTGTGGAATATTTGCTCCATATGGTTCTATAGTATTAAAAAATATAATATTGGTACATTCATCTCTTTGTATATTATGGAGGACTTTGCAAATATATACTACAAAGTGCAGGTAAAAGTTTGCAGTCTTGATATGTATAATTCCACTTTCACTAATTGGATGTTCTTTTTAGGATACAAGTGTTGATGATACTGACATTCTACAAATTCAAGGACTTGTGTGGTGTCCATATTAAGTAAGATTTCGTTTATTGTTCTTTCTCCTACATGCGGTCTTACAATCAAATTTATTACTAACATGTATAACACATATCATTTCAATCACCAATATTAAATACTTTTCTATAATCACTCATTAATAACTTTACACACACTCTGTACCTCAAAGGAAAGCAGCTGCTGACATTGTTATACCCTGTATATGATAAATGACTCATGTACTTCTTATTTTGATTTCAGGTGATACATTTTGGTATATATTGTATGCTGTGGTTGGATTATCCCCAGGCTCTCTTACTCTGGAGGCGGTTTAGCTTATTAAAAATTATTCCAAGTCAGGGTTCAAAAACGAATAAGGATAAAACCAAATCCAGTGAAAGGTGATCAAACTTATTATGAAAATAAATAAGTAAATGTTTGTATGCAGTCTAAGTAAGTGTGTGACGTAAGTTTACCAAAGGTATTTCAACTTAATATTGTTGAAATAATATTTATATATATATATATGTATAGTCCATGGGTTCCTATTTTATTTAATTTACTTATGATTACATTTTTGTCAAGAATTTTTTTTTATTTAATGTTAAAAATATGAAATATGTATTTATAAAAAAAATATGTAGATATATATATTATAAATATGTTTCACATGTTATTTATTGTTAAAATTATAATAAAACTTCACACTATTATTTTTTGTTCTTATTTATGATCTCCACATTAATAGGATTTTACTAGTGATTTTACAGTTGACAATACAGGCTTGTCCGAGCAGTCGCAAAACCAGTTTACAAACAGTTCTTTTGTGAGAAACCAGATAATGTTTCATTGGTATTTATAATGGAGTTATCATAGCAACATATGTGGTCCATCACAAAAGTACCGATTGTTAACTGGTTTTGCAGTTGCTTGGACAAATCTAATATTAAAGTTGCAGAAAGTTTACTGTACAACAATTAACGGTTTACGGTAAATTTACTGAACGTCAGTAATTTTACTTACAAAAGTAGATATAAAACCGTACACATCGGAAACCTCATTTCATATGAGAAGTAAATTTATTAGCTCAAAGTAAAATTACAAACCACATGGTATTTCCCCTTCGATACACGGAGGTTAAAAATGACCGCCGATCCACACGGTAAAATTACCTTTTCAGTTTTATTAGTGTAATAACTGCCTTTACAATACATAGTCTTTTAAACAAGATTTTCTCTTGTAACAGTACCGGTCAAACATGCTCCTTAATATGTAGATGGCGTACTAAACTGAAACAATTGATCTACACGTGATACATCACGTATTTTGCTTTATTAGGAAGCTGACATTAATTGAGTACATTTCCGTTCCGTTGATGTTGTGCTGTCGTCAAGGATATGAGGTCAACTCATGCGTGATACAAGAACAACATTATATGCATATTTATAGCTATATAATAACACTTAACAGAAATTAAATTGATACACAGAACATGCTGTAATATGATATGTTATGCGATACGTACGGTGGCATACAACTAACATTTGTATTGCTAAAATTAGTTTGTGTACTGTTTAGAAAAGAATCAACCAAGTAAACACATAAATTTAAAATAGAATAGATAGATCTTACTTCGCAATATGAAATTACAAGAAAAGTTGATGGAATATAAACTGAATATTTTTGCATAACCAGTTAGAATGTTATAATTCACATTCCCACAGTGTATATAAATAATAAAGATAACGTTATTTATAGCTCATTTGACATTGGATCTAAAACAACACTTAAGTGGCCTGTCCAACAGCTGATCGATAGAGGCTTGGCTGTTTTTGATAAGTTTAGAAAAATCAGTCGAGAATTGGTCTTTGCGTGGGGATGTCGACGTTTTCGCTAAAGCTACTTTGGAACAAGATAGACTTTGCCGACGTGCGGTCAACATTATATGATCTAACGTCTTTAACGCTGTTTCAATTTATTTTTGCACACGTAAGCAGGCTGTCTAGTGATTTTACAACGGTTACAAACATAACATGGTAGATCTAAAAATTACTGTGATAAATTGTTGACATAACCGTGACATAACCTATGTGGAGTATGTGAGATATTTATCATATATTTATATGATAAATAACTTCAACATTTGTCTACGGTTTATGAAGTGATATATGCAAAAACACGTACTATGAATACACGCACACGTACTGAATATGTGGAATATTTGAAAGTGTATTGAGATTATGCGCCCATATACATTTATACCTCCTAAAAAACAAACCCCGTACCAATAACTTTGGTCACAGATTACTTACTCTTGGTACGATAGATTATGCACTCATTTCTCAGCCGATAATACACTTATGCCTAGCTACTGAAAAACAAATACATATCGACCCATGCAACGTAGACTATCGTAACTAACAAACTAAATGTAGTTATTATAGTCTTTGTTGCACGGGTCGATATTACATACGTATGTACATCCACAGCACAGGGATCTGATGACGTATAAGAAAAACAAAACAGTTAATAAGTTATTCTTTATTTACCAATTTGTAATTCATATATGATTTATAAAAGACAAATAGACAACATAAGCTTTATTAATATTATATTATAATATCAAAATCACAAAAATGTTGATCCTCGCTATCATGAGACCACACGCATACGGGTCGTAATGCTTGTTCGGTTCTTCGGGGCTAATTGCAATACTATCTGCGGTTTGTTGTGTTAAACGTAATCCTCCATACACTTTGCACTTGAGAAGAAAAACATCTGGAGTCAGTGGTTGATAAGTCGACTATGTCCCATTATACATTTCTCATATAGTAATGTTATAGACGTCTTCCAGTAATATTACCAAAAAATTTGATAAAAAATCGGTAATCTTCAGCATACCTCGATAATTTTATTGTCAGTTCATGGAAATTATGAAAATTAGTAATCACATCTCTTGTCTAGAAATCCTCTTCGATCAACAAAATAGTACGTAAGGATTTTGATTCCTCGTAATGTGATTTGAATCCAATTACAAAACCCGTAATGATCTTCTGCATCATACCATACTTGGAGCTTGAATTCTCTGGTAGTAGAATGGATAAAACAGCACTGTTTATATGTATATTCTGCTAACTAACCTATCAATTGAAAAGGAAATTTTAAAAAACAATAGTATGCTTCTTTAGGCACAAACCTGATTGATGTCTGATATAATAGTAGAATTTTTATGTAATCTCCTAATTTCGATTAGAATACTTCTTTGTGCAGTGTCCCCAAGTTTTCTACATTTTCAGATTATATCGGATTTGTAGGTTAGAACTCTCGAAATCTGTCCCAGTAAATATAAATGTGAATTTTAGCGAGTAACAGCCTTTTTTTGTGGTATATGGTAGATAGAGATAGACCCATTACTATTATCTTCGTCTAATGACGACTAGTTCTCGAGAACATCGTAGATGGACACACTGTTCAGACTCGAACATGGATGGAAAAATTGGGAAAATACGACGCCGATTCGTCAAAGGTGTGGCTTTATTTCTTTCCATTTATTGAATTTTTTTCAAATTGTACATTGACATAAAGTGGAACTACTGCGGCGCGTCGCAAAAATACATAATTGAATTGTTATTCCTGAAATCAGGATATCACCCGTCCTCCAATTATACGTCTATCTTTGAGCAGCAATTGTTTAAAATTGGGCATGGGTATAATAAATATGGAGATGTGGCCCACTAGAATAGTTAATTCAGATTGTTGTAATCTTATAAGATGCTATCATTATTCAATAATTAACCCACAGGAGCATTGAACTGTTTGAATAATTGGACCAATAGGGGACCACCAGAGCTGAGCAGAACAGACCTGAAGTTAGGCTGAACCAGCCTCTTAAGTAATATACATAAACAAAATTAGCTTCATTTGACCAGGGCTGTGGAGTCGGAGTTCAGACAAATTTCAGAGGAGTCGGAGTCGGAAAAATTGTACCGACTCCGACTCCGGGTCCATGTTTAAATAATGTAGAAAAAGACATGCGAGATGGCCGTTGCCTCAATAGATAATAAACGATTAACTAAACATATTATGAGGTCTTTTATTTACTACAATGTATTTACTACAATTTAACTACAAAACACACAGGTCGGTGGTGAGTGATGCTTAGCAAAATGATTATTGTGAGTCGCTTGCTGCGTCGCATATATAGTTTATGTATTTCCAATTTCCAACAACCAACTTCAATATGCTAATTATTATAGCTCGATCATCTACAAATAAAAAAATCGGACTTCGATGCATACTCATAGACGAATTAGAACTCTCCAAAGTGAAGCGCCAACGTGTGGTTTTCCTTATTCATCAAAATTGCGAGATTTTGCTCCTATTCGTTCGGCCACAAAGAACACAATTCATTAAATATCGCAAAAAGTATTTTAATGATATTACCTTGCAATTTTAAAAAGAAAAAATAGTTTCCTACAGCTTTTGTACCGGAAGAAACAACGTGATGGTATCACAGTCGTATTATCAACTCTCAACATTTTTTTTTTAATTTTTATTTGTCCCAATATCTGAATGTTTGTAAAAGATAATGCTTTGCTAGTAAAACTTTGCAATTTTAGCTTTAATGTTCGATAACTTTAAACGTTTAACCGAAATTGATCTTTTTTTTTTGACACATGAACAAATTTATCAAAAGTATCACCCTTGATTATACAATATTATGGTATAATCAAGGTTGTGAGGGTCAGAACTACGAGGGGATGTCCACAGGGAGGGGTGCTCTCGCCCCTCCTCTGGTCTCTCCTAGTGGATGACCTACTGGCAATTATTGCGGCGCTAGATGTAGAGATACAGGCGTACGCGGATGATGTGGTTATTCTTGTGAGTGGTGATGATGATAGCCTTGTCTCTGACACCCTTCAAGAAGCACTAAACGTCATACAGGGATGGTGTGTGGGGGAACAGCTTGCTGTGAACCCCCTTAAGACACTGATAGTCCCATTCACTAGAAGAAGGAAAGTGGGGCTCATTCCTCCTATCCTGAGCGGTGAAACAATCCAGTTTGTAGATAGTGCTAAATATCTAGGGGTAACCTTGGACAAAGCTCTCAACTGGAATTTCCATGTAGAAAACATCATACGCAGAGCCAGGTTCTCCCTATGGAGCTGCAGAAGGATATGTGGAAAAAACTGGGGTCTTACCCCTAAACGACTATACTGGCTGTACCTGACGGTTGTTAGACCGATGATCACGTACGGCAGTGTCGCTTGGTGGCCGGCAACTCTACGGAGAGCTTCGGTGACCAAACTAGTAAGTTTGCAGAGGATGGCTACACTAGCCGTAACAGGAGCCATGCGAACGACGCCCTCTGTGGCTCTGGAAATGCTGCTGGATCTTCCCCCACTGCATGTGGTGGTGGAGGGTGAGGCCAGAATGGCAACGTACAGATTACTGCACATAGCACAAAATGTGCCGCAAATGGTGGAATTCGAGCCCAATAGACTCACGACGGCGATTGAGTCGGACGAACTACTGGGCATGAGAAGTGATACCATCCCTGCTGAATACAGCTGGGAGACGTCGTTCAACGTCCTACTTCCAAGTAGAGACGACTGGGGAAGGAGGGAAGCCTCCCTGCTCCAGGCCGATTCCTCCTGGTTTACCGATGGCTCCAGTACCAACCTTGGCACCGGTCTAGGAGTCTACGGACGCAAACCAAGAACAGAGATAAGCTGCAATCTTGGCAAATTTGCGACTATACTACAGGCAGAGATAACTGCCATTGACGTCTGCGCCCAGGAAATCTTCAACAGAAACTGGGTGGGCAAATCAATTAAAATCTTCTCCGACAGCCAAGCAGCGTTACGATCGCTGGCGACCAGCAGATACCAATCTCTCGTCGTAAAAAACTGTAGGAGAACATTATCCGGGCTGGGGAAGGCAAACAGAGTTACTCTCGTATGGGTGCCTGGCCACGCTGGCATAAAGGGAAACGAAATGGCCGATTCCCTGGCCAGAGTGGGGGCCAACACAGTACCAGAGGGGCCAGAACCGACTCTCGGAATACCGAGAGACGTGGCAAAACACTCGATTAAGAGATGGATGGTTATGAAATCCTTGGATTTCTGGTCAGGATGCCCAGGGATGAGACATTTCAGGGCGGTGACCACATCACCATCCAAAATCAGAACTGAATCCTGGCTGAACTTAAGCAGAATGGACATCAAAACTATGACTGCTGCGTTCACGGGACACTGCCGACTTCGGCATCATCTTCATAAGATAGGACTGACCGATACCGCTGAGTGTCGACTATGCCTGGAGGATGATGAAACAATGGAGCATGTTATTTGCTCCTGCCCAGCCGTGGATGGCATCAGGGTCACGATTTTTGGCACGGCCAAAATCAAACTACAAGACCTGGAGAACCAACCACCCGATAGGATAATCAGGCTCATTAAAGAACTGGACGTGGACGGTGAAGTATAACATTAGCTACTAGTAGTAGTAAGTGAGCCACAATAGACCCCCGCGGTCGCGGTGGACGGCTGGTTGAGCGGCCAACTCACAATCTCTCTAATTCTAATTCTCTCTAAATAATCAAGGGTATCACATCCCTTTGTATTTAAGAAAATATGTAGAGATTTTAAATTGTTAGGGATTCTGTCGAGTGTAGGTTACGGATTTTAAGATTATTGGTGGCTAAGTCGTAGTCTTCTTGCGATTAATTAAATACACCGATATTCGCAGATTTGGTCACCTACACTTGACAGAATTGAGCCAGATATATTTTTTATTATTAGTAAAGGTACAAACTTCACCAGTGGCGTAGCGTAGTAGGGGCGGGCGGCCCGCCCCGGGCGGCACATTTAGAGGGCGGCAAAATTTCATCTAAAAAAATTTTTAACCATTTCATTTCATATTTTTGTCGCACTTACGATGCGGGGCGATTGAAATGAGCACGGAATGTTGCATTACTAATAGCGTCTTCTTTTGGCAAAACTGGTGCACCCTAGAACTGCACTGGCAATGCACGGTAATTATATATAAGTATATTATAATTCAATCTGGAGAAACCATTGTTAAGTTTTGGTTTTCATATGGGCGCCATGTTTGGTTTTAACATTTTAGGTGTTTTTTTTTCAGTTTCAATTGTGATGTATCACACTTGTTGTTTAGCTGGAAATTTTAGATAAATGTTAGTATTTTATGTTTGCTTTTGCAAAGATTGATTCGGACCTAGAATTAACGTTTCTTGAGTATGACACATAAGTTTAAAGCAACCCTTTCATTCTTTGCGATCATGTATTTAATTTAAAAAAAAAACAGCCCATTAATTGTGGCAAAATACGTGAATCAGAAGCAAGAGTCATCATTAAAAAATTAAATGTTAAAATCATGCATGGCTTCCATAAAAAGGGAAAAGTTTGCCATTGTTTCTCCATCTCCTTTAAATATAACTCAAGTACCTACGCAAATGGATGTGTCGTGCCTGAAATGGTGCATATTCATGCCTAAAGTAACATAACATTGGATCGAAATGTCATATTATTGTGAATATGGTGTCTTTGTAATCTTCACAATGAGAGAAATAATTGTATTGACTAAATCTTATTGGAAATACGAGTAACCGAATATTTGTACCGTTTTTTTGCCAAACCACTGCAAGTCTACAAGTCAGTTAAGGGACAATAAAAGGCCGCTCAGTGTGCGCTAAGATATGATTTCTTTTTCATAAAAAATTAGAAATTTAGAATTAATGAATTTTTTATTTTGTAATAAAATTTCGTAAAAATTTAAGTTTTTTGGATTATAACAACTTTTGCCTCACAAACTAAATAAAGCGATCAAAATGTAATAACATCTTTGAGCAAGGTTCTGAGACAAAAGGCATTGTCCGATGGAATTGTCCGTTTGTTATGTCAATCATCACATTTTTCCACGAAGTTTTAATTCTATCCTTATTACTTATTTAAATCACCTTCAGTGGTGAAATTTCATATTTCTAAAATGGTTAACAAATGTAACTATTCAGTTTTTGTCACCACAAAAAAGTCACCACGTGTAGTGATTGTTAAATTATTGAACTTTATTGACAAATTGTATTGTCCACTTGAATTATTAAAATTTATTGTGAAATCGAAGCTGGAAGATCAGGGTTGTTATAAAAACGTTTTCTTCTATTTTAAACAAAACAAACATTTTTTTTTATAAAATGATGTTATTTTTAACGAAACAATTTTTGAACACTTCAAAAAAACATGTTTTAAACATGAAATTAAACATGTTTTAAATCACATAAAAATATGTTTTAATAAAACTTGTTTTAAACATGTTCTAAATCACGCAATTATTTTATTTGTAGCCATTTTAAACGGCGTCTTTTCATTCCTTATTTTACTTGCTATTGTATTACTATATTTATGCAGAACGACAGAAATGTTCAAATTTCGGTAGTTTAAAAAATGTTTAAACACTACATTTAAAATAATACTTTAAAACAAAATATTTGTTTTAAAATATGTTTAAAACACTCTTTTAAAACAAACCGTTTTAAACAAAAAAAAATCTGATGTGGCCAGGCACATGACTTTATCATACTATGTATAAAATTAATAGTTTAGCTGCATGAGATTCTATTTGATCGAGATCGGCTATGTCTGCATTAAAATAAAACTAGTAGAACTAGACAGATATCTCCATTGAAGCTGCGTTCGGATATTGTACTCCGTTGACACCCAAGTTGACACCGGGTACACCGTCAAAATGACACTTACGTGTTATTGGGTGTAAAAAGTGTAACGGTGTTCAATATCCGAACGCAGCCTATATTGACAGTAGCATTTTCAAGACATTAGCGTTTGACACTAGCTACTGTCATTAGAATCAAAAAATCTGACATATCCTGGCTACTAGTTTTAAAGCAGTACGCCCGATCTCGATGAAATAGAATTTGCTCATGCGGCTAAACTATAAATTCTACCAAAAAATGTCATCTACATAAATTATGGAAAATTTCCTCTCCTTTAATTTATTATTTAACTATTTTGACGACATTACACAAATAGCGGCTCATTTGCAAAATCTTCGAAAAATGCTATGAGTAAACCACCAGTTCCTTTGGACCCTTTTCAACAGAAAGCTTTTCAGCTCTAAGTTTGGTTATAAAACTTCTAAATATGAAGTTTCGTCCCGATACCATTAGTAGTTTCTCCGGAATCGTCTCCACAAAAACGGGTACACACACACACACATACACACACACACACACACACACACACACACACACACACACACACACACACACACACACACACACACACACACACACACACACACACACACACACACACACACACACACACACACACACACACACAGACATTTTTTTGTACCTTGGTCAAAAATGTTCAGGGGACCCAAAAAGACATATTTCCGCTAAAATCTCAAAAATTTTTTTTGGCATGTTTACAATACTTTACATACTGCGTATGATAAAGTAAAAAAACCCTGTGGAAGATAGTTTGCCCAGTATTATAATTATGCTCCGAATATTTGTTACAATTGCAATAAGCAATGCCAGCTGCGAGAAGAAAATTTTCAAAATTGATATTAATCAAAAATTATGTAAGATCATCATTTGTAAACCGAACAATACACAATATAATAAAATATAATAGTTCGTTAGAATTACTGTATATTTTTAGTCTTTTAAATTGAAATACCTAAATCAGGGGGCGGCGAAATTTTCCTCCGCCCCGGGCGGCAGACACCCACGCTACGCCACTGAACTTCACTCTACCGTAATTTTTAATGCATAAACCTAAACACGCATAATATATGTATAATAGCCGATTAAAAATTATAACTGCATTTCCGATTTAAACTCTACCTTAAGTTGAATGTAGGAATATCCATGTATGCAAGTCATACTCGTTGCAGCCAGAATTGTGACGTCATTACCACTAACAGAAGTAAGAGTTAAGATAATTTTCATTTTATTTTGCACTTAATTTTGTATTCATTGAAATGAATTTTACTTTGTACTATACAGTGGTTTGTCATTACTTTTGTTATTATTAAAGATAGAACATCGGTTCAAGTGACAAACTAGTTCAGAAATATGTGCTCTCTAATGAGAAAACAGTTGAACTTCTAATGATTTAAGAGATATTTTGAAAATATAAAAAAGCGTCAATTTTAAATATGGCCATAATTTTGTGGTCCGATCAACAGGCCTTTTTGATTTTATTTACAATTAGATTATGTCAGATTTAATTTTTGTTGCCATTAATAATTTCGCTGGAAACAAATAAAATTTTGCCGGGGTCGGAGTCGGACTACCAAAATTATCTGGAGTCGGAGTCGACAGTTTTTTTACCGATTCCACAGCCCTCGATTTGACCACACAAAAAATATTAACGTCAACGCAAAATATGAAATGTCAACTTCTAACATTTTTATTCGTTTTTATCGTAACGTGTCAGTCGTAAAAGATAAATCGAAGTACATTAGCAGGATATAGAAAGCCAGCTGTCATTTTCAATAAATGAATCCCAGTAATCCAATTCCGTAATATTTCGAAACGCACCCTCATACTTAAGGGTGTGACCCCAATAATCGACGCGTTAAAATCAAATTTATCAGCATAAATTGCCAATTTACACACTTAAATTGCAATCTCCTGTTATCATTAAATGATTATACAGGATCGAAAGTTATTTTTATGTTAAAATTGAAGAGACTTGACTCGCATATGTCTTGAATTTACAACGAAAATAAAATAGACCACGATTTAGCGTTTTCCAACCCCAAAAAAATATACAATGTCCTTTCCAACGCATTTCGAGTATTTTTTTGCGTACAGAAAAACGTGTAACGTATTTCAAGTAACCAGATACAAGTCTGTAAAGAAACGCAGTTCAATGATTGAATATTACTTACTATCGCGAAATTAAAGTATTTTTCCTGTAAAATTTAAAAAAATGCCGTTTAAAATTAAGGTGATACTGTTCTAATTTCACAGGAATATGTTTGTGGAATATGTGAATTCTGTAAAAACAATCGAAGAATTTAGCTGGTATCCAATAACCAGCGATGTTACAGTTAATTCTTCTTTTACAGTTTTTTTGGAAGTTTATTACATTTATTTTCTGTAACATTGCAGATATTTCTCTCTACACTGAGAAAAATGAGTACGAATTTACAAATCAAATTTACATTTTTTTCAGTAAACCTACCCTAATCATTGAAAATGCAGTTACATTCATTAATTGTACAAACTGTATGTAAATTTGCTAACAAGTTTGTAAATTTCATAACAATTACTTCAACGGAATAAAATTACATATCTATACATTAAAACTACTGTCCGATATGTAAATTTGCCTTCTGCTCGTGCAATTTTCCTTTCTAGATGGTACAGTGCTACCGAGATAATTTTTATCGCGCTTGCGCAATAATGGGATATACAGTTCTAGTTCCGTTCGCCATCCGTTTGGTTGTGTTTACAAAAGCTAAGTTAGAGTTTTATTGAGTGCGATTGTTATATACAACTAATTTAACACTGTTAGTGCCTCTGTGACTTATCCTTTATCGATGTTGTGTGGAACATTTGCTCCATATGGTTCTATAGTATTAAAATATATAATATTGGTACATTCATCTCTTTGTATATTATGGAGGACCTTGCAAATATATACTACAAAGTGCAGGTAAAAGTTTGCAGTCTTGATATGTACAATTCCACTTTCACTAATTGGATGTTCTTTTTAGGATACAAGTGTTGATGATACTGACATTCTACAAATTCAAGGACGTGTGGTGTCCATAGGTAAGATTTCGTTTATTGTTCTTTTTCGTACATGCGGTCTTACAATCAAATTTATTACTAACATGTATAACACATATCATTTCAATCACCAATATAAAAAATACTTTTCTATAAACACTCATTAATAACTTTACACACACTCTGTACCTCAAAGGAAATCAGCTGCTGACATTGTTATACCCTGTATATGATATATGACTCATGTACTTCTTATTTTGATTTCAGGTGACACATTTTGGACTATATTATATGCTGTGGTTGGATTATCCCCAGGTTCTCCTATTCTGGAGACGGTTTAGCTTTTTAAAAATTATTCCAAGTCGGGGTTTAAAAACGAATAAGGATAAAACCAAATCCACTGAAAGGTGATCAAACTTATTATGAAAATAAATAAGTAAATATTTGTATGCAGTCTAAGTAAGTGTGTGACGTAAGTGTACCATAGGTATTTCACCTTAATATTGCTGAAATAATATTTAATTTATATTTTTAAAGATATATTTCTCTCTGTGAAGCAGATCGATTTATTTTATTATACGATATGTAGATAAGTATAGTCCATGGGTTCCTATTTTATTTCATTTACTTATGATTACATTTTTGTCAAGAACTTCTATTTATTTAATGTTAAAAATATGAAATATTTATAAAAAAATATGTAGATATATGTATTATAAATATGTTTCACGTGTTATTTATTGTTAAAATTATAATAAAACTTCTTACTATTATTTCTTGTTCTTATTTATGATCTCCACATTAATAGGATTTTACTAGTGATTTTACAGTTGACAATACAGGCTTGTCCGAGCAGTCGCAAAACCAGTTTACAAACAGTTCTTTTGTGAGAAACCAGATAAAAGTACTGATTGTTAACTGGTTTTGCAGTTGCTTGGACAAATCTAATATTAAAGTTGCAGAAAGTTTACTGTACAACAATTAATTGCAATTCCGTGTTTACGGTAAATTTACTAAACGTCAGTAATTTTACTTACAAAAGTATATATAAAACCGTACACATCGGAAACCTCATTTCATATGAGAAGTAAATTTATTAGCTCAAAGTAAAATTACAAACCACATGGTATTTTCCCTTCGATACACGGAGGTTAAAAATTACTATGTGGATCGCCACACGGTAAAATTACCTTTTCAGTTTTATCAGTGTATATAGGTATAAACTTATTTGTTCTTTTTAGTAGTTATCAAACTTTAAGTTTTATTAGCCATATACAGGCTGGTTCAGAAAATTTGAAT
This sequence comes from Aphodius sticticus, assembly GCA_963966075.1. Taxonomy (NCBI): domain Eukaryota; kingdom Metazoa; phylum Arthropoda; class Insecta; order Coleoptera; family Scarabaeidae; genus Aphodius; species Aphodius sticticus. Next base: position 41,806,169 of record OZ014513.1, on the reverse strand, counting down.
TAATCATAGAGGTAAGTGCATTTATTTTCATTATTACCGACAAATGTTATTTGGAAAAGTTAATAAGGAGTAAAAAGTATATTCATATTTGAAATTACGGCCACCTGTCACGAAAAAAAAGAGAACGTCTTTTTTTTTTTTAATTTACTCTCCTGTAATCAAATTTATTATGGCTTATTCTATTTCTATTGGACTATTATTGATGTATTTTTACTTTATCATACGCAGTATGTAAAGTATTGTAATCGTGCCAAAACAAAAAGTTTGAGATTTTAGCGGAAATATGTCTTTTTGGGTCCCCTGAACATTTTTGACCAAGGTACAAAAAAATGTCTGTGTGTGTGTATGTGTGTGTGTGTGTGTACCCGTTTTTGTGGCGACGATTCCGGAGAAACTACTAAAGGTATCGGGACGAAACTTCATATTTAGAAGTTTCATAACCAAACTTAGAGCTGAAAAGCTTTCTGTTGAAAAGGGTCCAAAGGAACTGGTGGTTTACTCATAGCATTTCTCGAAGATTTTGCAAATGAGCCTCTATTTGTGTAATGTTGTCAAAATAGTTAAATAATAAATTAAAGGAGAGGAAATTTTCTATAATTTATGTATATGACATTTTTTGGTAGAATTTATAGTTTAGCTGCATGAGCAAATTCTATTTCATCGAGATCGGTCGTACTGCTTTAAAACTAGTAGCCAGGATATGTCAGATTTTTTGATTCTAATGACAGTAGCTAGTGTCAAACGCTAATGTTTTGTAAATACTACTGTCAATATAGGCTGCGTTCGGATATTGAACACCGTTACACTTTTTACACCCAATGACACGTAAGTGTCATTTGGACGGTGTACCCGGTGTCAACGGAGTACAATATCCGAACGCAGCTTTAATCGAGATATCTGTCTAGTTCTACTAGTTTTATTTTAATGCAGACATCGCGATCAAATAGAATCTCATGCAGCTAAACTATTAATTTTCTATATAGTATGATAAAGTCATGTGCCTGGCCACATCACATTTTTTTAAAATAAAGTTATTCTTTTTCTTTAACTGGTGATTTTAGTACGATTTCTAATGAATTTTGAGAATTATCACAAAATTATTACTTTCTTGATGCAATGTTGTGATTGTACCGTAACATTGTTGTTTAATTCCATAATTTCCGTTATGTACCAACATCATATTATGTAAGTCACAACTGATTAGTTATTAAAAGTTATAAATAATTATCTGCTTCACATGTTCAACAGAATCACATAGGCAGCATGTGAGATGGCTATAGATTGTTCTACTGTGTAATCTAACCGCATTATTTTGAGAGTTTATTTTGAGTTGTTATACTCAGCTCTTCTATAATTGTTAATCAAAATGAATTATTTAGAGGAAAAAATAGACGCACGTGGAAATTTAATTTTTTATTTTGATATTATTATTTGATGTTATTGTCATTTTTACTTTATCATACGTAGTATGTAAAGTATTGTAATCGTGCCAAAAAAAATTTTTGAGATTTTAGCGGAAATATGTCTTTTTGGGTCCCCTGAACATTTTTGACCAAGGTACAAAAAAATGTCTGTGTGTGTGGATGTGGGTGTGTGTGTGTGTGTGTGTGTGTGTGTGTGTGTGTGTGTGTGTGTGTGTGTGTGTGTGTGTGTGTGTGTGTGTGTGTGTGTGTGTGTGTGTGTGTGTGTACCCGTTTTTTTGTGGCGACGATTCCGGAGAAACTACTAAAGGTATCGGGACGAAACTTCATATTTAGAAGTTTCATGGCCAAACTTAAGAGTTGAAAAGCTTTCTGTTAAAAAGGGTCCAAAGGAACTGGAGGTTTAGTCTTAGCATTTTTGAAAGATTTTGTAAATAAGCCGGCATTTCTGGAATTTCGTCGAAATAGTTAAATAATAAATTAAACTAGAGGAAATTCTGAATAATTTATGACTATGACATTATTTGGTACAATCAATAGTTTAGCTGCATGAGCAAATTCTATTTCATCGAGATCGGTCGTACTGCATTAAAACTAGTAGCCAGGATATGTCAGGTTAGATGTCAGATGTGATTATAATGACGGTAGACAGTGTCAAATGCTTTGACAATACTACTGTCAATACAAGCTGCGTTCGGATATTGAACACCGTTAAGGTGCGCTTTCATTAGTGCTAATGGCAGTGGTAGTAGACGCCATTATAGTATTTCTAATAGAATTTCATCACGACATGTGAGAAACACTATAATTTCGTCTGCTACCACCGCCATTACCTACCATTGCCACCAATCGGAACGCACGTTCACACTTTCTACACCCAATAACACGTGTCATTTGGACGGTGTACCCGGTGTCAACGGAGTACAATATCCGAACGCAGCTTTAATCGGTTTATCTGTCTAGGTCTACTAGTTTTATTTTAATGCAGACATAGCCGATCTCGATCAAATAATATCTCATGCAGCTAAACTATTAATTTTATATATAGTATGATAAAGTCATGTGCCTGGCCACATCATATTTTTATACTGCTATTGTTATGTTTATATTTTTCCTTAAATTAATGAAAAAAATGAAAGTTTTAGAATAAAGGATATTGTTAGAGTCTAATTTGTCGTCAGCTATTTTAGTAGCACATTGCAGATAATTATTAATAACTTTCAATAACTAATCTGTTGTGGCTTACATATTATGTACGTACATAATGGAGATTATGGATTTGAGCAAAATCACAATGTTACTAAACTTGTTAGGAATCGTATCAAAATCACCAGTTTAAAAAATAACTTTATTCTCAAAAAATACATCAAGAAGAGTTCAATAGAATCAATATCAGCCATAATAAATTTTATTACAAAAGTAAAAATTAAATAAAGAAAATTCAAGATAGGTGGCTGTGATTTTTAATTTGAATATAATTTTTACTTCTAACCAACTTTTCCAAATATCATTTGACGGTAATAATGAAAATAAAGGCACTTTACTCTTATCATTAATTCATATTTTCGGAACCAGCCTGTTTATGGCTAATAAAACTTAAAGTTAGATAACCCCATTTTTGGTCTTAGGTCAAGCAGAAACTTTTATGAAGAATAAAATTTTCTGAGAAATGAATAATAAAAAAAGTTTCCCGTATGGTTCCAACTTTTTGGCGCACACTGTATAATTGCAAATCACTCTGTATATTTATATTGATTTTCTATGAATGGGACCTTAGACCATCTATAACTAGACGGAGTACGGCCTATCCCAATGCATTGGCTTGTTGTGGCCCAACATACCTTGTCAATAAGAGTAGTGTTCGATTGCTGCCGCGGTTAGTTGTGGTTAGTTCTTTTATGGTTCTGTTCAACTGATTCCACCAATAGGAAGCAAGTATTTCAAATTTGCGCTCAGATTGAACTGAGCGCGGCCGGCAATCGAACACTACTAAGGTCGAATTTCGTGTAGATTCTCGTGCACATTGTTCGCGCATGCGCACAGATGCTAGATACCGCCATTATTTTGAACATATGTTTACATCGAGGTTATGAGTTTGTTTACCTATGTAGATGCATGACTGCATGTAGATGGTACCTTGGATGGTTAAGAGGTAACAATGGGGCGAAACTGCTGCTTTTGTAAAAAGGCAGCATCAAAAAATATAACGTGTCACAGGTATGACCTTTATTACCGCAATACAGTAATATTAAATTATAACATATACCTTCTCGTAGATTTCCAACAGTTCAAGACTCAAAACAAGCTCGGATTGAAGCTATACCTATAAAAAGTCGGGGTTTTAAAACAACTGTGTTGTGTTCAAGACACTTTTCTAATAGCGATTATAAACTGGGAAAAGACGGAAGACCATAACTCTCCCGTAGTGCGGTGCCAAGTATTTTTGTTATGAGTGATCTACCAAATGAAAATACGGACACAGATAGTATGAGCGATGCAGTTGTAGCAGACACTAGTGGACACACAGAGTCAACAATCACTGCCACGGCTACGAGCTTTGAAAGTGCCACACAGCGCAACACCAATGGAACATCCTTCAGCACTGCCAAGAAAAAGGAGAAAATTTATGTAATATGTAACTTTGTTTTAGGTATATTTTAACGTTATTTTATTGTAGCTACAATCCTCGATATATGGGTGACGTACATACTTCAGACTTATCTTCGTCTCCTCAAGCACGGGCAGTTTTAGCATTAGTAAGAACTACCATAAGCAAGAAAATTGCTCGAATCCGCCAATTGTCTCGTTACAACATGCGATTAAGACAAAAAGTGTGTAATTTATCAACATTAATGGAGCATATTATTTGTGTAAAACCATGTTATTAGAATCAGAAAAAAGAGTACGTAGTTCTTACACCAAGACCATTTTGTTTAAAAACCAGTGGTTAAATTATGTTCAAATAAAATATTTTCCTATTATAAGTTGTATTTTGCTTGTAGTTTATTACCCATATTCCTATTAAAGAAAATAAACAAATCGTGTATAGTACAACCAACTTAAACTTGATTCGACAGCGGTGCGCAGAGCGTAAATATAATGAGTACGTGACCTGAGTACTGCGCAACGCTCTCGATGCAACTACTCGCTGGTCAAGCTATACAGACAAATAAAATCTTACACGCAAGAATACATTTTGTCCAAACCTATAAAAAAATGGATTCTGTTGTTACTATATAAATATATAATTGCTCTTGGATGGTTTAATTGCTTTTTTAACAAATGTCACAATTATAACAGGTACTACAAATGTATGTACATTCAAAAACAGAAAAGGATTTTTATTTTGTGAGGTTACCTTTCACGCCATACGCGACTACCTAATTCAAATTTGACATATAGCTGCCAGTTTAATCTGACCGCTCATTGGTGCGTTACATTGGGAACGAGAAAATATACGACTTTCGACCTTATTATCTTTGGCCACAAACAAAGCCCGTCACGCTCCCTCTAGTCATATAAGCTCGATGAATGGGACCGACATAATTTTCGTCATAGAAGCTCAGAACTTGTCTGGTGATAGGTTAGTTATCTTATCACGAATGTAAGATCAAATTGAAATCCACCACCTACAACTCTGTTCTTCTCCTAAAGTACCATTATGACCATCAGATTCAAATTATAGGTTTATTTTGTCACACATTTGGAAAAGCAAAAATAGAAAACAAATAATGTTAGAGTTTGAACAATAACTTTGCCAGATTGTTGTTTTCTAGAGGTTATTTTGTTTATATGTAACAGATAATTGTAAGTAATATTGTCAATTGAAGTTAATGAATAGTCTAGAATGTTGTCCGTTGGGTGTAATATCGAAATAACAGTGGTATATTGGATTAGAAGGGCTCCAAATCAAAATTATTCGTGGATTGACCTTGTTTATTAATCCAATATTTCAAATAATAATCCAATGCTAAAATAATATATAAAAATAACACTGCTCGAAAATACGTTGCGTTTTTTTGTATGCAGCTTTAATTTTATGTTTCAAGTAATATCTTAGATTTGCCACATTTTTGAAAAACGTACTGGTGTCCCACGCTAGAAATAAAGTTATAAACTATACGTGTGTGTAATTCAAAATTGCAAAATGCTATTACTAACATCTGCTGAATGAAAGTATAAGTATGTACTATTAAATTTGTGAGATTGTTGAATTTCGTCGAAGCATCTGAATATTTAATATTAATTTATGAATAAATTGTGCATTAAGTTCCAAAAAATGTTAAATCAGACCTTCAATAACTTTTTAAATGTCGGCGATATACCTGCCGCGTTAGACATTTTAGGAAAGCTGATTTATCGCTCTTTTGAAGTATGTAAAGACGTACAGGGTGTTTAAAATTCATACCATTCAAAATTCTTAGGTTATTTGAAATTTCGCAAATCGCCAGTTATTCGGGATCAGTCATTAGAATCGCAAATCAATAATAACTATCGAAAAGTGCAATATTTTTAGTATCCAAAATGAGTACTTTTGTCATTTCATCGTTATTAGTTACTTCAGAATGATTTTTGAAAAGAGCACGTTTCAGACTAATACAAGTTGGCGTCAAAACAATTAGGATAAAAATCTTAATTTAAAAAACTGCAATAATCTACCTAGTGTTATATTTAAAAAAAAAAGTTTGTGTTGGCACGTTGTTGTGGGACACCCTGTAAGCAGGAAAATATTTTCTGGCTGTAGATGTAGTACGAGTATACCTATAATAATTGTACATAGTAAATAGTTCGAAGTTTTATACTTGTTTTATAAACCATAAGGTTCAGCTAAAATTATAAGAAATTTACAAATAACCCCAGAAATGCATCATGAGCAGAGCAAAAACTCAGTATTCCCATAATAATTGGGAATGTAACTTTTATTTAGACTAACAAAAATATTTCGTGACACATTAATATTCGTGTTTTATCCTATTAAAAACAACAGTTAAAAAACAATTTAGGTAAACTACCAAATTATACAAAATTATCTTATATTTTCCATGTGATAGGTTAGTTATCTTATCTGGAATGTAAGATCATATTGAAATCCACCACCACTCTGTTCTTCTCCTAAAGTACCATTGCGAGCAGCAGATTCAAATTATAGGAATATTTTGTCACACATTTGGAAAAATATTGAAAACAAATAATGTTAGAGTTTGACCAATAACTTTGCCAGATTGTTGTTTTCTAGAGGTTATTTTGTTTATATGTAACAGATAATTGTAAGTAATATTGTCAATTGAAGTTAATGAATAGTCTAGAATGGTGAGCCTACTATCAAACGATTCTAACCTATAAAATAGTACTGTAAAAGAAGATGAACGAAACATTTTGACATTCACTGTATATACAAATTACTATGACAATAGCAAATTTTATGTCTAATGTTCAATTTGTTAAACTAATTCAGATTATTAATAAACATGTATGTTCGGTTTAAATAACAGCAACGATACGTATATATAATTATTACATAAATATTGCAAAGGTTAGATTAAAAAAAAGATCATTGCAATTTGCGGTTGACCTTATTTCTAAACAAGATGCAATAAATAACAGAAAAATCAATCATGTGGTGTGGGTGTAAACTAGGCTTGAAAACAAAACCAAAACTAATTTAATTCCACGTTTGTTTATATACGCTTTCTAAATGCAAAAACCTGAAAAAAACGCTAAACAACAAACCTTATTTAAACTGTACCACGGAAATTGAAAGTAACGCCGGTGCTATAGGTCATGTTTTTAGGTTATGTTTAAATTCCATACCTTATATAGACAAAACTCGTTGATATATCCAAAAGATCGTCTAGTATTCAAACAAATCTTCTCTCGAAGCAATATTCACACACGCAAGACACTGTTTGGAACCGTTACGAATACCTGCAGGTGCTTGCTACTCCGCTGCTTGAGCACAACTGCAGTTTATGCTTATTCTGTTCATTCTGTTGACATTTGGTTTGTAAGCACTCGAGCGCGATAATCGAAACCGTTTGACGTTCGTACTGAATGAAATGTCCCTACTGCCCACGCATATATTAGCTTCTGAATGACTAATTTCGTGTTTTAATTTTAATGTGGATTAGTTATATCGAGAATCAACGCCTTAAGTTTGAATTTGGCGCTGTTTTGTTTAGATACCTACCGTCGCGGTTCACGCTTTCACGTTCCTAGCCATAGGCGTCGTTACAAATTGTTCCAGGGGGGGGGCGAAATATTTTTTTTTAGTGATAAAGGGGTGACGTAGTGTGAATGACTATGTTTTGACCATTATTAGTTTTGCAGTGTTTTCGTCTTGAGTTATTTGTTTGTAAATGACATTGATAATTAGAGGCCTTATTTTTATTTATTAGTTAGTATTCTAAAATGTGACACAAGACACAACAAACCCTAAAATAACAGCAAGTACAAAAAAACACCCCATATTATTTGTTAAACTTAAATTGCATTCAGCCTGATAAATCTCAGTTGCTTTTATGATTGTGTCTGTTTTTACACATTATTTTATGTTATTAGCCACGGTTGTGACCCCTGTATGCTCCACATGTTACCTATAACATTTATTGCATAGCATTGGTTTTAAGTGAATTGCAAGAAAATTTGCTGCCTTTCTATCGTTTATTAACAAGTATTAACAACTTTTATTAAGAACTGTTTGTAATTAGATATTTTTTCAGAATCATTGAACTTTTATCCTAGAATTTAACATTTGGTCTGATTTCCAACCATTATTGTATTACTTATTAATATTATATCATTACTTATTAATATGCTGGAGTAAGTATTGTTAATTTCCTATACAAATTTCCAGCTCGTGTTCATCGAGCAAGGCCTAATGTATAAAGAACAATAAAATTGTCACCTGTTAATAAACACGGTTATCGACTTTTCAATGTTGTCAATTTTGTCTGTATTTTCGGTTTTAAACATTATCTCTCAATAATTCGAGTGGTTGCCAACTAATATTATTGTCTTTCTGCTGCTTTCGACGAACACGAGCCAACCATTTTTATAACAAATTAATAAACGATTCGAAGGCAATATTAGTTGAAACTCACTCAGTTGTAGAGAATAGAGAACGATTAAAACCAAAAATACAGACACAAAATAAACACAATTGATCATTTAATTCTATAATCGTGTCAATCGAGCTTCCGATAAAAATTCTTAATAACAAATTGGTAAACAATAAAAAGGCGACGATATTATTTTAAAATTTAACCTCATTAACGGGAAACAATGACCAAATATAGAAAACAATTGACAAATTTGAAAATTATGTGAATAACGATCATCGACAACGAAATACAGAATTGTTATTATTACTATTATGCGTAAACACTTGAAAGGCGACAATAATAAAGCAACTAATTATAAATAATTGTTTTATATATGTATAAGCTGTATAGGTAATCAGTATAGAGACCATAGTAGACAAATGTTTTAATGAAATCATATCCGGAAATGTATTATTTGAACGCTGTATCATAGGACGGCACTTTTAAAACCAAATAACATTTGTCTGACTTATTTAACGTCTTTGAAAGGAGTTATTGAGAACCATTTTGTAATTTTTGTGCCAATTTTGGCACAGGACATGAGTTCGGTATCAAAACTTGACTATTTAGTATACTTTATCTATATTTTACACTTATTTTTAACACCCAGTATATTTTAGATATGTTAGATAATAACTGAGCAGTGCAAAAAGTGCGAAGTAATGGAACCTAATAAGTGTGACTAAATGAAAGCCCAAACATGGTCGTTTTGGACTACAGCACAAAACCGTAAAATTGACACAATTTACCTTATAATTCTTTCGAGACGAAAACTGGAGATAAACAATCTAATGAAACTGACATTGGTGACGATTGTAATCGGCAGTGCCGGCCTTAGGGGGGGGGGGGGCGAGGGCGCCGGTGCCGGGTGAGTTGGGGCGCCAGTGGCGCCCTACTTTTTGTACAAGTAATGAAGCGCCCCATTAATTTTTTTAAGAGGTAGATCGACAGATATTTATTTTAAGAAACACTTTTATGATAACAACATAGTAAAAAACTAAAATTTACTACAAAATCAAACAATTAATAAAACGCCGGGCGCTTATCACGCTTCGCGCCCACCCTTACACTAATAAAAACATATTTAAGATCTACAATGTGGCAAGACTGACTTTCGAGTTTTAGTACAGTTAAATTAGACGAAAGCTGGCCTATGAAGAAAAAAAATCCAATACCATTACCCGTGGCAGTGGCAAATGTTCTACTGCCACGCTATTACCCTTTTGCTATCCGGTGCGGAAAGTGTCGAGTTTCAATATTCTATGGTGTCCGCAAATTTTATTACAGCCTTGAACCCCTCAAAGTAACATGCACGTTGGCGGATTTCCGCGATTTACCGCAAAACGATCACAATTTTGCATTTTTATTAATCCTTATAAAATTTTGCACAATAAAGGTATTTTCTACATTTCCTAAATGCATTAGATCTTAAATTGCGAGTGCCCCAATGTAGGAGTTTGCAGTTTAAGAACCAAACTACAGTGAGCGCATTACGTATATTATATAACATGACAAAATCACGTCGATTTTTAATTATCATAATAATATACATATTTACATCAAATTTAATTTCCGATCTTTAATTGTTTTCGACTTTTGACGTCATCGACACGGCAACCCCATATTTTTTGCACTGCCATTTATAGATCTGTCTTAACTTGTCTTAAAGGTAATTCACAAAATGTATCGCCATACATAAGAAAATTTTCAAGAAAAAGTGAATTAGGGTAATATTGACAACTTCTGTTTGTTTATGGAAAGTGAATAGGCGTTTTCGATTTAAATCTTTTATGAAGCCGTACGTACGTAAAGGATTGCTGTAAATGCTTCAAGAACATTTGGGAACAAACATTTGGGATTGCGGGTAAAAGTGCAAAGATTAAGGTTTACTATGCGACCATTTTAAGGTTTCTAGGATAATCGTTTCAGCTGGTATAAATTTGTATAAATTACCAAAATAGTGTGTTTTGACACTTTGACCCCACCTTTTTTCGAAAACCTTGAAAAAAGCAATTTAATATTCAATTCACAAAATCTACTATACCTAAAGTCATCAATATTTTAAAATTTTTTATTGAGAATCTCGAGAATTTTCTTATGTAAACCTTTTTATTTCAAATATTTCCGGTACCATTTAGACAAATCAATGATGTACCAAAATCAGTGAGAAAAAAATGGGAGTGCAGAATTTTATAAACAATATCATTGTTCGGGAGCTAAGATCACGAAATTGTAACCGCTTTGCGGTAAATGCGAAGACCCGCGAACGTGCACGTGAAGGATAAGTTAGGGGTGGATTCCAGGCTCTAATAAAATTTGCGGGCGCCATAGGTATTGAAATCCAACACATTTTCCTCTTCTTTTTGCTAATTTAAATGTACTATTTAGGAACTCGCTAAAAATCTCGAATTTTTGCTCTTACTCATCTTAGTAAACAATTCGCCGATAAAAGGGCACGAAAAGTTAGTTTCGGACATTAATAAAAGTAGTTTCAAATTATGTTTGTAGTGTTGTAATATACGTTTTTTCAGTTGACATAATCGCTAATTTATTTTTTCTTTGTACTGACAATGAAAAAATTTTAATTTGTGATTTTGAAAGGGGCGCCCGAAATACTCCGCCCGAGGGCGATGAGGAGGCTAAGGCCGGCACTGGTAATCGGTATAGTCATCATTAGGATAAAAATGCTGTTGCGGCGCGCAAACAAGTGATTTCCTGGCCTCATAAAGTGTCCACCCTCGATAAAGAATCACTTTCTTGGCTTGCTACACAATATACTATAGTATGTAAATTGTAACATATCAGTAGCAATTTTTATATTCTGGGCGGGGCGGGGTCCCCTGCCCATGTGTTACGCCGCCTCTGCTCCAAGCGGTGTATCGTAGAATTTATAAGGTTGTGTTTATGTTATGGGCGATATTACAAAAATAAAGTAAGAAAGAATTTGGACATGTGTTTGTAATTAGCGACAAGTGTATATGGTACATCTGTAATAAAAATGTTGGATATCTAAAGTTTATGTTTGGTGTGTTGTTAAGTAGTACGCTTATTTTATTTTTGTGCATTTAATTTTGTTAAAGTGTGATGTATCGTGTGAGCTAGCACGTTATTCTCATGGGAAATACAAGATAATTTGGTATAATTTGGTAGTTTACCTAAATTGTTTTTTAACTGTTGTTTTTAATTGGATAAAACACGAATATTTATGTGTCACGAAATAGTTTTGTTAGTCTAAATAAACGTTAAATATTCAATTATTATTGGAATACTGAGTTTTTGCTCTGCCCTTGATGCATTTCTGTGATTATTTGCAAATTTCTTATCATTTTAGCTGAACTCTATGGTTTATAAAATAAGCATGAAACTTCGAACTATATACTTTATTTATTTATTGTTATAGGTATACTCGTACTGCATCTACGGCCAGAAAATATTTTCCTGCTTACAGGTGTCCCACAACAACGTACCAACACAAACTTTTTTTTTAATATAACACTAGGTTTTGCAGTTTTTTTAATTAAGATTTTTATCCTAATTGTTTTGACGCCAACTTGTATTAATCTGAAACGTGCACTTTTCAAAAAAATCATTCTGAAGTAAAATAACGATGAAATGACAAAAGTACTCAATAGGGTATTACGGCACTTTTCAAATTCAGTTCTATTACAAAGTATGTTAGCTTAGCATCACCCTTTCACACGTAAAATGCCAAACAACGCTTTAATTTAGGAGAAAATGCGTTTTGAAATTCAAATAAAAATCCTACTTGTGACGTCACAAGGAGGGATTATAATGCGAAACTTGACAACGTCGCGCATAGTTCACTCTGTTTACCGTTCATGTATTGAGGTTAGGTGGTCAGTGATTTTTTAATATATCAACACCAGCAAACACCATACATAATCAACATGAGCAAACAATAATATAGAGTTTGTTGTGTGCCGAGTTGCAACAGCAAATCAGTCGAAACACCAGAATTCAATACAACATTTAGACGAAATGGTGTATCTACCTTGTAGTTTCATAAACACACAGGAATATATTATAAGAAATGTATTGTCAATATGTATTATTAATAAACTTTTTAAGCAGTTATTTTTTACTACTAGTCTTTCCCTCTACATTCAAATTTCTTTGTGAACCATGTGATTGGGGGATGTTTCATTACTTTGTCGTTAATTTACTATGAACAATTGCAAGCTGGTTGAATAATATGTATGACAGTGTATGATCGTGGGCAAATTTTGCGAATTTGCTTTGGTAAAATCATCTTCCACAGAACACATGCTTGCACTGGTAACTTAACAACTTATAACAACTTACTTAATAAGTAATAACTTTACGATACGCTGTAAACAGTACCGTCGAAGTTTGTCAACACACATACAAACAAACAGCGGTGCAAACACTTACAAGAAAATTCCCTAGGTTTTGATCAATTTCTTGGCTACGGTGCCAATTCTACACTTGGCCAATCACGACAGTGATCGGAAAATTCAAATTTTAATTGTAATTTTCTCAACAAATTCTGAATGTAATTTAATTTTAACTCAACAGAATTTCGGGTTATATACTGTAAAATCGCTTAATACACGCTTTTGCTTAAATTTTCACATGACCGTAACACCCTATTCCGACCGATAGTAAAAATATTGCACTTTTCGATAGTTATTATTGATTTGCGATTCTAATGACTTATCCCGAATAACTGGTGATTTGCGAAATGTCAAATAACGTAAGAATTTTGAATGGTATGAATTTTAAACACCTTGTATGTCTTTACATACTTCAAAAGATCGATAAATTAGCTTTCCTAAAATTTAAAAAGTTATTAAAGGTTTAATTTAACATTTTTTGTAACTTAATGCACAATTTATTCATAAATTATTATTAAATATCCAGATGCTTCGACGAAATTCAACAATTTCACAAATTTAATAGTACATACTTATATTTTCATTCAGCAGATGTTAGTAATAGCATTTTGCAATTTTGAATTACACACACGTATAGTTTATAACTTTATTTCCAGCGTGGGACACCTGTACGTGTTTTTAAAATGTGGCAAATCTAAGATATTACTTGAAACATCAAATTAAAGCTGCATACAAAAAAAACAACGTATTTTCGAGCAGTGTTTATATATTATTTTGGCACGGGATTATTATTTGAAATATTGGATTAATAAGCAAGGTCAATCCATGAATAATTTTGATTTGGAGCCCTTCTAACCCAATAAACCACTGTTATTTCGATATTCCTTCCAACGGGCAACATTATAGACTATTCATTAATTTCAATTGACAATATTACTTACAATTATCTGTTACATAAAAACAAAATAAAAGAAAATCAATAAATATACAGAGCGAGTTGCAATTATAGACGAAAATTTATGCGGACAGGAAACTAAAGTGTAATTTCAAATTTCGTGTCTGCATTTAATTAAACAAAAAATAATTAAATTAAATTGAAGTAAGTACTAATTTTGACAATGAAACAAATTTAAAAGTGCTTCACATATTTTTATTTATAATTTGGTATGTTTTTGCATTTAATTTTCACCTCGAGTTATAAATTACCTTGTATCAGTCTAATTTTCAACATTGTGTATGTATGAGCAAGCTTTTTCTTATTTAACAAACTTTAACGGAAAATACAGAGATCATCTGTTATAGAGACAATTAGTGTGTATAAATTTCTTCTACTTGGGTGTTTATTCCCACACTTTGTTTCTCAGAACGTAATTATTGTTCAAACTAAAATGTTTCATAAGGAATTATTTATTTTCTCAATACCTAAAAATACTAAAATATTAATAAAACAGTAGTTTAAATGGATCTTACTTCTTAGGGAATATTAACTTGTTATCAATAGGTCCATATGAAACTTTTTTCTCAGAATAAATGTTTCTTAATTTTTGTATTTTGACAAATTTACTGAATTTATTTATTTAATTATTTGTAAAAGGTACGTTTTGTATTCTTCATTTTCGCATTGGTTGATTTGTATTTTCTTCTTCCTTCCTTTGGTAATACTTGAAGGAACTAAAAAGAACAAATAAGTTTGTACCTAGAGAGAAATATCTGCAATGTTACAGAAAATGAATGTAATAATCTACCAAAAAACTGTAAAAGAAGAATTAACTGTAACATCGCTGGTTATTGGATACCAGCTAAATTACAATATTGTTTTTACAGAATTCACATATTCCACAAACATATTCCTGTAAAGTTAGCACAGTATAACCTTAATGTGACAGGGCATTTTTTAAAATTTTACTGGAAAATACTTTAATTTTATAGTAGTAATTAATATTCAATCATTGAACTGTGTTTCTTTACAGACTTGTATCCAGGGCCGTGTTTAGGGTTTTACGGGCCCTAGGCACACCTGAAATTGCGGGCCCCTCAACCTACACATTGTATATGATATAAGACCAATAATAAAAATATTTTCAAATAATAAAAATCACATTTTTAAGTAGTTAATTTTTATTAAAATTTTTAATGAAAATATGTTGCTTTACAAACCTAAAATGTTGTTTTTCTGATTTTGGCTTCAATAAATGTTTTGATGATATCATTAGAAGATTTTTCCTTTTCAAGTTTTGCAAGCACGTTGAGGTTTTACTCCGAAAGTGTACCGCGCAAATAATTTTTTACCAGCTTAAAATAGAACCCTCGACATTGATGACAGGAGATGTGAATTAAATTTTGTTATCTAAAATAAACTTCTCTGAAGCAAATCCTATTTCCTGCGATGTTTAATAATAAATAAAACTGTTCTATTTATATCTTATGTCCATCGACATTTAATTTTTCTTATTGTTATTAACTAGAGGGTATAAATATACAATTAAACACACTCACAAACATTATAAAATAAGACATTAAACTGTAGATATAAACTAATAAATGTAAATAAATTAATTAAAACCTGTATATGAGACTCTCACTTAACACAATACTCAATATGTTTTGTTATTTATAATATGTGAAACAATTACTTACTGAAATTATTTTATTAGAACTTGTTTTTTTTGTTGTCATTTTCAGTTTGTTTAACTCACTTAAAAGTGTTGTGGGTTCTGCAGTTTATATTAGAGTCTTCCTTATTTTCTCTCCTTAGCATTAGCATTCGTGCTATCTTAAAAATAATCTATATAAAAAAAAATTGAACGTAAATCTTAAATAAAGGATGGTCGTTTTTTTCTCGTTTATTTGAAGAGATAAAAAAATAGCATAAATCACTATTAGGAGTGCCATCTCAAGACCGCAGAAGTACAACTTACGGTCGTTGGTATAAAATCAACCAAACAGAATTTTACTGTAGGTGCGATATATTGCCCCCCAAGGTTTAATCTCAAAAAAACAGATTATAATAAATTCTTAGAACATCTCGGAGAAAGGTTTATACTGGGTGGTGATTATAACGCCAAACATACAGACTGGGGCTCCAGACTGATAACTACAAAAGGGAGAGAGCTGAGAAACGCAATCCAAGAAAGAGGATGTCGATTCCATTCCACAGGTAAGCCAACCTATTGGCCTACTGACCAGGACAAAACCCCGGATCTTTTAGACTTCTTTATAACAAGAAAATTTTCGCCGAACTTCATTGATATTGAGGAGAACTTTGATCTGGACTCTGATCACTCTGCAATACTAATGACTCTAAGCGAAAGCATAATCAAAAAGGAATGTACCCCAACCTTGACCAATAAAACTACAGACTGGGTAAGCTTTAAAATAGAAGCTTTGAAAACACTATACAGCTAAATATCCAGCTTAAAACCAGAGATCAGCTCGACGTAGAAGCCGAGAAATTCATCAACACCATCCAGAAAGCCGCTTGGAACAACACTAAAGAAATCACCCACAGAACTATTGGAAATAATTATCCTATGGAAATTAGAGAAATGGTCAAGCAAAAAAGACAAGCTAGAAGAAGATGGCAACAGTCACGAGATCCAGCTGACAAAACCATACTTAATAATAAACCCCAACAATTTAAACGCGAAATTCAAAAACTAAAAGAGACATCATTGGAATCCTTCTTAACCAAATTGACTCCCGATAAAGAAACAGATTACTCGCTGTGGAAAGCAGTGAGGAAATACAAGAGGCCAGTGGCCCATGTCCCACCTATAAGACGAAGAGACGGTACCTGGGCAAGAGACAATAAACAGAAGGCTGAAATTTTTGCAGAACATGTAACAGAAATCTTCCAGCCACACAACATCGAATCAGAGCCAATCACGAATGAAGATATAACCTATGATGAAGAAGCCATACAGCTAGTTACTCCAAAGGAAGTTGCCAGAGAAATCAAGACAAACCTGAATCCAAAGAACGCACCTGGATATGATCTTATCACAGGAGAAGTTCTTAAGCAATTACCTAAGAAAGGTATTGTTATGCTGACGTATGTACCTAATAAATGCATCGTTCAGATTAAAATACGTCCCACATGTCTGGAAAGTAGCAGAAATTATCATGATACCAAAACTAGGCAAACCACCGACCGATGCCAAATCATTTCGCCCAATATCACTGTTACCAATGATATCGAAACTCTTTGAAAAGTTGCTTCTAAAGAGAATGAAACCTATCATTGAGAGAAAAGAATTAATTCCTAATCACCAATTTGGTTTTAGAGAAAAGCATTCCACTATTGATCAAGTCCATAGAATAACAGATATCATAGAGAAACCATTAGAAGAAAAGCTTATTTGCTCAACAATCTTTCTTGATGTGACACAAGCTTTCGATAAGGTTTGGCATCAAGGATTGATACACAAACTAAAGACTATGCTACCTTTACAATACGTCGAGCTGCTAACATCCTATATATCTGATAGACTATTCAGAATAAAACAGATCGATGAATACTCGGAACTAAAAGAAGTCAAAGCTGGGGTACCCCAGGGTAGTGTATTGGGACCAATTGTCTATCTACTATATACAAGTGACCTTCCACAGATGGAAAATGTAACAGTCGCCACATTCGCAGATGACACGGCTCTAATGGCAGTGGGATCAACTATTGGTGAATCTACCAGGAATCTTCAACAAGCTAGTAACAAAATATACAAATGGACCAGAAAATGGAAGACCAAGCTCAACGAACTGAAATCTGTCCACATTAACTTCACAAACAAAAGAATCGAGGACATACCTCATGTCAAGATTAACGATGCCATAGTTCCATATGCGAACACTGCAAACATGGGCGCCGTTACATATGGGCAGGGGGGGGCGCTTGCCCCCCCCTGGATTTCGAACCCAACTACCGCTACGCGAAAAACGAAAAAGATAGTGTGGTCGAGTGGTCGAGAAATTTGTGATCGATCTTTGATCACAATTGAAGACCGATAAATAGATCTGATCGATAAATCGGTTATTATAGATGGATCTTTTGATCATAGATCAGGTTGATCTTTTTCATCAGATGGATCTCGCATATCAAACCGAATTGAAAGCTATGTATTTATTTAACAGACAGGTCATTCGCCGCCCGGCCTGTGTGTAAAATGTTTTCGCGGCTAGGCTTGAAAGTTATTAACTAAACGCCTAGCGAGCAATTAGCATCTTTCGTGTCCCCACAAAGATGCAAAAATGACATTTACGTATAGTGAAGGATGAAAAAAAATTACTAGATAAGCGATGACTATTCCGATTATTATCGATTATTAAAAAAAAAAAATTAGATATTGCGATATTGCCCTCTCGTAACAGTCGCGAAAGAGCCACAAGATGACAAGATACGGTATCCAAATTTTGCGCTGCAGTCCAAAATAAGTATTGTTGTATGCACTTTTATTTGATCGTACTTATTAGTTTCCATTACTTCGCAATTTTTGGCACTGGTGAGCAGTTTATCTTAATTTATTTAATTACACTCGGTGTTAAACTAATAAGCGTAGAATATATAGATAAGGCATAATAGTCAACTTTTGGTAGTAGATCAAATTTTGATAACGAACTCATGTCCAGATAGACGCCGTTTAGGAACTGCAGAGAGCCGGAATATTGTACCAACTTTAGAAATTGCTTTAGTAAAATAGGTTGTATAAAGTATCATAGAATAACTATTTTAAAATCAAATAATTTAAAAAGATTTATAGATAACCCATTATTGGCTAAAATTGGTACTAAAATTACAAAACTTCGGTTAATGAAAAGGGAGTTTCAAAAACGTTAAATAATAAAAAATTTCAGACAAAAGTTATTTGGTATTAAAAGGGCCATCCTATGATACATGACAATTGATTCTCTATGCTGTTTGTAATATTGGTACCATTTTCTGACTCCCTCCAGCGTTGAAACAATACATTTCCGTACATGAGTTCGTTCAAAAGTTAGTAGTTGACCTAACATTGTCGCCTTACAAGTGTTCAAGTATAATAGTAAAATAAAAAAATATTATTTCCTCGTCGATTATCCTAAACACAGAATTTTCAAATTAATCCACATTTCTCTACATTTAGTCATTATTTCTCGTTAACGAGGTAAATTTTAAAATAATATTGTTGCCTTTTTATTGTTTATCAATTTGTTATTAAGATATTGTGTCAGATTCTCGATGACCACGAGCTAGAAATTATTATAGGCAATTAACAACAATGTCTCCTAACGTATTAAAAAGTAATAAAAAGGCTACAATATTGGTTGAAAATTATACAAAATCTTAAATTCTAGAATAAGAGTTCAATGATTCAGAAACAAAATATATTTACAAACAATTATTCATTAAAAATATTAATCCCCGACATTAATAAACGATATAGAAAGACGGCAAAATGAGTTGAAATTCAATGAATATCAATATATAATAAGTAAGTGATGTCGAGCATACAGGGATCACGACCATGGATGGCTATTAACACACAAAAATGTGAACAAAAACATTTCACTACCTTAAAGCGATAGAGATTTCTCAGAGTGTATGCAAAATAACACAAGGCGAAAATGCTGCAAAACAGTTAATGGTATAGTACTTAATATTAAGTCACCATTTAATACTAAAAAAAATTTTGCCCCCCCCTGGAACATTTTCTAACGGCGCCCATGACTGCAAAGTATTTGGGTATGACACTGGATACAAAACTAAGGTGGAAAGAACATGTTAAGAAGAAAAGAGTAGAGCTTGGCCTCAAATACAGAGAACTGTACTGGCTTCTGGGAAGAAACTCTCAGTTGTCAGTACAGAACAAACTACAAGTCTACAACCGAGTACTAAAACCCATTTGGTTATACGGCATCCAGCTTTGGGGCTGCGCAAAAAGCTCCAATATACAAGGAATCCAGATCTTCCAAAATAAAGTACTAAGGAATATGGTTAACGCTCCTTGGTACATACGGAATAGTGACCTGCACCGTGATCTTGGTGTCCCACAAGTCATCCAAGAGATAAAAAGATTCGCCACTAAGCATGAATCTCGCCTAAGCCATCACGTCAACGTAGAGGCCCTGCAGCTACTGGACAACCAGAATCTAGTGAGAAGACTAAAAAGAACTAAACCCTTCGAACTAGTGAATCAGTGAAATGTGTAAAAAGCAGAGCACAGTGAGTGAAGTGTTAGTGCTTCTTGTTTGGGACAAAGTAAATATAGGGACATCAGTGGATAGCCTATTAGAGACAAGTACCTAGTTTTAAGAATTCAGATTTAAATTGATGGTTAATCTTTTAGATTAGTTTCAATATGTTAAGCATGTTATGCTTATTAATAAAAAAAAAATTTGAAGAGATACAAGAGTTAAATTCGGGCAAGCGCATTTTTTTCTGATGAATGCAATTTCCAGTTATCAACAAAACACAAAAAATTTTGAATTTTCGTTATTAATTTTGTACATACATGAATATTTTTGAATGTACGTTTGTGTACAAATGTATGAAAAGCCATCAGTTCCCAAAAATGAGCCTTACGTATTATTTTATCTTATTTACGCAAGTTTTGAGAATTGTTATATAAAAGCCTGCTGTTTGACACATTAGAAAACAAAGCGTTTGGTATATTGCGGTGCGGTTTTGAGAATACACGACATTGTTCGAGCATTTTTCTGCCTCGCAAAGAAGAAACTGATCAATACGATAGATTTGAACCAAAAATCTCCAAAATGGTATCAAAATATCAACAATCTTGTCTTTTTGGCACTGCATTCTTTAGGTAGGCTGAAATGTAATCTTGAATTTTGGAACTTCAACGCACAGAACAGTGACTATATGAAGTTATTATTTCAATACTGTTAAACGTGCAACCAAAATTGCCAAGTGTTCTATTAAAAAATCTGGCATGGTCCAATTATTGTTTAGGGAACCTAAAGTTATGTTAAACTAATTTTTTTAAATATTTAGCTTATTTTTCTCAAAAATGTGATGTTATGGAAGCTCATCTACAAAAAAAAAACGTTGGAAAGTAATCCACGAAAAAAAACTAAATCATGCATAGAGGGCAGCCGACTTCCGGACCTATTTCTGATATCGATATATTTGAGTTGTAAAATAAGTGTTATTATTATTGGTATAAAGAATTTTTGTTATATATATATATATATATATATATATATATATATATATATATATATATTTTTTTTAAATGATGTATAACTTCGAATTCTAATTAACTCGATATATTTATTATACATTATACGTTAGTGGGCAATAGCCGCAATTTTATTTAGGTTGAAGAGGCCACGTGCCTACTGGTAAACGCGTCCCTGCTTGTATCTGGTTAATGAAATACGTTGCACGTTTCTATGTACGCAAAAAAGTACTCGAAATGCCTTGGAAAGGACATTGTATATTTTTTTTCTTGGGGTTCCACCAGGTTCCAACCCTATTTAAAGGGTTCCGCAAGAGTAAAAAGCTCGAGAAACGCGTCTAAAGACGGTTTCATCAAATTGCCAATAATTTCAAATCTCCCGCGTAAATATCCGCATTTAGAGGCATGCGTCGCGACGCTGCTTTGCAATCGACGTCTCCAGGCGTCTATAATAGCTCAACGTAAAAACTTAACCTAAATATTCACAGATTACAAACAGAAGACTTACCCCAAAAAAGAGGTAACTGAATTACATAAAAAAACATCGATGTTATAAGTGTTTATTTATAATTTTTAGATAAAATGGCTGAACAAAGAAGTTCATCGCCCATATCAGAACATTATTCTGACGGTTTGGATTCCTTAGGCATTCGGGATAAAATGCTTTTGAAGAGGAACGTGTCAAAACACCACAATAATAACTTTAAAGCTGGTTATATTCCAGTGCATGAGCAATATTTGCACAGAACCGGACTTAGGGGCAGGAAAACTTTTGCTTTCTGGACACTGATGGGGTTATTATTTATTTTGGCAGCTGGAAATTTAATTTTAACCACTACAATCCTTGGTGTTTTGCGCTTAGGACAGGGGATGGAATCGCTAGAATTAGTTCCTGAGGAATCTTCTATTAAATTCTTTGGGGACACCGATTTAGGTCACGTGTATAAGCGCGATGGAAAATTAGAAGGTTTTCTGGACATCCCCATAGAAATTTCCGGAGAAAACGGATCTATTCTAATAAATCTACTACCGGGAGGATTACCAAACCAAAGGTCAGAGAAGAAACTTACAATGAAACATAAAGAGACGTTATTTCAAAACCTGACCACGTTCAACGTTAAAAATTCCCAGGGAAAATTGATTTTTACATTGGACAACCCTCATTGGAATATAATCAAAAAAGCCAAACATTTTCGGACTGATTTTGCCCAAACTAATCGCATAGTGAGTCCTGTAGACTCAAAATTAAAGTTAGAAGGTAGGACTGTTATTTTAAAAGGGTCTGAAGGTACAAATTTAGAAGGTAAAGAATTGTTGTTTAGTGCCGATCAAGATGTGTATTTCAAATCTATAAATGGTAGCATAATTTTGACTGGGAATGATGGGATTTATTTGGACACCAAAAGAATACCAATTGCGACTGTTAAAGACAATGCAATTTTAACTTCCGAATACAAAGTTTGCGTTTGTATGCCTGAAGGTAAATTGTTTAAAATTCCAATTCCTAAAGACCCCAAAGCTAAAGTTTATTGTAACCATTTCCATTCACAACGTGATCCTTGCGTATAAATGTAATCAAAACTATATACAGGGTGAGCTATTCATATCCCGGCGGTCCATAGTTAATAAATAATTTGAGAAAGAAAAAAATATTTTATACAAAAGTTGTTTGACTCGCCATTTTCTATAACGTAAAAGTATTTTCATTTATACAGGGTGTTGCATTTAGGTGTGACGGAAAGTATGTACATCTTTTTAAATGGAACGGCCTGCATTATTTATTATATTATAAACACTACTAAATTTGTTTATCCAACCGTGTATGTTGCTAAGTCACAGCGTTAATAGTTCCAGAGATATTCAACTGTTTTTCCAAAATATGCCCGTTGCAGGATCTTTTTAAAAACTATGTGTAAACGACATTTTTGCTGATTTTGCCTTTAAACTATGTGAGACAATAGTCAAAGCCAGTTGGTAAATGATTGTATCCAAAGATATTAGATACACTATACAGGATGTTCATTAAACTTAATAAGTGTTGATGTTAAACCATGCATAATATGTGTTTGCTGTAACAGCCCTTTATTTCGCTCCAATTTACATTTTCCAATTTTGCTGTATGTCATACAGCAAATGTTACTATTTTTTGTGATATTTGCAAATTTAACGAAAATGTAATGCAATTGTAAATTTTAATATTGCTGTGAATAAGGTATTTGGTAGGATGATGTAAAGTCTTCAAGTGGCGATAGAATAGATAATTTATAAACGATTTAACCAGCTTGGTCCTTATACAAAGTATTACCGTTATCAACACATTAACAATTTTATATGAAATTTTGGTGAGTATATTTTGCCGTCTATCGTATGGCAACCGAACACGCGATTTAAAAATTTCAAATTACTGCTAAAGTAAACCCTGTACTTTTAGGTTAACTATCGTGAAAATTTGTTGACTTCTGAGTGTTGAAAATCAGATTTTCTTTGATGTGATTTATGTGCTCACACACAAAAACCAAATATGCAACAAAAACAAACTGATAGGCATCGTTAGATTTTCATTCATAGCAAAAAAATCTTATTAAAACCACTTCCAAATAATCCACTTTCTATTCACATTATCAATATTACTCATACTATCATTCATATTATCCCAATTTTGAATTGTCTCTCCAAAAAATGACCTATTTTAAACAAATTAACAATAGTAAGTAGATATTGTTGGTTGTTTTTTGTACTGAATCCAAATCCGTTCTCAAACGTAGCTCATCAAGATAGGTTTTAGCGTTCCTGTTTGTTCTTGTGTATGAGCGCACTTACTATTATAATGAAACGTCTCCGCACAATTTTCACAAAGGTGATCAATTTTTCACGATAGTCCCCCTAAAACTACACTGTTTTTGGTTTATTTCGGATATTGTTGGTTGTTTTTTGTACTGAATCCAAATCCGTTCTCAAACGTAGCTCATCAAGATAGGTTTTAGCGTTCCTGTTTGTTTTTGTGTATGAGCGCACTTACTATTATAATGAAACGTCTCCGCACAATTTTCACAAAGGTGATCAATTTTTCACGATAGTCCCCCTAAAACTACACTGTTTTTGGTTTATTTCGGATATTGTTGGTTGTTTTTTGTACTGAATCCAAATCCGTTCTCAAACGTAGCTCATCAAGATAGGTTTTAGCGTTCCTGTTTGTTCTTGTGTATGAGCGCACTTACTATTATAATGAAACGTCTCCGCACAATTTTCACAAAGGTGATCAATTTTTCACGATAGTCCCCCTAAAACTACACTGTTTTTGGTTTATTTCGGATATTGTTGGTTGTTTTTTGTACTGAATCCAAATCCGTTCTCAAACGTAGCTCATCAAGATAGGTTTTAGCGTTCCTGTTTGTTCTTGTGTATGAGCGCACTTACTATTATAATGAAACGTCTCCGCACAATTTTCACAAAGGTGATCAATTTTTCACGATAGTCCCCCTAAAACTACACTGTTTTTGGTTTATTTCGGATATTGTTGGTTGTTTTTTGTACTGAATCCAAATCCGTTCTCAAACGTAGCTCATCAAGATAGGTTTTAGCGTTCCTGTTTGTTTTTGTGTATGAGCGCACTTACTATTATAATGAAACGTCTCCGCACAATTTTCACAAAGGTGATCAATTTTTCACGATAGTCCCCCTAAAACTACACTGTTTTTGGTTTATTTCGGAGACCAACTGAAGTTACTAGGTCTTCAGATTCGCTCGCTGTACGTTTGCAAAAATTGCAACACATACTTATAACATTGTGTAATATCTTGATAACCGTAATACTTTTTATATGAATAAATCTAGTTAAATAGGTTCTAAATGGCTTCTTCTATAAAGCTTTAAATATTTTACATCATGCTACCCAGCACACTGCATACAAAGCAAATACTAAGATACTAAATAGCATACTACTCTTTAAATTCCAAATATCACAATAACTAGTAAAAATAGATATACGATATAGGTAGTGAATATAAATTACAAAGAACTTAAGAGACATTTCAATTAGCAAATAATATACAGGGTGCTCCATTTAAAAATCTCAAGAAAAAGCCATTTAAGAATGTTTAAAAACTAGTGCATGCTACGATCACCCTGTAGAGCGCATCAAATTTTTCATAGCATCACCATCTAGCTATGGGTTTAGTTATTATGTGACAACATTTTTAGGACAATATCTGCAAACATGTAGTATTAACGTAGTTTTTAAGAAAGGTCCGCAATTCCCAATTTTTTGACAAACAATTGAATATCTCAGAAACTATTTACTTTACACAGATACAATTTACACAGTTGGAAAGACAACTTCCTTAGTATTCATAATATGGCATGATATACAGGGCGTTCCATTTAAAAAATTGTACTGACTTTTCGTCACGCCTAAATGCAACACTCTGTATAAATGAAAATAATTTTACGTAGAAAGTAATGAGTCAAACAACTCTTGTATAAAACATTTTTTCTTTTTCAAACGATTTGATGACTATCGACCGCCGGGATACTAATAACTCACCCTATATAATTATGAATAGACAATTAAATATGTGTAACTTTTTTATTTAAATGTATTTTTTATTGTGTTTATACTGCAATATTTATTACTATATATACAGTGTCCAGGAAAGTCCGCATCATATGGAAATTCTTTTTATTATTCATTTCTCAGAAAATTTTATTCTCTATAAAAGTTGGCGGTTTGTATGAAACCAAAACGGCAATAGTCAAATATGTAAATTTCGGGTCCGTATACCGAGCGATTCAGAATATATGAGTAAAATTCACTAAATAGCGCCCCCTGTCGACAGAGATATTTATTTTAAGAAACACTTTTATAATAACATTGTAAAAAACTAAAATTTACTACAAAATCAAACAATTAATAAAACGCTGGGCGCTTATCACGCTTCGCGCCCACCCTTACACTAATAAAAACATATTTAAGACCTACAATGTGGCAAGACTGACTTTCGAGTTTTAGTACAGAATTAGACGAAAGCTGGCCTATAAAGAAAAAAAATCTAATACTATTACCCGTGGCAGTAACAAATGTTCTACTGCCACGTTATTACCCTTTTGCTATCCGGTGCGGAAAGTGTTGAGTTTCAATATTCTATGGTGTCCGCAAATTTTATTAGAGCCTTGAACCCCTAAAAGTAACGTGCACGTTCGCGGATTTCCGCGATTTACCGCAAAACGATCACAATTTTGCATTTTTATTAATCCTTATAAAATTCTGCACAATAAAGGTATTTTCTACATTTTCTAAATGCATTGGATCTTAAATTGCAAGTGCCCCAATATAGGAGTTTGCAGTTTAAGAACCAAACTACAGTGAGCGCATTACGTATATTATATAACATGACAAAATCACGTCGATTTTTAATTATCATAATATACATATTTACATCAAATTTAATTCCCTATCTTTAGTGGTTTTCGACTTTTGACGTCATCGACACGTCAACACCATATTTTTTGCACTGGTATTTATAGATCTGTCTTAATTTGTCTTAAAGGTAATTCACAAAATGTATCGCCGTACATAAGAAAATTTTCGAGAAAAAGTGAATTAGGGTTATATTGATAATTTCTGTTTGTTTATGGAAAGTGAATAGGCGTTTTCGATTGAATTCTTTTATAGAGCCGTACGTACGTAAAGGATTGCTGTAAATGCTTCAAGAACAAACATTTAGGATTGCAGGTAAAAGTGCAAAGATTAAGGTTTACTATGAGACCATTTTGAGGTTTCTAGGATAATCGTTTCAGCTGGTATAAATTTGTATAAATTACCAAAATAGTGTGTTTTGACACTTTGATCCCACTATTTCGAAAACCTTGCGCGATAGAAAATTTTGGAGTCCAGATTCGTTTTCAGGGCACTTAATTCTACCAAGAACGCAATTTAATATTCAATTCACAAAAGCTACTATCCCTAAAGTCATCAATATTTTAAAATGTTTAATTGCCTTTATCTCGAAAATTTTCTTATGTAAAGCTTTTTATTTAAAATATTTCCGGTACCATTTAGACAATTAAATGGTGTACCAAAATCAGTGAGAAAAAAATGGGAGTGCAGAATTTTACAAACAATATCATTGTTCGGAAGCTAAGATCACGAAATCGTGACCATTTTGTGGTAAACGCGAAGATCCGCGAACGTGCACGTGAAGGATGAGTTGGGTGGATTCCAGGCTCTAATAAAATTTGCGGGCGCCATAGGTATTGAAATCCAACACTTTTTCATCTTCTTTTTGCTAATTTAAATGTACTGTTTAGGAACTCGCTAAAAATCTCGAATTTTCTGCTCTTACTCATATTAGTGAAGAATTCGCCGATAAAAAGGCACGAAATGTTAGTTTCGGACATTAATAAAAATAGTTTCAAATTATTTTTGTAGTCTTGTAATATGCGTTTTTTCAGTTGACATAATCGCTGATTTATTTTTTCTTTGTACTGACAATGAAAAAATTTTAATTTGTAATTTTGAAAGGGGCGCCCGGAAATACAGCCCGAGGGCGCCGAGGAGGCTAAGGCCGGCACTGAAAATTATATTCAAATATGAAGTCACAGCCACATATCATGAAATTTTTCTTTTTTGTTTCTTTTTAAATTGTTACTTTTATGATAAATATTAGTCAATGCCAGTGATCCTAAAAGGTCCATTTTGATCTATTTTTTAGAAATTTGAATACATTTTTTATTATTTTATATGATAACTAATGTTTATTTAGAACTCGCGCAAAATTACTCATTTTCTTGATGCGAAGTTAATATTTCACCCTGTAGATAATAACAGATCATACAATACCTAATATAGGGGCGTAACTTACCTTTAATTCAATTAATATTAATTGATTAATTAAATTTATAGAGAATAAAATTTTCTGAGAAATGGATAATAAAAAAAAATCCATATGATGCGGACTTTCCTGGACACACTGTATGTGTGGGTGTGTGTGTGTTTAAACAATAGGTGGAGCAAAATCTATAGACGAAATATAATTTGAGTAAATCTTTACTTATCTGTCATTATTAATGTCTGACTAGGTTATTAGAATACTTAGGATTAGATGAATCTACTGTTTTAATGTATGAGACAATACGATACTCAATAATACTTGTAGAATATCTGTTCATAAGTGTGAAATTAATAATAAAATGTAAATAACTTATTATAAAAACTTCGTTTTTTCTTGCAAATACCCCCATTGTGATGTTTATTGCAAAACTATTGCATTTTACCGCAAAATTACCTCATGTTGACTTTCACATTTAACCAATCTAAATTCTAAACAGGGAAATAAATTTAATAAAAAAAATCTGATGTGGCCAGGCGCATGACTTTATCATATTTGATTATCACTCCAGGATTTGACAGATATTTTGATACTATTGACAGTAATTATTAAATAATTAAATAACAACTATACTATCACTGGGTAATTGTCAGTAATTTGTATATCTTATTTGGTAAACTAAAGTAAACTTGCTGTGACTGTGGCGCCATCTATGTGTTAAGTTGAATCAAGGCCGGGAAGTAACCAAGCCACACACAAAAATAATGTAATTAACAAATTACAATTTAGATTAGGTATATAAGACCATAGAAATCGATGACAATTGCTTGTTTAACCAATATTACACAGTATTATTATTTTATAACCGCGTCAAAGCGTTGGAACTAAATTAGTTTTTAGTAACTTTATTGCTTAGCTATTGGTACGCCCTTCGCGACCACGCATTATATTGATCGCTAACCTTCATCTAAAGCGCTACCGTTGTTTATACCGGCACCAAAAATTACGACTTACGACAAGAATTCAGTTTGTAAATAGCTTAAAACATACCAAAAACGAATGCGTGAATACTGACCGAATATATTTCCAGATATGGCACGCGGAGGGATGAGAGGTCGAGGTGGCATGGGCAGGGGTATAGGAAGGGGCCCCTACAAGCCGAAAATTTTCCTACCGAGGCATCCTTTCGACCTAACCCTATGCGAATCATCATTTCCGAGGGTCAAATTGGTTCCGGACGAAACTGCGTTCACTCAGGCGCTGTTGAAGAGAAACGGGGACCTTTCACCGACGCCAGCCGAGCAAACGGCAATACTCAACCTTGTGACGAAGATCCAGACGGTCTTGGATAATTTGGTCGTAGCCCCGGGAGGTTTTGACGCTTGCGTAAGTTGAAATTTGTAGTGGGGATCGATGTTTTTTGTTATTTTTGGTAGATTTTGATGATTTTGTCGGTAGTTTGTAAGCATATTTATTAAAACTACTTGATGCTATTGAAATATTGGGTAGCGGAAGTCTTGAATATTATTGTGCAAATATCAAATACGTTTCTGTCGTTAAAGGTCTCTTAAGAACAATGTGCAAGATTGACCGGGTAAATTCGTTTGTACAATGAATTTTACGTTGATAACAAGCATCTAACCCAGCGTTTCCCAACCTTTTTACTCTTGTGGAACCCTTTAAATAGGGTTGGAACCTGGCGGAACCCCAACAGAAAATACACAATGTCCTTTCCAAGGCATTTCGAATAACGTATTTCAAGTAACCAGATACAAATCTGTAAAGAAACGCAGTTCATTGATTGAATATTACTTACTACTGTGAAATTAAAGTATTTTTCCTGTACAATTTAAAAAATGCCCGTCATATTAAAGTGATACTGTGCTAATTTCACAGGAATATGTTTGTGGAATATGTGAATTCCGTAAAAACAGTACAGAAATTTAGCTGGTATCCAATAACCAGCGATGTTACAGTTAATTCTTCTTTTACAGTTTTTTTGGTAGATTATTCCATTCATTTTCTGTAACATTGCAGAATTTCTCCCTAGGTACCAAACTTATTTGTTCTTTTTATTTCGTTCAAGTATTACCAAAGGAAGGAAGAAGAAAATACAAATCAAACAATGCGAAAGCGAAGAATACAAAAAGTACCTTTTACAAATAGTTCAATAAATAAATTCAGTATAAATTAAAAAATGTCATTGGTCAAAATACAAAAATTAAGAAATATTTATTCTGGGTAAAAAGTTTCATATAGACCTATTGATAACAAGTTAATATTCCTTAAGAAATTAGAGCCATTTAAAATACTGTTTTATTAATATTTTTTAAGGTATTCAAAAAATAAATAAGTCCTTATGAAACATTTTAGTCAGAACAATAATTACGTTCTGAGAAAGAAAGTGTGGGAATAAACACCCAAGTAGAAGATATTTATACACACTAATTGTATCTATAACAGATGATATCTGTGTTTTCTCTTAAAGTTTGTTAAATAAGAAAAAGCCTGCTCATACATACACAATGTTGAAAAGTGGACTGATTCAAGGTAATTTATAACTCGAGGTGAAAATTAAATGCAAAAACATACCAAATTATACATAAAAATATGTGAAGCACTTTTAAATTTTGTTTCATTGTCAAAATTAGTACTTACTTCAATTTAATTAAAATATTTTTTGTTTAATTAAATGCAGTCACGAAATTTGAAATTATACTTTAGTTTCCTGTACGCATAAATTTTCGTCTATAATTGCAACTCACTCTGTATATTTTATTGTTTTTCTATGATGAGCACCGACATAATTTTCGTCATAGAAGCTCAGAACTGGTCTGGTGATAGGTTAGTTATCTTATCTGGAATGTAAGATCATATTGAAATCCACCACCTACAACTCTGTTCGTCTCCTAAAGTACCTACCATTATGAGCAGCAGATTCAAATTATAGGTTTATTTTGTCACACATTTGGAAAGGCAAAAATATTGAAAACAAATAATGTTAGAGTTTGACCAATAACTCTGCCGGATTGTTGTTTCCTAGAGGTTATTTTGTTTTTATGTAACAGATAATTGTAAGTAATATTGTCATTGTCAATTGAAGTTAATGAATAGTCTAGAATGTTGCCCGTTGGATGTAATATCGAAATAACAGTGGTTTATTGGGTTAGAAGGGCTCCAAATCAAAATTATTCATGGATAACCTTGTTTATTAATCCAATATTTAAAATAATAATCCCATGCTAAAATAATACATAAAAATAACGCTGAATAATGTGGAACGCTGAATCCGCGAAACCCCTGACGACATCACACGGAACCCCGGTTGAGAAACGCTGACCTAACCTATTACAAAACGCCAAATGTCACTGTTGTCGGTGTTACAAGCACCACTTGAAAACTAGGTGCAATAGGGGAAAGGGGAAGGGAGACTTTTGGCGAGGAACGCTCACCCATTGACCCTAGAGTGCGCCAGGGTTTGCCAGAGCATAATTGGAAAATGGCAAGTTTTAAAAATTTTCGCACAGTAACTAAAACCATAGCTTGACGATGATGTCTTGAAAAATTAGATATGCCATACAGGGTGATCGTAGCATGCTGTAATTGTTGGCCATTTTCAAATGGTTTTTTCTTGAGATTTTTAAATGGAACACCACGTATATTATGTGCTAGTTGAAATGTCCCGTAAGTTCTTTTTAATTTATATTCACTATATCGTATATATTTTTTTACTATTTTTTGTGATAACGCTGTGATCTAGCAACATACACGGTTGGATAAACAAATTTATTAGTGTTCATAATATAATAAAATATACAGGGCGTTCCATTTAAAAAGTGTACATACTTTCCGTCACACGTAAATGCAACACGCTGTATAAATGAAAATAATTTTGCGTTATAGAAACTGGAGAGTCAAACAACTTTTGTAGAAAACATTTTTTTCTTTCTCAAACGATTTAGTAACTATCGACCACCGGGATACTACTAATAACTCACCCTGTATGTATTTGATCAGCATTGAAAACTGAATCGATTTAGCTATGTCTGTCTGTCTGTCCGTTTGTGTACACTAGGGTGGTTCAAAAATGCATTGCAAAAATTTTTGTGATGATAGAAAGCAACGATCCCCCCAAATCGACTAGCGTCTAGCCAGCAGGTGCAACAAACGATCTTGCCAATGTATCGCTGCAGGTATGCCACCCACCATACAGTATTGGCGCGCGCGTTGTGGACCTAGCCCCGGTAATAGCTCGGTTCTGTTTATTCAAAAGAAATTGGTGTTGTTTCGGTTAGGAAAAGCTGAATATTAACGGTAATCTGTAAGTAATCTATATTATAATAAAGTATATTAACGACTTTACAGTAAACGTATTTCTAGTTTATTAATCCCAAGCCTATTATTCCCTCAACATGGGTAACGAACAAAAAGAATTAAATCGGTCAAATAAATGTAATGAATGCGGTACAAATTTTACTCCGCGAATTTATAAAGACCGTGCCGAATTTGAGTTTTCTTGTAACAATTGCGACAAAAACTTTAATGATAAACGTAAACTGCGTTACCATATCTTAAAGGCACACAATGGTGAAAGATCGAGAATTACCGAAACTTCAAAAAAATGTCCGATATGCATCTATAAATGTCATTCTAAGCGACCAATCATAACCAGCGGCGCATTATGCCATCATGGGGCCTGGATAATTTTGAATTTGGGGGCCCCCATATACCGTGTTGAATTAAGAATTACTTTTTATACAAAAATAAGAATGTAATAATACTAAAAAAATCATAAATAATAAGTAATATATTTGACTCCTTTGCAACAACATTCAATATAAGTAAAGCAACACATGAATATACTTAAGAAATGCAAAATAACAAATAGATAGCTTAATAATTTTAAAATCAAAATTCAAATAAACTCAAATAAATAATAAATAAAATATATTATCTTAATTCATAAATCGGTATTCTTAACAAATAGAAATAAATAATTTTTCACATTAGGGAATCTAGATATATTCCTGCTTGAACAGCTTTTTTAATATTTGCATATTGTAAACACAGCAATATTTCATCCTTAAATACGCCATCGCCACTATCTATGTCCTCGGGATATGTAATGCAGTTTTCATAGTCTTTTGGAAATGTTTCTTTTAATAAACGGTAATTTCCTCTTTCTTTTGCTAACATTGTCGGTTTCATAAACTTATTATTATTTAACGCATAAGATTCCGATTCCATATCAAAAATTTAACAAGAAGAAACGTAACGTGTCAATATCAGGTCCTGAAAGTGTAGAAGAAAGAAACCAAATAAGAATTTTAGGAAATGGCTTGTGCTACAAACTTAAATGACTTTTGAATGTACAGGGTTATGCATTTGTAAGAAGCAGGGCAAATTCATTTTTTAAAGATATATGTATATTTTTCCTGTCCAAAAGTCCCTGAGATCAGTTGTTTAAATGATACAAAATGATTAAAATGATTACTAACATGTAAATACCTCGACCTCTCAGAAGATTACAAGAAAAAAAAATGTTTTTGAAACTGCTTTAACCTATAAAATACAAAATACTTTTGAATATATAGTATTATTGCTTTCTAAGCATTTCAAATTTGTAGCTTAAGCAATTTCCTAAAACTTTTATTGGACTCTTTTCCTTTTCAACTTTTTAGAAAGAAAAATATTGACTAGTTACTTCTTATACAAACTGTGTAATGATAAAGCTTTTTTAAGGTAAGCATTTTGAAGATCGAATTTTTATTTTACAGACTAATTGGAGAATTAATTTTTGCAGAATAGATTTCCATGACAAAAGAAAAAGTGTCGATTAAAAATCATCTATGTATTCATACAGTATTTTCTCTTCTTCAACTTTATCAAGGGTTTCTCAAAATTAGATGGTTCTATTATGGAAAAAAAATGAGTTTAACTGCTAAAACTGCCTCTAGGACTATGCTAAAGTTTAAATTCGATATTCTCACTACGTTAATTTATTAATTAATTAATTTATAGTTTATACAAGATTCCAGTCTTATGAATAAAAAGAACCGACATATTATCGCCTACATAGGTCCACAATGCGCGCGCGCCAATAGTGTATGGTGGGTGGCATACCTGCAGCCATACATCGGCAAGATCGTTTGTTGCACCTGCTGGCTAGACGCTAGTCCCAAATCGTTCCAAATCCAAAAAAGTGGACACGTATTTATTTTTTCTTCGAAATTTTGATTTTTAATGGTGCCTATCGATGCATGAAATTTACATAAGAAAATGCATGGGAAAAAGAAATTTTTTGGTGTTTTTCGAATAATTCTTTGGGGTTTGGGAAAACTTAAGATTAAAGTTATAGGACTTGTAGAGGACTTTCCAATGAAGAATTTGAGCTATTATACATATGGCTTTGACACCTCCAACCCACCCCCACAGTGCCCTGAAAACTACGCTTAAATGAAAAATGTACATTCTTCAGAAAATTTACCGTTCTAATCACTTCATTCTCTTTTTTCTCATAGAAATAATTACTATAAGTCTAGTTAAATGTTTATAAACATTTATCAGGTAATTTCCATTTGTTTAAACATATTCCATTTGTTTAAATAATTCGCTTTTCTCGAAACTCCGTCGGACATCTATTTTCTGAGTTTGAAATGGCAGTTTATTATCTTAGAGTGACATTATTCATTAAACAAATTCTTCCTATTGTTTAAACTATCAATGATTATTAATTATCAACTGTTGTTCTAATTATGGTAGAAGTCAGGTTTTTTGTGAAATTAACTTATAAATTTCATGTTCGAGGTATCTTGCCTATGTTATTAGCTAATAAACCCATATTTGTTTAAACATTCATTTTTTTAGATCGGTCTGGTCAACTGTTATTGTCAAGTGACATTACATTTTGGGATAATTTCCATTGTTTAAATAATAAAATATTATTCAAATGCATAATGGTGATATACAGGTGCTTAGTAAATTTTAAAATAAATTAAAAATTACAGCCACAACCTGGATTTGAACCAGGG
Source organism: Aphodius sticticus (assembly GCA_963966075.1). Classification (NCBI taxonomy): domain Eukaryota; kingdom Metazoa; phylum Arthropoda; class Insecta; order Coleoptera; family Scarabaeidae; genus Aphodius; species Aphodius sticticus. Next base: position 41,771,243 of record OZ014513.1, on the reverse strand, counting down.
ACCTGGGACCTGGTTCAAATCATTATTAAGTAAAATATTATTCGTTATCAATATCATTTATTCGAACAAATTTAATTTATTTAAAATCCTTTTTTCGGGAAATTGGGGAGTTACATTTCTTTTAAAAATATTAAATTTTCTACCATAATTAGAAAAAAGTTCAAAATGAATAATAATTTATTGTTTAAACAATAGGAGGGATTTTTTAAATGAATAATGTCACTCTAAGATAATAAACAGCCATTTCGAACTCAGAAAACAGAATTCAGACGGATTTTCGAGAAAAACGAATTATTTAAACACCTAAAAATTTGTTTAAACAAATGGAAATTAACTGACAAATGTTTATAGGCATCCCACTAGACTTATAATAATGACTTATATAAGAAAAAAAGAGAATGAAATAATTAGAAGGGTCAATTTTCTGAAGAATCTAAATTTTTTCATAAGGGTAGTTTTTAGGGCACTGTGGAGGTGGGTTGGGGGCATCAAATCCATATGTATGATAGGTCAAATTCTTCCTTGGAAAGTCCTCTGCAAGTCCTATAACTTTAGTCTTAAGTTTTCCCAAACCCCGAACAATTATTCGAAAAATACCAAAAATTGTCTTTTCTCATGCATTTTCTTATGTAAATTTGAAGCATCGACAGGCACTATTAAGAATCAAAATTTCGAAAAAGAAAATACGTGTCCACTTTTATTGGATTTGGAAACGATTTGCGGGGGTCGTTGCTTTCTAAATAAAAATCGCCAATTTGAACCACCCTAGTGTACACGATAACTGCGGTAATTTATCTCTAAAAAATAAGGACAAGTTCGTGAATGGGCAAAATTGGTTCACTTATGGGGTATTTTAACTTCAGCACGGCTGAAGATAATTTTCTAACTAGTGTTTAGTGGTGTTTGAGATATCCTGTGAATTAATTATGACTTGATTTGGTTATCTTGTTTTCTATTGAAGGCCTGTTCGATTTTCTACATATTGCAGTTTTGATATCTAAATTTTAACTGAAAACATAAGTAGTTAGACACAGATAGACGTTCTTTCTACCAAATAAATATTTCAAACAAATGCATTTTTATCCGAAAATGCATATTTCTTTTCTTCTATTGAAACGCCAGATTTCTTTGAGTCAATGCATATTTACTTGAATTAAACAATTTTCTATCTGTGTGACTACTACACAAATTTTTGTGCAGCGTTTTTTGTTGCATGTTAGAATAATGCCTGATTTTGTTCGATCTTTTTCCAGCAATTGGAAGAGGTGCGTCAGGTCGGTTCCTTCAAGAAAGGCACGATGATAACCGGCCATAACGTAGCCGACATCGTCGTCATTCTAAAAACCCTTCCGACGCGGGAAGCCGTCGAAGCCCTCGGCAACAAGGTCAAGGACGACCTCAAGAATCTCATGAAGAGTGAGGTCATCTCGAAAGGCGAAGCCCTAACCCACACCACAAACGAACGCGGCATCGAAATAAGCAACAGTTTCGCCTGCGTCCGCGTCATGGTCACCACCATCCACCATAACCTACGAAAACTCGACCCCGAGATCCATCTCGACCAGAAAATCATGATGAGCCATCTCGCCGCGATCAGGCACAGCCGATGGTTCGAAGAAAACGCTCACCATTCGTCTATCAAAGTCTTGATAAGATTATTACGGGATATCAAGACTAGATTCGAAGGCTTCGAGCCATTGAATCCATGGATGCTGGATTTGCTCGCGCATTTCGCTATTATGAATAACCCGAGTCGACAGGCGTTGCCGATAAATTTGGCATTCCGTAGGGTGTTTCAGCTATTAGCCGCTGGTTTGTTTTTACCGGGTTCCGCTGGTATTACCGATCCTTGCGAAGGCGGTAACATCAGGATCCATACGGCGATGACTCTGGAGCAACAGGACGTCTGTTGTTTGACTGCGCAGACTTTGTTGAGGGTTCTGTCGCACGGGGGTTATAAGCATATCCTTGGTTTTGAGGGTTCGGCGACAATTGCGACGGAGATGTCGATTTGGGATGGGGTTGTGGTCTCTCCGTTGGATAAGGCGTACGAGAAGCCTCCGGAGAAGAAGGACGGCGAAGAAGACGACGAAGACATGGAGGCGGATGTCGACGAGAGTATGGAGACCGCGGACGCTTAATTTTTAAGGTGTGTTTCGGAAACGTTTATTTTTATTGGTTCTCTTCCGTGCTATTTGTATGTGACTTATCGTGGATCTTTAATTTGGAATTATTGATTTGAATCGACATTTTTTTTGTTAGATCGAACAGTATTGTCGATTTTTTGGAATAAAGTTTTCTGACCTGAGTTGTATTGTTTTTATTTCTGTCATATATCTAATTTTGTTTTCTCCAATATTTTAGCGCCAAATGGTAAGTTTCTAACTCAGTCGAGGTTGATTTATTTTGTTATTATTAGGGTCTGTTGCTTTTTTAAAAACATTTTGTTATGTTATTCGAAAACCAATTTTTCTATTGTTTTTTTTATAGTAAATGTTATTTTTATTCTCTCTGTTGACAGTTTATGTCTTTCTAGAGTTGCGGCACTATTATACCAAACTAGCATTATGATGGATGAAAAGCTATAATTATCAAAGAAAGGCTCATGGGAAACTCAAAAGTAACTAATAAAAAATTTAATTTATAGGGTATTTCAAGAAATCGTAGAAATAATGGTTCGAAGACACTAAGTGCGAAAATTTCAGTATTTGAGACAAGGAATAAAAGACCAGATAAAAATAGAAGTGCTCTACTGAGAACAATGAAACCAAATCGAGTAGCTAGTTGGAGATTTTTGTCTATTTATTACAGTATTAATTAATATGTTTATATTTATGTTATGTTGTTTTCTTTCAACTAGATACTTTTTGTTATAGTAAATACGTAATATGTAAGTATATTTTATTGATTTTGCCTGCAAAAATTCTAAAACTGTTTTTCTCAGATATCTACAATAGTCCAGGTAACCAGAAAAATAGCCAAATGGCCACCAAATGGCATTAAAAGATATTATGAATAACCCGAGTCGGCAGGCGTTGCCGATAAATCTTGCGTTTCGAAGGGTGTTTCAACTGTTAGCCGCCGGTTTGTTTTTGCCAGGTTCCGCTGGTATTACCGATCCTTGCGAAGGTGGTAACATCAGGATCCACACTGCGATGACTCTGGAGCAACAGGACGTCTGTTGTTTGATCGCGCAGACTTTATTGAGGGTTCTGTCGCAGGGGGGTTATAAGCATATCCTTGGTTTTGAGGATTCGGCAACAATTGCGACGGAGATGTCGATTTGGGATGGGGTTGTGGTCTCTCCGTTGGATAAGGTGTATGAGAAGCCTCCGGAGAAGAAGGACGGCGAAAAAGACGACGAAGACATGGAGGCGGATGTCGACGAGAGTATGGAGACCGCGGACGCTTAATTTTTAAGGTGTGTTTCGGAAACGTTTATTTTTTTTGGTTCTCTTCCGTGCTATTTGTATGTGACTTATCGTGGATCTTTAATTTGGAATTATTGATTTGAATCGACATTTTTTTTGTTAGATCGAACAGTATTGTCGATTTTTTGGAATAAAGTTTTCTGACCTGAGTTGTATTGTTTTTATTTGTGTCATATATCTAATTTTGTTTTCTCCAATATTTTAGCGCCAAATGGTAAGTTTCTAACTCAGTCGAGGTTGATTTATTTTGTTATTATTAGGGTTTGTTGCTTTTTTAAAAACATTTTGTTATGTCATTCAAAAACCAATTTTTCTATTGTTTTTTTTTACAGTAAATGTTATTTTTATTCTCTCTGTTGACAGTTTACGTCTTTTTAGAGTTGCGGCAGTATTATAGCAAACTAGCATTATGATGGATGAAAAGCTATAATTATCAAAGAAATGCTCATCGGAAACTCAAAAGTACCTAATGAAAAATTTAATTTATAGAGTATTTCAAGAAATCGAAGAAGTAATGGTTCGAAGACACTGAGTGCGAAAAGTTCAGTATTTGAGACAAGGAATAAAAGACCAAATAAAAATAGAAGTGCTCTACTGAGAACAATGAAACTAAATCGAGTAGCTAATTGGAGATTTTTTTCTATTTATTACAGTATTAATAAATATGTTTATATTTATGTTATGTTGTTTTTTTTTAAGTAGGCACTTTTTGTTATAGTACATAGGTAATATGTAAGTATATTTTATTGATTTATCCTGCAAAGATTCTAAAACCGTTTTTCTCAGAAGTCTACAATAGACCAGGTAACCAGAAAAATGGCCATACGTCTTTAAAGATATGATTAACCCGAGTCGACAGGCGTTGCCGATAAATCTTGCATTTCGAAGGCTCTTTCAATTGTTAGCCGCTGGTTTGTTTTTACCGGGTTCCGCTGGTATTACCAATCCTTGCGAAGGTGGTAACATCAGGATCCATACGGCGATGACTCTGGAGCAACAGGACGTCTGTTGTTTGACCGCGCAGACTTTGTTGAGGGTCCTGTCGCACGGGGGTTATAAGCATATCCTTGCTTTTGAGGGTTCGACGACAATTGCGACGGAGATGTCGATTTGGGATGGGGTTGTGGTCTCTCCGTTGGATAAGGCGTACGAGAAGCCTCCGGAGAAGAAGGACGGCGTAGAAGACGACGAAGATATGGAGGCGGATGTCGACGAGAGTATGGAGACCGCTTAATTGTTAAGGTGTGTTTCGGAAACGTTTATTTTTTTTGGTTCTCTTCCGTGCTATTTGTATGTGACTTATCGTGGATCTTTAATTTGATGGAATTATCGGTTTGAATCGACAATTTTTTTGTTAGATCGAACAGTATTGGCGATTTTTTGGAATAAAGTTTTCTGACCTGAGTCGTATTGTTTTTATTTCCGTCAATCTAATTTTGTTTTCTCTGATATTTTAGCGCCAAATGGTAAGTTTCTAACTCAGTCGAGGTTGATTTATTTTGTTATTATTAGGGTTTGTTGCTTTTTAAAAACCTTTTTTTATATCATTCGAAAACCAGTTTTTCTATTGTTTTTTTTTTACAGTAAATGTTATTTTTTTCCGTCTGTTGACAGTTTACGTCTTTTTAGAGTTGCAGCACTATTATAGCAAGCCAGCATTATGATGGATAAAAAGCTATAATTATCAAAGAAATGCTCATGGGAAACTCAAAAGTACCTAATGAAAAATTTAATTTATAGGGTATTTCAAGAAATCGAAGAAATAATGGTTTAAAGACACTGAGTGCGAAAATTTCAGTATTTAAGACAAGGAATAAAAAACTAGATAAAAATAGAAGTGCTCTACTGAGAACAATGAAACCAAATCGAGTAGCTAGTTGGAGATTTTTTTCTATTTATTACAGTATTAATAAATATGTTTATGTTATGTTGTTTTCTTTTAAGCAGGTACTTTTTGTTATAGTAAATACGTAATATGTAAGTATATTTTATTGATTTTGCCTGCAAAAATTCTAAAACCGTTTTTCTCAGAAGTCTACAATAGACCAGGTAATCAGAAAAATGGCCAAATGTCATCAAAAGATATTATGAATAACCCGAGTCGACAGGTGTTGCCGATAAATCTGGCGTTCCGAAGGCTCTTTCAATTGTTAGCCGCTGGCTTGTTTTTGCCTGGTTCCGCTGGTATTACCGATCCTTGCGAAGGCGGTAACATCAGGATCCATACGGCGATGACTCTGGAGCAACAGGACGTCTGTTGTTTGACCGCGCAGACTTTGTTGAGGGTCCTGTCGCACGGGGGTTATAAGCATATCCTTAGTTTTGAGGGTTCGACGACAATTGCGACGGAGATGTCGATTTGGGATGGGGTTGTGGTCTCTCCGTTGGATAAGGCGTACGAGAAGCCTCCGGAGAAGAAGGACGGCGAAGAAGACGACGAAGATATGGAGGCGGATGTCGACGAGAGTATGGAGACCGCGGACGCTTAATTGGGAAGGTGTGTTTCGGAAACGTTTATTTTTTTTGGTTCTCTTCCGTGCTATTTGTATGTGACTTATCGTGGATCTTTAATTTGATGGAATTATCGGTTTGAATCGACAATTTTTTTGTTAGATCGAACAGTATTGGCGATTTTTTGGAATAAAGTTTTCTGACCTGAGTCGTATTGTTTTTATTTCCGTCAATCTAATTTTGTTTTCTCTGATATTTTAGCGCCAAATGGTAAGTTTCTAACTCAGTCGAGGTTGATTTATTTTGTTATTATTAGGGTTTGTTGCTTTTTAAAAACCTTTTTTTATATCATTCGAAAACCAGTTTTTCTATTGTTTTTTTTTTACAGTAAATGTTATTTTTTTCCGTCTGTTGACAGTTTACGTCTTTTTAGAGTTGCAGCACTATTATGGCAAACCAGCATTATGATTGATGAAAAGCTATAATTATCAAAGAAATGTTCATGGGAAACTCAAAAGTACCTAATGAAAAATTTTATTTATAGGGTATTTCAAGAAATCAAAGAAATAAGGTTCGAAGACACTGAGAGCGAAAATTTCAGTACTTGAAACAAGAAATAAAAACCCAGATAAAAATAAAAGTGCTCTAGTGAGAACAATGAAACCAAATCGAGTAGCTAGTTGGAGATTTTTTCTATTTATTACAGTATTAATAAATATGTTTATATTTATGTTATGTTGTTTTCTTATTTGTTTTTTATTATATTGCCGAATTTTAATTGTTTTTTAGGTACTTTTTGTTGTAGTAAATACGTAATATGTAAGTCCATTTTATTGATTTTGCTAGCAAATATTCTAAAACCGTTTTTTTCAGAAGTCTACAACAGAAGTCTAAGATACAAAATTATCTTATATTCCCCAAGAGGATTTATTTATTACTCGTTTAATGACGGAAATCGATAGAACGCAGCGTCCTGAATCTAAAACTGAAAGCCGTTTTTGTATATCGCCTTTAGTTTTCGAGATAATAAATTTTTAAAAATTAAAAAAATCCCAATTTTTTATTTAATGTTTCGGAAACTATAAAAAGTACGGGAAAATTCTATTAACATTATTAGTTCGCAATCCGGCGAGTGATATTTTTCTTATGTGTGCGAAAAAAATTCAGTTGCCAATTCACCTGTTTTGTGGCAAGATTAAAATTATTTATTACCTTAGTTTAGTATCAATTGGCTCTAAAATATAATTTGAAATTTTATAATTTGCAGTACGCAATATTATAAAAACAGTTTTTTTTTAAATCAACATGAGATGTCACAAACTAATTTAAAACCCCGTTAAAAAGTTCAGTAAATTTGTATGATTTTTTATTCCATGGCGTAGTTTTAACTTCGGAGTTTTGCTGTTTAAAAAAAGCAAGGCTGTGCTAGAAAAACCACCATAAAAATTTTTGCAAAAAATTTATTTAGAACATCTTTTTCATAAATGTTGATATTTCTCTAAAATTAAAAATACCAAGTTGGCATCTTGTGATTCACAATATCTACATATAATTAGGAAAATGTTTGTGTGACATTGTCAGGTAGTACTTTGATTTTAACTCCTATTATTGTTACTAATGTCTGACAAGATTATTATTAGCTTATTTATATGCTTATTCTCGGTACTACACATGATGCAATCAATATAATAGTAGCTAGCCTAAATTTCACATAAACACTAGAATTATTTATTATTAACTTTATTAGAATAGAAACTTTACACTAGGGTTATTCCACGAATTTTTAATTTTAGGTTACCAAAACGAAGAGATCGCTATGCTGGTAACGACCGAGATATTTAGAAAATAGTGTGCAGCAAGATAAATGTTTTATAGAAAGCCATCTCTAAGTTTTTGTGCATATTTAAACAGATTGTACGTCACATGTTGGTGTTGTTTTTTGCCGAGGTCTTGTATCGCAAGAACAAATCTAAAGCAAATTAAAAAATTCGTAGTAGGTGCTAAGCGCCATTATATTTATTTATACATATTTTAAGCTAAGTTGATATTTTTTTATACTAGAAAGTAAAACTTAATAAAAATAAGTTGCTTGACCAAGTATACTTCATACAGTGTCCGTTGTTCGAAAAAATACATGGGGACCTCGTTTACTGAAAGCCATGCAAAATTTGATAGTTCTGCTCATATAAAACAGAAATAACATAAACTTTATTGTAATAATAAAATTACCAGAACACGCCAATAAATCGCCAGCCGTAAAAAATTTAAAAAAAAATCCAAACAAAACTTTTTTTGGCTTTAAACAAGCTATCGTTGAAATATATTGTATTTTGGAAATTTGATATCTTTTCCTTTTTTCAAATAGACCCAGTATATTTTTAAACTTTTTAATTCTAAGATTATTTCTAAGTACAGTTCATAGGAATCATTTATCGTTTAAATATATTGTATTTGGAAATTTGGTATCTTTTCCTTTTTTCAAATAGACCCTGTATATTTTTAAACTTTTTAATTCTAAGATTAATTCTAGGTACAGTTTATAGGAATCATTTTTTTTTTATAAAATCAATCAATTTTGAGTTAAAAGTAATAAGTATACAAAAGTTATTCCGTCTTTTTAACTTGAGACTCCTCAATATCTCGAGAAATATACATGGTACGACAAAAGTGTCTGAAATAAATTTGTAGGACGCAAAGGGGGAAATGAGATGGCGATATCAGTTTCATTGCAGATGCCGCTGCAATCGGTGAAAATGGTGTTAACTTCTTTTTTTTTTTAATGGGAATACCCAACTTAAAAAAAAAAATATGATTTTACGCTAAATAAGAACAGTCTTTTGTCTGAACATTTTTTTCGTACGATGCATCTATCAAAAGTTATTGACGATGGAAGCTGTGGCGTCTGCGATAGTTACGACCGCTACCACTGCATGGGATGCGCTCGCCGTCTGGCAGTCAAAGCGACGACTGACTAGACACTCATGGTACAGCGTAGGAAGGTATGTGCTTAACGGGGACACGTTTTGGTATCTCGCGCGGTGCCTCGTCATGCGCATAGAGTTTGTTCACGCACAAAAAAATGCATCGTACGAAAAAAAAATTTCAGACAAAAGATTCTTCTTATTTAGCGTAAAATAATAATTTGATAAAAAATTTGGGTATTCCCATGTAAAAAAATGAAGTTAGCCTCATTTTCACCGATTGCAGCGCTATCTGCAATGAAACTGTTATCGTCATCTCATTTCCCCCTTTGAGTCCTACAAGTTTATTTAAGACACTTTTGTCGGACCATGCATATTTCTCGAGATATTTAGGAGTCTCAAGTTAAAAAGACCACCCGGTATATCAAAATTTGTCAAAATACCTAAATAATTCCCCAACCGTAAATAGTTTCAAAAGATTCTTCATTAAAAGTTTTTTGGGTTTAAACAAGCTCTTGTTTAATATATTATTCATTTTATTATGGAAGTTTGCAAACTTTTCTTTTTCTAATAGAACATCCTGTATATTTATTTTTTTTTAATTCGAAGAGTTTTTTATAGGGATCATTTTTGTTATAAAATGCATAATATTTTAATTATAAGCAACTACTGGCACTGACTAAAGGCACTTAGCGCGCTATTTACGAAAATACGCCGAAAGTTAACTCTTGCGAGATCGAGCGGTCAAGTTTGTTAGGCATTTCACGACATATTTTTACGTAGCCCGTTATTTACATTAAAGCCAGTGATATCCAGCTCACTTTAATGTAATAAAATCAATTTTTTAATTTTTGGCACTTAGTTCAGTATTTCTTCAACTTTGTTATACTGTTGCATCAAAATAATAATAAAAGCCCCCATTACTTTTGTATAGTCGTTAAACAGGCGTGACGGGTGTGACACGTTACTGCGGAATAACCCACAATTAGGAGTTATGGCATTTTTGAAAACTCACAATAAAATTTTGTTTCCTCTGTGTACTTCAGCTCGTAGGGATATACTGTATATTTATTTGTAAGGAACACATCCAGCTTTAATTTTTAAAATTTTTTTCATAGTTTGTCATTTTTATTTGACTGTGAGCGCCGAAATGTTCATAAATTTATTGTATTTTCGGATGAATGCGCCTTTTCAACAAGTGGCATTGTTTCTTCACAGTATTGTTGATACAGGAGTGATGTAAATCGTGCACGTTTTTTTAAATATATAATTAAATAATAAATGCCAATTTCACACGAAATGTATTATTCGTTTGTAATGTTCATGGTTAGCCTACCGTCAATTCTAGGCATAATAAAATAGCAAACAAACTGCTAATATTGCTCAGTAGTGGCCAGATTTTTGGTACAAGCTTGACCATGAAAATGTTGCTAATGGAGGTTATTAGCGTTCTGTTGGTTATTTTTTTCAATGCTGCGACTTCACAACGACACCGGTACAGAGGTTTGTAATTATTTACTTTACAATTCTACACTTGTTTATTTATATTTATTAGTAAAATTTGTTTGAATAATATAAGTAATATTCAAGCAATAAAACAGGAACGCAAATATGATGAAATGATTTAAACACTAAGTAATGACAATTATTGAAAAAAAAAATAATGGGAAGTACAGCAACCAGTTCTGAGGTCACTGAATCAATTTGCCTCCTCTATTATTAGATATTTTAATTGTAAATTGGTATATGCCATCTCTCGTTTCGATAATATTAACTCCTGTGTTTGAAGGCGCATAACTCTTAAACTACCGAACAGAAAAAAATGAAATAAAGTGTACCATACTCTTGAATCATTTCTACATAAGTTGTATGATTGTCAACGGTTTTTGCCTCTCGGTGTAAACATGAGCGCGAGAGAAATGAGAAAAGATACCCGATTTTTGCGTTTTTATATTAACGCTCGTCTTTCCAATTCTTTCCTCGTAAACCGTTTGCCACAAAATTTCAATTTTTGTTCTGGTTGCATGTAGAGCAGCGTTTCTCAAAGGGTTCCGCGGAACCCCAGGGTTCCGCGGTAACAAATAGCGGTTCATGGGCACATTATTGAGTGTTTTTTATGCATTATTTTAGCATGGGATTATTATTTGAAATATTGAATTAATAAACAAGGTCAATCCATGAATAATTTTGATTTGGAGCCCTTCTAACCCAATAAACCACTGTTATTTCGGTATTCCTTCCAACGGGCAACATTATAGACTATTCATTAACTCACAATGTTACTTACAATTATCTGTTACATAAAAACAAAATAACCTCTAGGAAACAACAATCCGGCAGAGTTATTGGTCAAACTCTAACATTATTTGTTTTCAATATTTTTGCCTTTCCAAATGTGTGACGAAATAAACCAATAATTTGAATCTGCTGCGCATAATGGTAGGTACTTTAGGAGAAGAACCGAGTTGTAGGTGGTGGATTTCAATATGATCTTACATTCCAGATAAGATAACTAACCTATCACCAGACAAATTCTGAGCTTCTATGACGAAAATTACGTCGGTCCTCATCATAGAAATTCAATCAATATACAGAGTGAGATGCAATTATAGGCGAAAACTTATGCGGACAGGAAGCTAACGTGTAATTTCAAATTTCGTGACTGCATTTAATTAAACAAAAAATAATTATACTAAATTGAAGTAAGTACTAATTTTGACAATGAAACAAATTTAAAAGTGCTTCACATATTTTTATTTATAATTTGGTATGTTTTTGCATTTAATTTTCACCTCGAGTTATAATTTACCTTGTATCAGTCTAATTTTCAACATTGTGTATGTATGAGCAAGCTTTTTCTTATTTAACAAACATTAAGAGAAAATACATAGATCATCTGTTATAGATATAATTAGTGTGTATAAATATCTTCTACTTGGTTGTTTATTCCCATACATTCTTTCTCAGAACGTAATTATTGTTCTGACTAAAATGTTTTATAAGGACATATTTACTTTTTCAATACCTTAAAAAATACTGAAATATTAATAAAACAGTATTTTAAATTGCTCTAACTTCTTAAGGAATATTAACTTGTTATCAATAAGTCCATATGAAACTTTTTACCCAGAACAAATGTTTCTTAATTTTTGTATTTTGACCAATGATTTTTTTTTTTAAATTTATACTTTATTTATTTAATTATTTGTAATAGGTACTTTTTGTATTCTTCGTTTTCGCATTGTTTGATTTGTATTTTCTTCTTCCTTCCTTTGGTAATACTTGAAGGAACTAAAAAGAACAAATAAGTTTGTACCTAGAGAGAAATATCTGCAATGTTACAGAAAATGAATGTAATAATCTACCAAAACAACTGTAAAAGAATAATTAACTGTAACATCGCTGGTTATTGGATACCAGCTAAATTTCTGTATTGGTTTTACAGAATTCACATATTCCACAAACATATTCCTGCAGGGTTGCCAGATTAATCTCACAAGAATGCCGGAGATGATGGGGGGAGGTTAGTCGACAAGATTACAAAGAGATATTTTAAAATAAATTAATATAAAAATTGCAAACATATTCTTTTAAAATCAAAATATTAAAAAATTGATGTAGGTCCATTGTGATTCTGTGATTAAAAAAATCAGGTCTTTTCACCTCGCATGAGCCAAACCCAAACAGGTCATTCTAAGTATACAACTTTGTGATTTTTGCAAAAAAATCTATCGTAAGCGCCTATGCTCTTTCCAATCACAAAATCCACGTACTCCATCAGAATTAAAAATATTTTACGCATTTTGATTGTTTAGGCAATTTTCTTTAAAAACAGCAAAGTATGGAAACATGAGAAAATCTGTGAGACGGTTTGATATCTAAAAAAAATCCTTGAATACGTCAATTTTTAACTATCAAAATACACATTTGAATGCAATCCTATATATTTTATACATTTTATGGCCGTAAGAACTTTTTTAGAAAAACATAATTATAAATTGCAAAATATTGTTAACTCTGGGTAACATGGAATTTGTAAATTGAAATTACAACTCCATTACAGTTGTAGTGCTTCCATAAGAGAAACAATAAAAACGCAATGACCTGACGCGATACAAAACTTTCTTTGCGCTGGAATCATCCCGATTCCAGCGCAAAGAAATTAATGAAAACGCATTTTCGCTTTCCATTCACATACAAAAGTTATTAATGTTACCCTAATTTTCAACTGTATTACAATTTATAATTTCTACATCTCTTAACAATTTCTATGCTGTCATTAAGCCAATAGTTGCCATTTATAAAATATGTCAATGACGTCATAATTCAAGAAGAATTGAAGGTAGGGACTTCAGTTTACGATAAATATGTGTATTTTATATAATTAAAAATCGATATGTACGAAGATTTTTTTTTAATATGCAGTTTACTTGAAAAATAGGTACATACAAATACAACAAAAATTATTGTCTGCGTCTGCATATCGTCGAGTTAAAGTTAAAGTCACTAACTATCATCTCAAATAATTACGAAACCTGACTTTAATGACAATAAATATAATGATATTTTCCAGAGAATGCTTTTTAGAGAACTTAGATCACTTTTGATTGATCGCATCCACATTTATAAGTATTTGGCTACAATTAATTTGTGTTTCAATCAAATGTAACAAAGTGTTAGTTAGCAACTTTTACCTTTAAGCCTGGCTATTATTTACAAGAATGTAAACCTACTCTCTTCATATTTGACTGCCGGAGATGTTTGAATGCCTGCCGGAGACCTGAGATTAACCTCAAATGCCGCAGACTCCGGCGCAATGCCGGAGACCTGGCAACCCTGTATTCCTGTGAAATTAGCACAGTATCACCTTAATTTGTCAGGGCATTTTTTAAATGTTACAGGTAAAATACTTTAATATCACAGTAGTAAGTAATATTCAATCATTGAACTGCGGTTCTTTACAGACGTGTATCTGGTTAGTTGAAATACGTTACACGTTTTTCCGTACGCAAAAAATACTCGAAATGCCTTGGCAAGGAGGTATATTTTTTTTGTTGGGTCTCCGCCAGGTTCCAATCCTATTTAAAGGGTTCCGCAAGAGTAAAAAGGTTGAGAAACGCTGATTTAGAGCCTCTTCTATAGATTGGTGTTTTTTGTTTTCTTCAAATTTGTGTAATAAAGGTCGCGAAGAAGATTTTCATGGAAGCGGATATCTCAGTAACGAATATTAGCACGATAGCGGGATATGCATGTAAAAAATCGTCATATTTTATTTAATGCGACTGTAGTAACAGAATTGCATAATAATTTTTAAGTAATTTTTAAAGTTATTTAATATGAATGATATAAATTTAGTGCAGCGCGCACTACGTCAATCGTAACGGTAAATGGAAACGTAGCTGGGTCAGTGGAAGATTATTCACTATTAGTACGATACGATCAGAACAATTTAATTTCGGAATTTTGAATACTAGTGCGAGTTAATAATAAATAATGAATGTAGATGTACAATTAATTATACCCAACAATATTTTACAAACACGGATTCAAACGGATTCACTAATCGCGTCAAAATCGTTCGACTGCCTCTCACCAAAACCCACAAGCGAGGGAAGCCGAACTGCGCAAAATATTGTTCATGTTTATTTCGGTCTTAAAAATTAACAAATAGTCGGAATGGTATTAAATTCAAGGGTTATGTATCGCAGTAAATAAGGATTGTTTGCATGCTAACTGCGTTGTCCCGCTAACATTCGTTCCTGAGATATCGGCTTCCATCAAAGTATTGTTCGCAACCTTTATTACATAAAAACTGAAGAAAACCAAAACGCCAATCTATAGAAGAGACTCTAGATCAGCGTTTCCCAGCCGCCGGTATATTTTACCGGTCCGCGAAAAATTTCGCCCTTATCAAGGCGGCTCAACTATTTTTCTATACTTTATAACACTTGCTATAGCTTTCACCAGATGGCACTAATACCAGTCAATAGAAATGCGTGTAAAACATGCACAACAAGTATGTTCCAAATACATGTCATCTGTTATTCTGATGTACATATTGTATGATCATTAGTTTGGTGGTGGCAACATCGCTCACCTATACATACAACATAATTTACAACGATTCGTGTATGCTCCACCCCAGTCCTGTGTCAGATCGTTTGTCTTTTATTTTATCGCGCTCGAGCGTATTGTTTTTGAATATTGTGCGTTATAGTGTTGTGGTATTTTGGAAAATAAATTTTCTTTCGTAAAACTTGAAGCAGTACAAAATTGTACCTAAAAAAGTCAAACAGCAAAACCTTCTAACTTTCTTTGGTAGAAGCAAAGACAATATTCAGAAGAAAAGTACTGATGGTATCGAAATTATGCCAAGTACCAGTGCTTCAAGTGTAGAAGGACGACAGAAAAAGAAATGGGTCGATACTTGTAAATATACAACACAAACAAAAAAGTGAAAAGGTAATTTTATAAGGCAATATGAAGGAGTAGGTATCTAAAGTTCAGTCTATTGTACCCCTGGCAGCGAACTATCGCCACTGCCTTTGTGTGTAGTATATTCAGAAATTCTTTCAAATGAAGCTATGAAGCCTTCAAAACTAGCTCGTGATTTGCATTCAAAGCATAAACATTTTACTGATAAGCCACTGGGGTTTTTTGAAAGATTACACGATCAGATGAAAATTCAGAAAAGTCGAATGAAAATTATGATGACTACTATAGTAACAAATCACTACTTCAAGAGTATTATTTCGTAGCTCTTCGTATAGCTAAAACAAAAAGCCATTCACTATTGGTGAGGAGTTAGTAAAGCTTTGCGTCTTAGATGTCGTTCAAGAAATTTTGGGTCCTCAAGTTGCTACAAAATTAGAGGCTGTACCACTATCGGATACAACTCAGAGAAGAATTAATGACATGGCCACCGACATTGAAATACAAGTTTTAGTGTGTGTATAAGTGTCCACTTTTTTAGATCGAAAAAAGTTTAAGCATGTACAGTGTAAAAATCAATTTTATTCAGAAGTTATATAATTTACACAAGTCTTTAAAATCACGTACTTAAAAAACATTAACAAAAAAATGAAAATGGCGGTGTACCGGCACTTCTCCTCAAAACTCGTTTTAAAATCATCAAATACGTTGAGTCGGGTATCTCAACCAATTCATAACCGATTGACTTGAAATTGAGACAATCTTCTCCGATACATATACCAGTCCAGCAATTTTTTTTTTATGTAATTTTCAAAACTTCTTTTTGGTTACAGCTATTTGGTTATAAAGTTGTCGAATAAAGAGTGTTCAATTTGTGTTCAATAACATGCCGAACTGCAAAAAAATACTATTTGCTAAAATCCTATAACGTACTGGACTGGGTTTTGTATCAGAGAATACATAAAATCTGTCTATGTAGTAATTTTAAATCAATCAGGTGTGAATTGGTTGAGATATCCGACCGTTTTTGAAATGCAAATGATTAAATAAAGCAAAAGACTTTTGAATAAAAATGATTTTCACACTACTACTAGGTACAACTTAGGTATCATTGTTCTACCTCCAGGGGTGGTATTACCCCTTAATCGTCAGCCGGTCCGCGAAATATTTCCCCTACTTTTGCCGGTCCGCAGACGTAAAAAGGTTGAGGAACGCTGCTCTAGATGCAACCTGAACAAAACTGAAACTTTTGTGGCAAGTGGTTTAAGACCCAGTTCTACCTCTCCTAAAACGCGTTTGCAAATAAAAGCGTTATTTATTGTTCAAAGTTTATGAAATTTTTTATGTAACTTCTTAGATAAATAAGTTGAGTTGAGTTGGGCTGGATGAAAAAAAAAATTTTTTAAAGATAAAAATCAATTTTGCTTCTACATCTTTGGTTTTTTTTTCAAATATAAAACATTTAGCCCAACTCATGATACAAAAATAGATTTTTTATTTAAGTACAATTTTAATCTAAACATTATAATTGCGATAACAAAGCGTAATTGCCAGAAATGTATGTAATTTGCCTATATTACGGGCCCGGTGTAGACAGCAGACGTTAGGAGTTTTAAACACCGCCTATAACTACGCCACGCCTACTGCTATTTTTAGATTAGACTGTTCACAAGTTATGACCGTAGCGAATATTGAATCGGGAGAACCGAGTTCTCGCATTTCACATTTATACGCACGGTTTACAAATTTAACACACGATAAAAGTATATACTGTATGATATTATACTTAGTGTAGTTATACCTGCTAGGTGTTAGGTACATTTGTTTAATAATGGGTAGAAGTCGTGGCAAAATACCTAAACATCCGCATCTGTCCTCTAGACGAATTAGTAAAAGACGACTACGTGCCACCTAAGTTAAAATATATGTATAGATAATCTAAAAGAACAATATTATAATTATTTAATTACAAATGAGACAAAGAGACCAGAACAGGACTCAAATGAACATTTTATTTAAAATGTCGGTTTTGTGGACAGGAAGAGACAATTAGCAGTGACGAACTTGGGTCGGCTCTAATGGATATTAGTTCAGCGACTGTATTGGGCAGTATTACAGCGGGAATTGGATATAGCCAATGCCAGAATTTGTTTTCATTCATGAATCTTGCATTCATAGAGCCCAAAACGTTTATATAATATAGCGAACTTGTAGGTGACAAAATATTTGGAATCTATATAAATGGTTTGGGGAACTTTGGACAATGTACTATGATTTTACTTTATCATACGTAGTATATAAAGTATTGTAATCGTGCCAAACAAAATTTTTGAGGTTTTAGCGGAAATGTCTTTTTGGATCCCTTGAACATTTTTGACCCAGGTAAAAAAGAAATTCTGTGTATGTGTGTGTGTTTTTTTTTGTGGCGACGATTCCGGAGAAACTACTAAGGTGTCGGGACGAAACTTCATATTTAGAAGTTTCATAACCAAACTTAGAGCTGAAAAGCTTTCTGTTGAAAAGGATCCAAAGGAACTGGAGGTTTGTCTTATAGCATTTTTGAAAGATTTTGCAAATAAGCCGCCATTTCTGGAAATTTGTCGAAATAGTTAAATAATAAATTAAAGTACCTACAGGGAATTCTGAACAATTTATGACTATGGCATTTTTTGGTAAAATGAATAGTTTAGCTGCATGACCAAATTCTATTTTATCGAGATCGCTGCATTAAAACTAGTTAGCCAGGCTTTGTCAGATATTGCGATTCTAATGACAGTAGGTAGTGTCAAACGCTGATGTTTTGACAATACCTACTGTCAATATAATCAAAATATCCGTCTAGTTCCAGTAGTTTTATTTTAAAGCAGACATGGCCGATCTCGATCAAATAGAATCTCATGCAGCTAAACTATTAATTTTATATATGGTATGATAAAGTAATGTGCCTGAACGCATCAGATTATTTTTTTTAATTTTTGTCTTCGTGTGTCACTGCCGTGCGTTCGTTCGATATCCAGCATGTTTATAGATGTATTGGGTCCTCATTGCTCGATTATAATTAATTCCTTTCTAAATTGAAATCCATAATTCACCGATGAGTTATCATGAGTTAATACATTTTTGTCAATTTACTATACTGTATGTATGTCACCCTGTTAAAAAGATTAAATATTATAATAGCAAGCGCGCTCACTCTACATTAAATCAATATATTTTCTTTTACCGCCTGGCGGCCGCCAGCCAGCTGTATGCATCTGCGACCGTGATGAGTGAGAACACTAATACATTGTAACTTGAGCGAAAGCGAAAGCGCCGACACGCGGCGACAAACTGGCTGAGTACTTCCCCTTCGAATGTACTCGCGTCGACTATGCTCCGCCTTTGCCTGCTTCCTCTAAACCCCCCAACTTCCCCTTATCGTAAAACTGTGGCCTGGTTGACGTTGACGAGCGAAGACGAGCGTTAATTTAAACTGCAAAAATCGGGTACTTTTTTCACTTCTCTCGCGCTCACGTTTACACCGAGAGGCATAGAATTTTGACAGTCATATAACTTATGTAGAAATGATGCAGGCGTACGACATACTTTATTTCAATTTTTTCTGTTCAGCAGTTTTAGAGTTATGGGCCTTCAAACACAGGAGTGAATACTATCGAAACGAGAGATGGCAGTTAGGGCGATTCTCTCGTGCATGGCCAGGGCCACAAACTATTTCTCAAGTTTTAATAACGACTTTTAATAAATTTCACTGGTAATCCAAGCTTTTTTATTACATTCGTAGTCCATTAGAAGTGATCTTATGCCAATAATAAGCAATTTCAACTTTTCGGTACCACGCATGTTAGTCCAAAGTATCTTTGTTCTTTAACTGCAAGTGTTTTTTTGGGCAAACATTTGAAGAAAGCTCCTGTCCATCTCCCTTAAAAATGTAATTTTTATCGTATTGGATTTTTGTTTACTGTTAAACAAATGATTAGCTTCTTTTTTCTAAAGGTTTGTCCTTGTTTTTCAAAATTGTCGACAATGTGTAAGGGGGTTTCCAAATTGTTTTGCAATATCGTTCTTTTTCTTTTCACTCATTTGAACCTCCGCAATTAATTTTAATTTAGACTTAAAGTTAGATAAAAATCTGTTTAAAAATTGTTTAAATCTTTTGTTCGCAAAATAAACATTCGAGTTATCGAGACTTTAAAGTTTTTGTGGATACAGTATACTTTATCTATTAGTAGATATTTCTTGATATTGATTAATTTGTCATTTTTTTTTGGACTTTCACTGCAATTTGGTTTTAATTTAAACAACATCAAATTAGCAAAAATAAACTAAACAAAACTGTTGTAATATACATAGGTATATGTTCCAAGATTATGGTTTACAATGTTTAATTTAACGTGATAATTTGTACAATTTAGCACGTTCTATTACCTCATGTTAATTATTAAAAACATAGTAACGTGATTTTTTTACAATTTGTGCAGTGTTCTTTTACTTATCTTACGAGAAAAAAACACGTCCGACCCGTTGTCATTTTACTGCTTTGCTTTGATAGTACAATATTAATGAAATGGATAGTGGTCAGAGGTAAATATTTCTCAGTCTTGCTAGCAAAATTTCTCTGCCTATCAAAGAAGATTGACATATTACGTTAATGAAAATCTGCTGTTGTAATAATCAGTGGCCGGACAAAAATGTCTTGCAGTGCTAGCAGTCGCCCAGCTATGATTGTGCATAGCGGGCACGCATGAGTCAATGACGACTTATGCGGTCGATTGGATTGATATCCATAGGCGCGAAGCGACTGGCGGTCGGTAGTAAACCGAGTGAATTTAATATTAAATGTTTGTCGTAACTATATGCAACACGTGCCCACTGAAATATTTTACTCATTTCTTGGATAGGCATTGAGCGATTGTATTACTGAATATTTTTCTAAATTATTTCGCTTAGATGTTAAAATGTCTTTAAACTTTGAAAATGATCTTTCTACATCGCAGCTAGTCACAGGCGCAAAAGAATAAACCAACACCAAATTGGAATATTTTTGAGAAATTCCTTCATCCGTAAATGAATTCGTAGAGATTTGTTTTAAAATATTAAAATCCGGATTTCTATGTACTACCGCATCAATTTTTTGTTGTAATTTTTTACTGATTGGTGCTTCAATGCTTCGTAACCTTTCGTACAGGGATTCAATCGTTTGAAAACTGCTTGCAAGTTCAACATTTTGTTGTTCTAGAAACTTTAGGGTCGGCAATACTTGCGCAAAATTTGTATCAATAAATTTTAGTTGTTCATGCAAATCTTGTAATGATAGTACTTTTTTGCAGTCTTTAATACTAACTGCTCCATCAGGCAAATTTAAAACGAAGGGTTTGATGATATCAAAGTTTCTTACATAAAAAATTGCCGCTTCTACCCCATCTCGTAATAACTGGTTGTGGTGGCAAATGTAGATTAGGGCACTTTTCCTTGTAAAGAGACAATCTGGAAGGAGCTTTCAATAATTTTTTTTGCATGTGCTTATTAGCGTATTCACGTCTGGAAATTGTTCCCGAATACACTCACAAATTCTATGAATAGCGTGTGCAAAACATGTCACTTGAATGTTTGAAAAATGTTGTTTAAGTAATTTTCCAACTTTTAACATAATCGCAGCAGCAGTAATATATAGAAACAAACAGTAATACTTTGGTAGCGTCTGTGATTCCTACTTTTTTTATGGCGTCATTTACTATTGTACATATCTCTTCAGCTTTGACGGTACAGCGAAACTGAGTTGATATTAAATAGGGTTTATATAAGTCTTGCGGGTCCAGCAATCCGACAACGACGTTGACCACACATCTACTCTTCATATCCGTAGTTTCATCTGCAGAAACCCAAATATATTTATCGGACAGTTTTGACTTTATTGTAGAAATTGTTTTGTCATATTGTCCTTGTACGTAATATTTTCTAATTGTGGATTCATCCGGCAAGTCTCGTCCAGTATACTTCTTGATAATTTTTTTAAAAACGAAATTATTAATTTTTGTGAAAGGTATATTAGCAGAAATAAATGTTTCACATAAATCATCAAAAAAGTTTTTAGTTGACGTTCCTGATACACTTTCCATGTGTTTTTTTTTGTTTTTACATGAGCCCGAAGACATTGTTTATTACGAATAATTAAATTTTGTGAGCAGAAATTGCAAACCACTTCCCCTTTCTTAACGAACGTGAAAGTATTGCCAAACTCAGCTAGCAAACGATTCATTGCAGGATTTTCAAACTAAGTACAACTATAAAATAAAAAAAAATAATTCAACTCTAAGTATAAAACAGAAGAACAAATTCGAAATGGAAAATAAGAACAGATACATATTCACACAAAATTTCAAGAAACAACACAATTGAAAGAAACTGCTCAAACGAAGCGGAAATTTAAACAAGGCAAGCGACTGTACTCGATCAACGCCAACGCAGGTTATTATGTACACCACATGAGCCGAAGCCAGACCGGCTAGCCGCTCGCGGCCCCACCAGCACGTGTCCCATGCACGACACTGGAAAATATACATTTTTGTCCGGCCACTGGTTATAGCACACCACACGTTTATATTTATCAAATGTTGGCTTCGTATAGAGTATAGAGAGTATAAAATGTGGATTTACATCACTCCAGTAACTGTATGGTTTGGTAAACCGCTGTATGATTTGCAGGTATAGTTGAAATCAATCATGGACGTCCTGCAAGAAACAGATTTCATCCATGTCCAATCCCCGGTGGCAAGAATGGAGTTTGCACACCACCACACCTTTGTAGAGTCCCTGCCGATAGTATGGGTTTTAATGGGCCCCCAGGTCATCGAGGTCGTCAAAATCATTTCTGCAGGCCAAGAAATAGAAGAGATGGTCCAATGATTTGCTGCTTAGAAACCATGTTTCCTGATGATCGTCCAGACAGACCTGGAGAAGACATTCCTTATATTCCAAGTGTACCAAACGTTCCAAATGTACCAAACATTCCAAATGTACCAAATGTGCCAAATATCCCAAATATTCCTCCAAATGAACCAAATAATCCACAGATTCCTCGTCCAACACGGAGTCCAGACGTTGAAGACGTTGACCTAAGTGATAAAATAATAGAAGACAGTAAGTGTAAGCTTTTATCATATCTTGGATAGGCTATAAATACTGAATTGGTTCTGATTTTTTGAGTAAACTAATGCAAAAATATAGCTTCTTTTGTATGTAAAATATTTTAAGATATTTTAAAATATTTTAAATAATTTTAAAATATATTTAATACATATTAAAATATTTTAAAATATATTTTAAATATTTTAAAATATATTTTAAATATTTTAAAATATATTTTAAATATTTTAAAATATTTTAAAATATTAAATATTAAGACATTAATAACAATAATGGTAGTTAAAATCAAAGTACTACCTGACAATGTCACACAAACAAATACCAAGATGCCAACTTGGTATTTTTAGTTTTAGAAAATCTTTGAAAAAGAAGTTCTAATTAACTCTTTTTCCAAAATTTTTATGGTACCTTTTCTAGCACAGCCTTGCTTTTTTAAACAGCAAAGCTCCGAAGTTAAAACTACGTAATGGAATAAAAATTTATACAAATTTACTGACCTTTTTAAGGGGATTTTACGTTATTTTGTGACATATTTTGTTGATTTAAAAAAAAAAAAACGATATATGATACTGCGTACATGCAAATTATAAAATTTTAGATTATATTTATTATATTTTATCATTTCGTTTTTTAGAATGTTTGGAGTATAGTCGAGTTGCTCTAGAAGTTGAGTCCCAACCTGACCCTTCAGCTTCTGGTGGAGGGGTCATATTTAAGCCTTTTGTCATTGGGGGAGTGTCATCGTTGGCGAAAGAGTTCCCACACATGGTAAGAAAAATAGATATTTAAGACAATGATATTTATCGTTATCTTTTCGTTCGTTCAACATGAAACATACATTTAATAAATACCCCGATATGTATATGGTATGGTATACGGTAACTGTAGTCGTAACTGCTAACAGAGCAGAACAAGGTTTTCGGTTAAAAAGGTGTACACTGCCGCTCATGGAAGTTCGGACACATATAAACATATAGGAAATAATGATAAAAGCACTGATAACGTAGCAATAGGCACCTCTATTTCTACCAAATAGCGAACACATTCTTAACGTTGATTTCCAGTAACATACGACATCATTAAATGTGCTAATTTAAAATAATTTTTATATTTAATTATTATGCAACATTTATGCTGTTTTGTAACTTGTTGTTGGGAGTTTTCTAGTTTCCATTAAAAAGGATTAAATACAAAATAACAAATAGGGTCATAAATACTGCATCTCAGACAGATGTTGCGACCCCATTTTTACCAGAATTTTGCATCAAATGCTCGAATTCGTATTCAAACGAGTCTGCGCCTGCAATCTGTAGTTTGCACAAGATAACTCTGTCACGCGGAAGACATCATGCGACGCGGAAAGCCAACAAGCAAGGAACAGCGTTCTGTAATTATCGCTTTTCATCAGGAACGATTGTCAGTTCGTGAAAATTAAAGGCAACGATAAGTGAGTCAACGATAAGTGACACTCTTCACCAATATGAAGAAACATGGAATTTGGATGACGTGTTCGGCGGGGACTATTACGAATAATGTCCCAAGCGGATGAAGACCGATTAAAATTAATTTTTAAGCCAAACAGGAAATTGAGCGCACCTAAAATCACCTCTGAAGTCAATCGCGATCGTGAAAGACCAATATTCGTAAGAACAGGGAAACGACGTCTCCAAGCGGAAAATTTGCATGGACGCGTTGCCGTACGAAAAACGACTTCAATGATCACGAACACATCGAAGTTGGACAAATGAAGACTGGAAATAGTAGTGTCTGACGCGTCCATGCAGATTTTCCGCTTGGAGACGTTGTTTCCCTGTGCTTACGAAAATTGGTCTTTCACGATCGCGATTGACTTCAGAGGTGATTTTAGGTGCGGTCATTTTCTGTTTTGCTTAAAAATTAATTTTAATCGTTCTTCATCCTCTTGGGAAATTATTCGTTATAGCCCCGGCCGAACACGGCAACCAAATTCCATGTTTCTTCATATTGGTGAAGAGTGTAACTTATCGTTGACTCACTTATAGTTGAATTATTTCTTGCATTTTCACGAACTGACAATCGTTCCTGATGAAATGCGATAATTACAGAACGCTGTTCCTTGCTTGTTGGCTTTCCGCGTCGCATGATGTCTTCCGCGTGACAGAGCTATCTTGCGCAAACTATTGCTACGTTATCAGTGCTTTTATCATTATTTCCTACATGTTTACTATGTCGCCGAACTTCCATGAGCGGCAGTGTACAAAAAGATGTATTTTTGTTTTAGGCAATTTTAGGTTTTGGTACGGAAGACGACATTTCCTGGAGGTGTGGTGGTTCACTGATTAGTGACAAATTTATCCTGACAGCTGCCCATTGCATCTACACTCCATCCTTGTAAGTTCCGACTTAGCATTGCCCATCATTTCAAAAGATTCTGCAACAATTTCTACTTTCTACGTTTTAGAGGTGACTTAACATTTGCAAGGGTGGGTGATTTGAACATTCAATCCACCACGGACGACGCAAAACCTCAACAATTCGGGATAGTCCAAAGGTTTAGTCATCCAGATTATGTGTCAACATCGCACTATAATGATATAGCTTTGGTACAACTTGATAGACCAGTAATTTTTACGAAATATGTTCGTCCAGCTTGTATACAAACAGTTGACGATCGCTCTATCCAACCAATAGCCACTGGATGGGGACATACAGAGTTTGGAGGAACCTCAAGTGATGTTCTCCAAAAAGTTGGGCTGGTCTATTATAGTTTTGAGCAATGTAGCACAACGTTTGGACCACAAACTAAGTTGAGCAGAGGACTTGATGAGAATTCCCAAATCTGTGCTGGTGGAGGACCAGATGAGTCAAAAGATACTTGTCAGGTTTGTGTATGATCCATCGAGATAGTATAGAAAGGAGACGCTATGACGGCGTTTTTCTTATACTATACAGGGTGTCTCACGGAACTGGTACATTAGAAATTTCTCATGTTCTACTATTTCTGGAAACTTGAAATTTTGCAAATAGAATTTACTCGATCTGAGCTCTTCAGCTAAAATATTCTCAAATTAACTGTCACGTCCGGTCACCGGAAGTCGGTATCAACTTTGTTATTTTAAATGGAATGATATAATTTTAATTTTATTTTTGGTTTCTAAGTACCAAAATACAACATTTTTGATAAGGTTTCCTTATACATATCACGATTTTTGAGTCTTTTTGATTTTACTAATTTTTTGGTGGTTTTCGCGGTTTCATTTAAAATTGAATATCTCGGTTATTATTGAAACTAGAAGATTCATGATTGGTGGTCCAAAACTAGAAACATAACCAAATAATACTATGTTCAGTTCATCATGATATCTTATACGGGGTGTTCAAAATTTATCACACAATAATTGAATTTTCAAACGTCAAAAACTCACTTTTTTCAAATGGAACAGCCTGTATACCGATACGCTATTCGATAGGAAACCTTATTCCCTATCAATCAATATTAGGGTTCCCTATATCTATCTTTAATCGTTTTTTGAGATATTGTCACTTTTTCTTTCAATTCCTTTTGAATACTCTTGGGCTGCATAAGGAGGCCTTCATATTTTGGCAGATAAAGTATTTCATTATCGATAACCTTTCACTACATAATTTTTATAAATTGGCTTTATATACAGGGTGTGTATAAATTGGCGGAAAAGCTATACGTGGCGATGTTCTTCGTAAAATTCTGAGTCAACAATCTTTATACTAAAATGTTGTAGCGTCATTATTGTGCCCTCAGGAGCCATTTGAAAGAAACATAGATTTGGCAACGCTGAATCCAACAGGTGTTCGTGTTACTATGCACTGTAAACAAACAAGTCAAATTACTTAATTTGATTATACAACTGTCAAAAGTGACAAATGCCAAAATTAAGTTACCCATGTTCTACAGTGTTGCCGAATGTATTTTTATGACAAAATTAACGAAATACCGAAATTGAAAACAAACTTTTTAGGCAGAAAGATAACATTTAGGAAAAGAAAAATTTTCAATCTTGTTCTTTATTCTAAACTGCAGCTTCTCCATCAATAGATTTCAAATAATAACACCATTCAAGAGATCGGATATCATGACTTTGGAGACCTCGTGAAGACTCAAGAAGCACGGTACAACATTTTAGATTATAGATTGTCTACTCAGAATTTTACGAAGAACATCGCCACGTATAGCTTTTCCGCCAATTTATACACACCCTATATATATATATATATACAGTGTGTCCCACTTAAGAGTGTAACACCTTTATATCTTTTTTATTTTTAGTTAAATTTTAATAATTTTTTCTTTCAAGTATAGAACACATATTGCTCTATTTACTGCCAAAAAAATCAATTGTCTTCCTTAAATGCAAAGCACCTTGTGATGGCAAAATAAATGGCAAAAATCAAGAAATCAGTTTAGGGAATTTTTTATCGAAAAGTTTTACTAGTGGTAATTGTTCAGAATTGCCCAAAAACCATAAATGCAAAATTTCATGAAAATTAAAAAATATTGAAATTTTCTTCAAAAATAATTCTAAGTCCGTAAATATTATTTGCATACGCAGCTGCGCTTAAAAAAAGTGTGCTGTGGAAATATTGTTTGAAATAAAACCTGAACTAGCTTTGTCGTATTTAATTAAGATAAGATGTTGCCATGTTTGTAGGTTACTCTTTGCATAATAGCCTTTATTATTCAATAGAAATGTAATAAATAAAATTATTAATAAAAATTCGATTCATTTTTTTTCTCTTTAATTTCGCAGAAAATTTACAGCATAATAAATACAAAGTACAAATTAGATCTTTTTTTGTTCTATTAGACCTCCATCAGCTTCAATGCATGCATTGATGCGCCTTTCATTATGTTTAACTACTTTCCGGAGAGTTAATGGCGTAATCTCAGCGCAAGCTTGTCGAATGCGGGTTTTCAGTTCGTCTCTGTTTCTTGGCTGTCTTGTAGACTTCGTTCTTTAGAGCTCCCCACAAAAAATAATCTAGGGGCGTGAGGTCGGGTGATCTCGGAGGCCAATTAATTAATGGACTATCTTCTTCCAATCCATCTCCGGTGAAAATTGTCGTTTAACCAATTTTGCGTAATCATTGCATTGTGAATTGGAGCTCCATCAAGTTGAAATATTATGTTATTATACCTAATAAGTGGAATATTTTCGATTTCGTCTGTAAATTCATTTTGCAAAAATTGCAGAAAACGCTCCGCATTCAAATTTCCCTCAAAGAAATATGGTCCAATTAGGCGCTCGTTAAGGATACCACACCACACGTTAACTTTTTCTGAATACTGGCGTCGACAATTTATAACCCAATGTGGATTGTCAACAGACCAATGCCGCGTGTTTTGATGGCTAACTGTGCCATTAGTAGTGAATGTGGCCTGATCGGAAAATAAAATGTTTTTAAAAAAATTACGATTATTCAAGAACTCTCCCTGGCACCAAAGGCAATATTCCAGTCGCCTTTCTTTGTCTCCTTCTTCTAATGTTTGTAAGAATATTGGTTTGAAGGGATGTAGTTTATTCCGACGCATGCATCGCCAAATTTTACTTTTTGATACGTTTAAAATTGCTGACATTCTTCTTAAGCCCATCCTTCTATTACGTCTTACAAAGTCAAGTATTTGGTCTTCACCAACATGTACCCTCAATCGTCTCTTCTTTATGTTGATTACCGTGCCCGTTCTATTAAATTCAGTATTAATTCGCCAAACTCTTACGTGATCTATTCGAGGACGACCCTGATGGCGATTATTAAACTCTTCAGCTGCTTCCCTTGCTGATCGCGCGTTATCACCGACTAATCTTATTATTTCCACTTTTTCGGCAAGTGTAAGCATTATTATTCAGACAATAATTAAATACGACACAATACAACAAAGCACGTTGACAGTTCATGTTTTATTTCAAACAAAATGTCCACAGCACACATTTTTAAGCGCAGCTGCCTATACAAATAATATTTACGGACTTATTATTTTTGAAGAAAATTTCAATATTTTTTAATTTTCGTGAAATTTTGCATTTCATGTTTTTGAGGAATTCTGAACAATTATTACTAGTAAAATTTTTCGATAAAAAAATCCCTAATGTAATTTCTTGATTTTTGCCATTTATTTTACCATCACAAGGTGCTTTGCATTTAGAGGGGGCAATTGGTTTTTTGGCAGTAAATAGAGCAATATGGGTTCTATATTTGAAAAAAAAATTATTGAAATTTAACTAAAAATAAAAAAGATATGAAGGTGTTACACTCTTAAGTGGGACACACTGTATATATAGGTATATATATATTTATGGTATATATATATATATGGCATATCTTTGAAAATAATTTTTTTTAAGGAATTCCCAATACAGTTATCCACTAAAATTCCGAGAAAATGCCATAAAAAATGTTTTGTGTAATTTAAAAAAGTGAAATTTTTTTTTGCGAAATCCGTACGATTAGTAAAAGAGCGACCCATGTATCCGTAGAATACTTCGAACAAACAACACTGGACTTTGTCGGCTTCCAGTTACATCGGTCTTCAAACTGTCATCTGTTTGACATAAAGTGATCCCAATTTTAAGCTCATATGACTCCTCTTTTATACTATCTCGATGGTATGATTCAAGGACCTATTATTCCAACCACGGCTGTGGTCGGAGTTGGAGTCGTGGAGTCGGAGTTCAGACAAATTTCAGAGGAGTCGGAGTCGGAGTCGGAAAAAATATACCGACTCCGAGTCCAGGTTTAATTACTGTAGAAAAACAAACAGAAAAACAAAACATGCGAGATGGACGCTGCCTCAGTACATAGTAAACAAATAAAACCAAATATTCTATTAGGTCTTGTACAAAACACCTACATACACATATGTAAATAATCAAATTACAAAACACACTTTCCAAACGAAAGTGAAAACGATTAACAAAAGTAATGTCAGAAATTTGAAAAAAGAAATTTGAGATTGAGAAGTTATACCTGTAGCCATAATTATGATTATTTTCAGCTTTCAAAATAATTAAAAACGATTTAAGGGCATCTTTGCAACAGAATTAGTTGGAGCTATTCTGTCCCTCACAATAATTTTATAAACGTATGTTGTACTCAATTTTGTTTTTATTAGAATGAATTTTGTTTCGTATTATACACCGTGTCTTATGGGTGCTTTTGTTCTTATTAGAGATAGAAAGTCGGTTAAATGGACAAAGTCGTGACGATTTGTATGTTCTCTAATGAGAAAACAGTTTAATACAGATATTTTGAATAAACAAACAAATTACATTTTATAAATAACTATTTTATTTGTGGTTTGTTTATTTGGGTTTTTACATAACTTTTCTATTTGTGGTCCGATCAATACGTCTTTTTGATATCTTGGAGGTCGTTTTCATTTACATTTAGATGGTCAGTTTAAATATTTTTGCCAACAAATTTGCTGGACACACATAAAACTTCTGTTTTTCCTGTGTGCAGCATTTGTTTGTGAGTAAGTTGATATGCACAAGCCATATGTTTAATACAATCACAATACTCGAATAGAAATTTAATTTATTAAATTTGTTTCTTTTTTTTCTGGTAGTATTTTTGTTTTCATAGCAAATTTAATATTACTCGGTTGTGTCAACTTTGTAAGATTTTTATTACACAGAATTATTTGAAAATATTTTTGTATGCAATTTTTGTGGAGTCGGAGTCGGAGTCGGAGTCGAGCATTTTTTTACCGACTCCGCAGCCCTGATTCCAACTGCATTTAAAATTGCTAAATTGTTATTGTTTCTTACTAGATTTGTTTTTTAGGGCGATTCCGGTGGGCCTTTGCAAATATTGACTCAGGACGCTCCAAAGATGTACAAGATTGTTGGTATTACTTCTTTTGGTAAAGCTTGTGGTCTGACCAATATACCAGCAGTGTATACAAATGTGGCGTATTTTTCTCCATGGATTGAAGATATAATCTGGTCAAGGGAATGAAAGACAATACTTATAATGTATCTGTTTTTTGAAATTACAATGCACTATAAACTTTCAATGAACTGACTTGTTGTCTCTAATTTTTATGCTCTAAGTCCAATGTTTTTTAGTTCTTTGATTAAAAAAGTCTTAGAACTCTTAAATAAATAAATACCTTAGGTCAGGGGTTCTCAACCTTTTACGTTTCGTGTACCACCTAAAAAATATCCAAATTTCTTCGTATCACCACCCTTTATACAAAAATGCATGCATATTAACACAGGGAAAGAAATAATCCTACTTATTTATTTTGTAATAAAATAATAATGTTTATAACAAAAGTTCACTTGGTAAAAACTTATTCTCATCGAAACCAATAACAATAAAAATTATATACCTACCTAACAAAATTTCATTTGGTATACAAAAATAAAATAAAAAAACCCTTGGGGTTGTTTTGCTAAACCAATTTTTTTTAAATATCATGATCTGTGTCAATTAGTTTCAAATTTGGCTCAATCATTAATTTTGGCTTATGTTTGTTGTTTAAATATAATATTAATTCTTTAAAATAATTCTTCCTCTGGATCAAAAAAACGGTGATTGTAATAATTTTAAATTCTTCTATCAGCGCTGTGTGTGAGGAAATGTCTATCAAATATTCTTAAATGTTCTTTTTCTATTTGGTTGTGAAGTTTGGTATTTACATACCTTTTAGATTTCTGATCCAATTTTCATTGTCATAGATTTGGGAAAATAACTATTGTTTTTTAAAGAGGTGCAATCAATATTTTTTTTATATCCGACTAATTCATCATTGATGTTTCCCATCTTTCTTCAAGGGAGCCTCCGTGTGCTGGCAATAAACTACATTTATTTTTATTAACTTCTTTTATAATTAACTCGATTTATTTATTGGTAATTTTATCTTCAACGATAATTAAATGAACCTTTGATCCCTGCAAAACTAAATTTAATTCATACAGCTTTCCAAAAATATCAGCTAAATATGCTAACCGGGCCATCCCAAATTCGTCAAAGAAAGAATTTTTCAATTCGAAATTAGCGTTTTCAAGAAAAACTTGAACTTCTGATGTAAGTTCGAAGAGGCGATTCAAAACTTTACCTCTCGAGAGCCATCTATCATCGGAATGTAACAAGAGTGACTTCTATTGCTACCCATCTCTTGACATAATATTAAAAACATTCGTGAACTGAATGCTCGACTTTTAATAATATTGACTGCAATTATTTTTTTGTTAAAGCCCGAGCTCCATCAGTGCAGACACCAGTGCATTTCGCTCATGGAATGGAATTGTTAAACATAAAATTATTAAGAAATTTGAATATTTCACCAGTTGTTCTTTCGAGCAGAGGTTTACAAAATAATTATTCCTCTGCAATTTTCTCTTCCACCTCGAATCGGACAAAGACTAATAATTGATAAAAATTAATTATGTCAGTATTTCATCTAACTGTAGCGCGAAATATTAGCTTTGATTTATCTTTTTAACTACACTTCCTTTTACACAATGTGCAATTTGAAATACGTCTGCGTACGGTAGTGGGTATTATCTGATTTGACCGCTATAATTTTTGGGTCAAACAATTTAACAATATCATCTGAATAAATATGATTTTAAGTTTGGTACCTTTTGCGTACCGCCTAGAAGTCCTTTGCGTACCACCAGTGGTACGCCTTAGGTTATATTTATTGTTGGAATGTCACAAAAGAGGTCGTCATTGTTTTTGTTTTTTTCATGGTTCCAAACATGTTCCAAACATGATATGGCTGGTACTTATATACGCATATGCCATTCTGACACCTACTTTGACATTAAACCTAGGAAAAATTGCTTCTGGACATCCTTCTTTAGAAGTTTTGCACGTAGTAAGTACACCCCAACCTAATTGTACCCTTCCAGCTGTATTTGAAGTATTTTTGCTATCATTAATTTTCTTATTCAGTTATTTAGACATGGTGACAGAACGCCAGATACTTTGTATCCAGCAGACATATACACAAGTGAATCCTTCTTCCCAGAAGGGATAGGGCAGCTCACTAACGTATGTTTTAGATTCAGAAAGAACGTAAAAAATTCTAACCTCAACATCACTACGAAAAATTGTTTTGAGGCAAACTAGAGGCATAACTTGAAAACTCCAAATCGTACTTAAACGATGTTTAGACCTTTTTTGTAGAGAATTAAAAGATCTATCAATCTCAATCTAACGTTTATCGTCGTCAGATCAATAGGAAGCACGATATTGCTAAAAAAAAGCCCAATTCTGTCATCTTTGAACGAAGTTGTTGAGTTTATATACCCAGCTTTTCGTGGTGATGTTTTAAAATATGTTACGACTATACAGAGTGTCTCAAAATTAATTTAACCCGTCTAGCACTTCCTGTGACATTTATTTGCTCCCAATTCATTTACGTTATTTATTATTTTCTTACAGCCACTGTGTACATAATGTATTTTTAGTTTTTTAATAAGGTTTTGGAACACTCTGTATACAGTTACCGCCTAAATTATTCGTACCCCTTTATATAGGGCGAGTTATTAGTTACCCCAGCTGTCGATAGTTACTAAATTGTTTGAGAAAGAAAAAGATGTTTTAGGGTAAACGTCCCAAATTCAGACACTGTCCTAAATTCAAACATGTATTTCTGTATAGTTGGATAAAATATGTTGATTTGACATTACACTTATAGTGCAGGCAAATTAACTGATTATAAGCCAAAACCGGTATTAATTGTAGACACGAGTTTTATCATTGGAAATGGTAAAGGGGCTCATAGTGAACGCAAAAAAAGTAAATGCAGGTCATGGGGTGGTATAGTGATTATTTGGGAGGGTGGAAAGCGGGTGCAAAGTATATTATTGCGTTTTCCGGCGAAACTTGACGTTTTATCCAAAAACGTCCTATACTAAGTTGTAGATCATAAAAAAATCTACAACATTTATATGGGTCAGTTTTTACTATGACCTCAAAATTTTCGAGAAAAATGCGAATG
The DNA here is from genome assembly GCA_963966075.1 of Aphodius sticticus. Taxonomy (NCBI): domain Eukaryota; kingdom Metazoa; phylum Arthropoda; class Insecta; order Coleoptera; family Scarabaeidae; genus Aphodius; species Aphodius sticticus. The sequence continues at coordinate 41,737,896 of OZ014513.1, read as the reverse complement.
CCAATGCCAAAACGAATTTTCTGTTTTTTATTTTTCGTTGTGGCCACAATAATTCAATTTTAATCAAACTTTGTGAAAGCGTGCCTTTTTATACGTTAAATTAGCATACATTTTTTAATTACACAAAAAACAAGAAGTTTTTGAGATATTTATTTTTTTCAGTCAAAATCAGACTTTTTTTAAAAAGAAATTCTGTGGTGAAAAATCATCGTAGAGAGTTCTTCTGGGACTTATTTTTGTTGTTTTTACATGTACTTATTGATACAATAATAAAAATAATAGTCCCTATTTAAAAACATGCTTAAAAATGGAAAAAACTCAAAAACGACTTTTGCAATAGTGAATTTTTCAGTAATTGTTCATTATCTGTTTAAATTTTTAAGAAAATTGCGATACTGGTTACGACATTCAATTGTACGGAAAAAAATACAATAGAAACTGTCTCTCATTTCTACACTAATGCTATAACCATTAAATTAGAATAATAAATCTTCAGATAAGTAAGAAAAATAGTCAGTTTTTGTCGTAGAATCAATAAGTATAAAAGTTATAGGTCAAGAAAAAATATACAACTTTTGTAGAGGTTACTATATAACATAACCTCAAAACTATCGAGAAAAATGCGAAAGATTATTTTTTTTTAATTTATAATTTTAATTTTGTTTTCACGAAACTTCTGAAAGTAAATTATTTATGTCTTAAAAAATCACAAACTGTTTATGAAAAAATCTACTAAGTAGTTAAAAATGTGACAACATCAATACAGTAGAAACAGTACTTTAATAATTGATAATAATAAATTACAAAAGTTAATATTGTATCACGCCCCTAATACCAGTGCGCTCCGCAATAGCGCTTTCGAGGTCGCCACCATGGCATCATGACCAGCGAGGGCGTAGGAGCCCCCTTCCGCTACGTTTCGACATACGACCTGGACCGAGCAGCATAAAAGACGGTACGCAACCCTGGCACATGAGTTCGCTCACCGGCCTGGAGGAAACTATTAACTTGGCGCACCTCGTAGGGCCTTGGTGACAACGTGGAATCCAGACGGAGAGACAGGCATCGGCAGTATACGACACGCTGCACCTACCGCGACTTGCATTTTCGAATATCTCGTTCCGAACGACCTCACCCCGTCAATATATATTTACAGATTTACAAATAAGAAATGAAAAATATTTATGTTTCATCTTTTATTTAATTTTTATAGATTGGCATAGTTATTTAACTATGCCAATCTTTGCCTTATTCGCAATTTTTCTCGGAAGTTTTGAGGTTATGTTATATAGTAACCTCTACAAAATTTGTAGATTGTTTCTTGTCCTACAACTCTTGTATTGGATACTTTTTGATTCAAAGCCAAAAACTGTTATTTTGCTTACTTATCTGAAGATTTCTTATTCTAATTTAATGGTTATAGCATTAGTGTAGAAATGAGAGCCAGTTTCTTTTGTATTTTCTTCCGTACAATTTAATGTCGTAACCAGTATTGCAATTTTCTTAAAAATTTAAGCAAATAATGAACAATTACTTTAAAATTCAGTGTTGCAAAAGTCGTTTTTGAGTTTTTTCAATTTTTGAGCATGTTGTTAAATAGGAAC